>WHYT01015825.1:57333-114615 GCA_009806455.1 Tetrax tetrax
GTTAGCTCAACCTTCTTGGCACCATAAAATATGTGAAATAACCTGCCTCTCCAGACGTATGTACGAAGATCAGTATGTTTACTTTTCTCCTCTGTGTTGCGTCTGATAAAGAAGTTAAACATCATTCAAAGTCCTCTGGCCTGCGGTGTGTGAACAGGACAGGATAAGTTCCTGATCTTGTCCTAGTCGACTACAGCTGTTGGCAGATGGTGCAGAAATGTTTTCTTGATGCTTTACTCTGTCCTGCAATGTGATAAAAAGGAACATAAATATTTTATGAAAGTGTACCCGGAGTGTTAAACAATTTTCTGCTCTGTTTTTACTCTTATCAGCAATTGAAGCCAGCTTTCATGAAGGAAGTGGACAGTCATTTCACAGAGTTTGTGAACAGTTTGGTAGCAAAGTCAGCACTCCTGGACTCCTCATCTTCAGCCTCTCCCTTCCCAGCTTCCTGCTCAGAGAAGGAACTGCACAAAGCCAAGTAAGTCAGTTTTAAGCTGTCCCTATAACAACGTTATGTTTCCTGGAAGCTTTGTTTCCTTTCTTCTTCATTTGCAGGACCTTGAGGGCCCCTCCAGAACATGGGAAGATCTTTACTGCCAGAAGGTCCCTCTTGGAGTGAGTAACTTGACTTCACATTTTCCATTAAATTGACTGAAAATACCCTTGATAGCAAACTAGCTGTAGCCTTTGCTTTCAGGTGCTCCCCTCACCACCACCCGTAGTCTTATGTTCAAACCCCTGTGGACTGATCCCTTTAAGTTTCTCTGTTTCTTTCTAAAACATCTCTGCTACATCTTGCAGGCTTCCTAAATGTAAACCTTAATTACAGTCCTCTCAGTAGCACTAAGATAATGGCTAATTATCCTTTGAGGATAAACTGAGGAAATGTCTGTGTAGACTGGCACCCAACTTGTGCATTAAGGTCAGTCTTTTGAACTGGGAAGGCAGTGGTGTCATCTTACCTTAGCGTGAAGCACTTTGAAAGCTAACGTACTGGAGGTGTGATGTGCTATGCAATGGCCTGATAGCATTTGAATCTCTCCCTTAGTGAGCTGTTTGAAGTGAGTCACATCAGGACGATCTACCACATGTTCATCGCTCTTCTCATTGTCTTCATCCTCAGCACACTTTTAGTAGACTTCATTGATGAAGGAAGGTAAGAATGCTTGGAAAGACAGGGACCAGGGCTTGGGAAATGGTCGCTTCCAAAGCACCAGGGGTACATGAAACTGCAGAATGGTGCAGAAAGAAGGGAGAATCCTTCCTTGGAATGTTGTTGGAAGGGGGATTTTCAACTTGATATTCTTAAAATATATGCTGGAATTCCTGTTGAAGGCATGTGGTCATTTCAAATCAGATAGCTAGATGTTGGAAAAATCCTACAGATTGTTGTATTCCATGAGAATTATGGCCAGCACAGTTTGGCCTAACGTGCTTAGTTCATCACAAGGCTGGAAAAAGGGAGAGATCATCACTGATTGTGGACTGCTCTAGTCGAATATATTTAATAAAACAGTAAGTTTCACTGCTTGTGTTGCTTGATGGAGGACTGTGTTTAGAAAAACTTCAGCAGTCCTCCCTCTGAAAAATGACAGTTCTGGAACACTGTGCTTGTGCTTAAATAAAAATAGAACTTTTTGGTTTTTCTAGTGAAAAAATCTCAAGAGTATTGGCACAGCTTCTGTTAGTTGTGTTTTGCAGGTAGCCAGTTCTGAACAAGGTTGTGAAAGACTGCTTTCCTCACGCTTGCTTGTTGCTTTAAATAGTATCTTTTTGGCAAGCTGTATCCCATGTACACAAGTAGGATTACATGTTTATCTTGCTGATTATTTGATCTTCAGTGTACAAAACTAGAGCTGTATCTTGATTATAATCATTATTGCTCTTGTCTAGATAAAAGAACAGGCTTGTGTGCTATTGAATATTTAGCTGATCCTAACTTAATAGTGTATGGACATTGGGGGAAAATAGATATTTACCTCTAAAATTAACTAATAAGATTGGATTTGCTGATTACTTTAAAAGAAAAAAATCATTGCTGTGTTCTCAGCTAGATCTGATAGTTCAGATCCAGCTTGCAATTGAGCCTCCACATGAGAACAAATTGTGTTGGTGTACTCTGTACTACCTTCTCCTCTGACCTTGGTTTAGAAGAGCTGCTTATGTGTAGGAGTAAGCTCTGGTGACTTCAATAGCCAGTAAGATTGAACATCCTTTTCGTTATGTCCTTATGTTTTAAGCTTGATTAGTGAAATAAAGTACCTGGTGCACACCACATGGACATATTTGGACTGACTGTCTAATGACCCAAAGCCTTTTGGGTGACTTCTAAACTGAATCCATGTGGAATGCCTACAGTTTTCACAAAGCAGAATTGAATTAGGTTTGACTGCTAGATGTTAAAATATCTCATGCCTACAGAGGTGAGGAGGAAGCCTCTTTAGGTGTTAAACTCCTGGGAAGATCTGATTCTTAACGTAATAGTGATGATGTCTTGGGAGTGTTGCCCAAAAGCTCTTTTGGACCCTGGTTCAGCAGTGGATCATTTAGTCATGTGCTTGTTCTTACCAGGGATGAGCTTGAGCGTACTCTTAAAGCACATGCTGATCTTATAGATGTGCTTAAGCCCTGTGGGATTTGAAGGTAAGCTGTGCCTGGCAGCATTGGTGGCATGAGTCCTTCATCTCTTATTTTCTGCTGCGCTCGTGGATGGTCACTTAAATCTGCCACAGACAGCCCTCTGTTTCCAAGCTGAAAATTGCCACAGTCGCTTCTGTCTAGACTGTCAAACAACTGTGATCATTTTGTAGCCACTCAGTGGAGTAGAAGTATTTCTTATGAAACAGACACTGAATATTGCCTCTTTCTTTGTGCCTTCTAGGCTGGTCCTAGGATTTGATCTATTGGTCTTTGTTTTTGGAAAGTTCCCAGTCGTCTTCTGTACTTGGCTGTGCATGTTCTGTGCTACAGTGATAGTTCCATACAACCTTTTTGTCTGGTGGGCCCAAGGCTACTGCAGTTCCTCCCATCGTGTAATCCACTCTCTTTTCTATGGGATGTTGTTCACGCTCTTCCAAACGGCTGGGCTTGGATTTGGACCAACGTATATTGCTGTATCATATGCCCTGCCTCCAGCTTCCCGTTTTATTGTAATACTGGAACAGGTAGGTTCCTACCCAGCATCTTTGGATATATTGAATCTTGTTTTCAAAATGGAAAGGGTCTGTTTTTCTAAGGAGACAAGTATTGTTTTTATTCATTAAATTAAGCCAGGGCTGTGGATAGAGTTTGACTTGAAGACAGACTTGCAGGCGACAAGTCTAATGAGAAAAAGTAGATAGTAAACTTAGTTTTGACCTAGAAACCATATGTATTTCTTACCCTGTATTTAAGATTTTACTGTGGGTTTTTTCTGAATGTACTTCAAGGCTGCAATTCCATTTATTTCTAGTTGTTTTATCAATGCTAAATGCTTACAGCTAATTTTAAGAACCTATTGTGCCATAGTATACAAGGAAGTTGTAACATTCCTCTTTAAAAAAAAAAAAAGGCAAGTATATAGTCAACAAGTGCTTCCTGTTTCCCTTTCTGTTCCCACGAAGCAACTGTCCTTATCTTGTAGTCAGAGTTTTCTTAAAAGTGGAATTTTTTTTTTTGAGGGAAGACAAGGAAGAGTGCAGGAGTGTGGAGGACTGGTCAGAGCATAAGGTTAAAACAAAGATCATCAGAGGTAATAATGTAGACTTCAGGAATTAACTTTGGATTAGTCCTCCTTTTGGTCCTTCAGGTACTTCTTATATGTGGCACCACCTTATTCTAACGTAATAGTAATTGCTGTAGAACACATCTAACTTCAAGGAGTCTGTTTCAAAACTTCAAAACATACTGGCCTATTGAAATGGATAGGGATTTTGTGTGTGTGTGAATTTTAAGTTAATGTTAATTGGTTAGCAGTTTACTGGTGTGATTCGGAGGCCTTGTGTAGGCTGTGGTCCTGTGAGTGTAAATGAGATGTGTTTTGACTCTCCTGAGTCATGATTGTTACTGCATGTTCCACATTGCAGTGTTTTAAACTAGTATCAGTTAAACAGACTTGTGGGCAGAGGAAGCAGCCTTTTTCTTGTAAAAGGGATAAATTGGAGAGAAACCCAGATGTTGAAGGTGTTGCCTTAAAATGCTGATGCAGTCTTTACTGGGAAGTTGGGAAAGTGAGAGTATTAAATTGATATTCTTTCGGTCTTACAGGTACGTCTTGTTATGAAGGCTCATTCATTTGTCCGAGAAAACGTGCCCAGAGTCCTGTCCTCTGTAAAGGACAAGTCCAGTGAGTATCTGGCCCTACTTTTTATGATAGCAGTGTATAACCAGCTCTTGTTTTCCCTCCACTGCTTTGAGCTGCCCTCGTGGATTGGAGAGGTAGGATTTGAGTAGGTGGCTTTGGATGGGCAGGTGAAGAAGCTCTAGGCTGACCTTCCGCATCGTAATTTCAGCCTGACCCTTTTCATTTGATAGTAGGCAATGAGTTAGACTATTCAGGCGAGCCATCTCTGTGTCTTAAGTTTTGCTTCAACAGGACTCCTTGTTTCAGCTTTTGCGAGAAAAAGATGTGTAGAGGCTGCCTGCACACCCCTCGTTCAGTGCTCTAGTTGAAATGACAGCAGTTGTAGAAGCATAGAAGCTCTTTCAGCAAGGCATGTCCGAGCTGAACGTGAACCCACGTGTTGATACAGGCCTTATCAAGGTGTTAGCACTGCACTGCCTGTTAGTCACCCTCACTTGTTAACTAAGTTTCATGGCCAGGCAATTCTCTCTGATCTGTCTAGTTTGTTTTATTCTCTGCAAATCCCATACCTTTAGTTCCAGTCTGATGTGTTTTTTGAGGTGGTAAGGGTTGTATGTTGTGAAAGGGTACTGGGGAAACCGAACCTTCAGTAAGTAGAAAGATTGCAGACTGTTGTTTTTTAATCTTACCCTCTTCCAGGTACAGTACCTATTCCCAGAATTTCTCAATACCTGTACTTCCTCTTTGCTCCCACCCTCATCTACAGAGACAACTATCCCAGGTAACGTGAGCCACACCAATAGAACATGAAAGTAGTAGTCTAAAAACAAAAGCCACCATTAAGCATACCTGAATGTGATCTATTCACCTTATGAGTTAGAGCTTTCATAAAGATTTGGTTAAGTCAGTAATCTGGCAAGAGCAGGACTTGGTCATGAAAACTCTCTCTAATGCTAATAGTATTTTGACTTTACAGTTCTGGTTTTATTTCTGTGGGAAGTGCACTTGAAGTGAAATAAATTAAAAACTTGCTACTGACTATCTAGCAACAAACAGTTCTTGCAGCAGGCTTCTGTGTTGTTTTTATGTGGTGCTAATAAGCAGCCCTGTCTGAGCTTGAGGAGATAGGTTGAAGCCTTTAAAACTGGGAGCTCCCAAACTTTTCCTTTGCTTGGTTACGCTTTGACAGTGTCAAGTCCGCAGTCCTTTACGTGACTATTGGGCAAATCACCACTTCCTACATAATTGCATAATGCTCCTCTCCACATACTTTTCCATTTGTGGGATTTCCATAGTTGTCCTGCTGTCGTTGAAAATGAGGAACCAGCAATTTGGGCAGATATCTCTTTGATCTCAGGAAATTAAGAACTCTGGAATTCAAAAACCAGGTTTTTTTCAGAGTGTAGGTCAGTAAAGTCTATAACTGAAGGGTGATTTTTTACTGCTTTGAGGGTCCTATTTAGGTATGATATCATGTGTTGTTTTTCCTAGGAATCCCATGATAAGGTGGGGCTACGTAGCTACCAAGTTTGCACAGGTGAGTGATGCTGCTTTCTGAAGAATGCACTTTCAGAGATCATCTAAACTGTGTTGCTGAACAGTTCTCCTTTTTGTCATTAAATCACTGTTTACTTGATGTGGACTTACAAGAAAATAATACTGTAGTGACTAAAAAAAGAAACAGTAATCTTGCTGCACTAATGGTTATATCAAAGAAAAAAAAGTCCTTGCTTAAACAAGCCTTTAGACTCCAGTCTGTACGAACAAAAGCTGCATGTGTCTGTGAGGAACACAAATCTATGCTCCGTCCCTCTTTCTTTACACTGATGCTGTATTGTAATGCACTGGCACAGCTACCTGTCTGCAGATATTCAGACCGATTTTGAAATAGACCTGGAATCCAAATTTCAGTGCTTATTTGAGCTCAAGATTGACCTGATCTTAACATGTGTCTGGATGTGAGCTTCAATTGCTTCTTGAGAATGTATTTCCAAGTAATGGCTTTGCGTGATTGAAACTTACTGTCATTCAATGCATTCATGGTTTAAAAAGCAAAAGAATTTAAAAAAACCCAAACAAACAGGAAAAAAAACCCCACACACAAAAAACCCCAACCTTGAAGCATGCTTGCTCTTTGACAAAAGAGGGTGGCAAAGCACACTGTTGAAGTACAGCAGTCAGAATATTTAAAGCAGTGACTTGCATTTTGACCGCAACTTCCAGAACATGGGTTGATGGACCTGAGGTGATTTGGCCTGTAGACATCTCCTTTGGGATAAAAGAAAAGTAAGCTTTAATATTAGGTTTAATTACCGTAAGCATTTTTCAATTATTTCTACCCTTGTCTTGGACCTAGATCACAGGGTACTTTTCCCACTTGCTTTGGCATTGGCACAAATCTTCTGTCCCGTAACTTCTGAGTTGATAAGTCTAGGGGAAACTTGGAGATACTAGAGTGGAAATGACAAGTTGATTTTGCTCCTGGCTGTCAATGTGCTAACGAGATGGCTGTGGCTTACTTTCTGCCTGGACCCTTAGGGAAGTTTATTAGCAGCAATATAAAATAAATCACTTTGGTTTGTATTGGCAAGTGCTATTCCTCTCCTAGAGCTGTCAAGGGGTGATGTGTTAATTGTGCATTTCTCTTATAGAGTCAGACTTTTATTTGTTCCAGGTGCTTGGTTCACTTTTCTATGCCTACTACATCTTTGTGAGACTCTGCATTCCTCAGTTTCGCAACAGTAGTCAAGAAACATTCAATCTTCGAGGGCTGGTCCTCTGCATTTTTAATTCCATTCTGCCGGGTAAGTCTCGAATTCATGAGTGACTGTATCTATGGAATAGGTAAAAGGGAGGGGAAGTGCTTGGTATTGGATACATCCATGACAGGCGAAGATCGGCAAAGGAGGTCTTGTGGGTGGGCTTCAGTGTTACAGTGTTAAACTTTAGAGTCAGCAGACAAAATAAAAGCTTGGGTTTGAATTCAACGGTCTTCAAAGCCACCTCTGTGGCAGCCTTGCATGACCTGGTGTGGTGAGAAACTGAAATACTTTCACTTTTTTGTATAGGTAGCACAAAGCTAATCTGTCTCAGTGCCTGTAAGAACAGTCTTGACTGTGTTACATGCTCTTGCTTATATCTGAGAGAAAACACTACAAACCCAGTGTGAATCTACCTTGTTTCTAGGCGTACTGATTCTCTTCCTGGTTTTCTTTGCATTCCTTCACTGTTGGCTCAACGCATTTGCTGAGATGCTGCGCTTTGCCGATAGGATGTTCTACAAGGTAAGAAGCAGGAGTTACAGTTTATAAAGCAAGCTTCACAAAGCTTCTAAAATTCATTTTCCTCATGAAAATAAGAGAGGAGGAAACTGAAGATTGTTTTACCAAACAAAGCATCCGCAGGATTTTGCTTGTTTTATGCTGTTAGTGCTTCAGTTGCTGTGCTGTAGAAAAGATCTGATTTCTACTTGACAGTCTGAATTGGTTTTAAGGTAATATACCCCGTGCACAAAGAGAACCAGCCACTAGACCTACCCAGTATCTCCTGTTAGCATTCTTTTTATCATTTCAGCCACTGCAGTTTGGGATAAAACTAAACTTTAATATATGGAGTAGAATGTTGAAAGTGCAATGGAAAACATTATTTCATGGTGCAACTTGTTATATTGGCTTGGTATTATTCTGATCAATATTTTTCAACTTGATATCCCAGAAAAGACCTGTAGAATGTTTTATGCTTAATTAGATTTAGTCTTTCAACTGTACTTTCAGGACTGGTGGAATTCCACTTCCTATGCAAACTACTACCGAACCTGGAATGTGGTAGTACATGACTGGCTCTATTACTATGCCTACAGGGACTTCCTTTGGGTGAGTAACAGGCAGATATATTCTTTTGTTTTGTTAAATAAACGCTTAACTACTGGGCAAGACAGTACATTTGTCAAGATGTAGCATCACTGTCCATTGAGAAACACAAAAATGTCTTGCCTCAGCTGTTGTGGGTAGCCACTGTGCTTTTTAGAGATCCGTTGCTCATTTCTAAGTCTTTAATGTGTGCAAAATGTGGATCTGAGACATACAAATGTGAGGATTGACTCAACAGACTGACTCATCTTGCACTATTTTAATGAGCTCTGGTAGATATATTATGCATGGACTCAACCTGAGTACTTATGCAGGAGACCAGAAATATGCCTGAAGAAAAACACCTAAAATCCAAGGTGCTCAACCAAACTAAAACCACAGCATAATAGCTTATAATGCTTGGTATTCTTCTCTCTTTCAGTTTTTTGGTAAGAAGTTCAAAGCAGCAGCTATGCTGTCTGTCTTCACAGTATCAGCTGCTGTGCACGAATATGTTTTGAGCGTCTGCTTCGGCTACTTCTATCCAGTTCTCTTTTGCCTGTTTATGTGCTTTGGAAGTAAGTTCCCAGGAGAGAGTATATGAGTGGGTTGTGGGGTTTGTGACTTTAAAACCAAGCTTGCTCTGCTCTTCTGATGCCAGTTATCCTTTAGGCACTCACACACAGAACTGTTTCTTTTCCAAGAGTTGCAATTGTGGGTCCAAACTCTGTGAATGTTTTTTTACAGCGAAGTAGCTCAGTACATATATGTATACGAACACCGAGTTTGCAAGCCTGGGACTCGAATGAGCAAAGTATGGCTGGGGAGGAAGAGAGCTATATATACAATACACTGCTGTTCATGTGACACTGTATGTGCTTTAATAGCACTGCTGCTTCTTTGCCAAGCCTTAGTTGAATTGCTATATGTCAGCAGGCTGGAAGTCATCTTCTTTAAAGTCATAGCGTAAGACAAGTATTACTTTACTACTGCAGTGAGGAAGAGAGCCTATTTAGAAGTTAAAGCTCTTGCATTTAATTTTGAGTTTTGAACTCGAATGAGTTAGAGCCCTCTAATAAACTTTAGGCCACCTCTGCCAGCATGTCTTGGTCACCAGCAGAACACAAACAGTATTGATCCCCAGAGGCATACAGCTGAGCCAGCTTGTTGGCAAACTTATTGAAAGTAAATGTCAGAATCAACTAGTATTTGCTCTACTGCCAAGCATAATCAGATTTTCTTGCACTCTACTGACCTTATGGAGCAGCCTTGTTGCTCCAGAGATGAAGTGAAGGGAGGAAAAGATCCAGTGAAATCAGTTGGTCTTTGATTCTTTAATCCTGAGTTTGTTTATGAACAAACCTTTTTTCTTTCACCTTTTTCCAGTGGTTTTCAACTTCATCCTTAATGACCGTCGGAAAGGGCCCATCTGGAATGTGATCATGTGGACATCCCTCTTCCTGGGCCAAGGTGTCATCATTTGCCTCTACAGCCAGGAGTGGTATGCCCGACAGTACTGCCCTATGGAAAACGTGAGTGACTGACCTTTCCTGTGGGATAACTGCCGATGCGGGTGGCTTGTCCTTTCTTGCTGTGGGGACAGGGCAGAAGTTAAATGGGATGAGCCTTTCTGGCAGCGTGCTATATCAGTTCATTAGGAATCATTTAGTCTTAGAAACTGTAGAGAATCTAGGAAAGGTTTTCGTAACAAGAGTGCTTTCATTAGTGCTTTTTCTGTGCTGATAGTATTTCACTACTTGAAACCGAGGGTGTTTTTTCCACATTTCTGAGGACACAAGCCACTGCTTGAGAGTACGCTAGGCCATTCAGGCTGTGTGAATAGAACTGCAGTACTTGGCCAATGAGGTCAGGAGAAACCTTTCTAGGAGGCCCACAAAAACAAAGTCTGTTGTGCCTCTCCCAGGCTAGAGTGGGTGCCAGCAAGAATTGGTTGCCTAGAAATGGTCAGTTTGGGGTTTTGTTGGTGTTACTTTCTGACTTAGAACTCATTTTCTTGATACCTGATTCTGTTCTACATAAAAGTTCTTGCTGTCCTAGTTGATCTCAGTTTTAACCAAAGATGTCCTCAGGCAAACTCTATTTTTGATTCTCCTCACTTAAGAGTTTGTCATTGTAAGTGACTGGCTTACTGATACAGTATGTTACTAGTGCAGTATTTAGCTGATGTGTCAGAACTAGGGTTAAGGCAGATGGCAGACAAACAGCTTGTTGTAACAAAACAGTGTGTGGAAGTGTAGCTACAGTGAGGATAAGAATGGGGTTAGAGGATGTGAAAATGCAGTTTGATCTTTCCTGTTAAGGAAGTTTGACTTTTACAGACCACACCACAGCTGGTGCTGTTTGCCTGTGACTAACTTGCTATCTCTCCATGTTTTGCAGCCTGTGTTCCTGGACTACTTAAAACCGCGTTCATGGTCCTGTCATATGAGGATGTAAAAATGGTATGCTCTGGCCGTGTCATCATCACAGAAGATCAGAGTTGTCCTCCAAGTATTTGGACCTATGACCTAACTCGCTACGGACTTTTTCTAAGGGAAGTTGTGCCTCCTGATTATTGGGGAGAAACTGTCATTTTTTTAAACATTACTGAGGCAAACCAGTTGACCTGGGTTGCAGCAGGCTTCATAGGCAGCATCTACTATGTGCTGTCCCAGTTTGAGCCATTTCCATGCCAGTAAAACATTGAGCTGAAGGTGGAGTCTACTGGAATCCTACTCATCCAGAGGTCCTCCCAAGCTGCTGCTCTTCTGGACAATAGATGATCTAGTCAGATTTGCTGTTAGCTCATTGCTGGCATCCGTCCATCTTCCTTAACCCCCTCCCTTTGCAATTTTTTTTCTCCCTTCTGGTAATGGGATGTCTACAAAACTTGTATTCTTTGTGATCTTGTCTGCTTCAATAACGTGGACAAGTGGCAGAGCCACAGGATGTTTGCCTCCTTGCTCTGAAAATAGCCAAAGTATTCCTGGATGGCTTTGACCTGTGTTATGTATGTTGGCTGCCTATAGCTTTAAAATGGCAGAGGAAGAGGGGATTGTCTGTTTACTTGTGGCTACATTGGAGAATCGGGTTCAGAAGCAGGGCACAGTGTGTGCAGTCTTTATATGACTTTTTACACTGAAAATTTATTTTCTCTATATTCATTAAGTTCCAAACTGATTTATAGCATTTTTGTTCTCTGAAGGCCTTTTCAACTTGAAGAGTAGTTTTTCTTCTAGCTCTTCCTTTCTCTTGCTCCAGGTAATCAATTTGTTTAACAATTAACTTGTAAAGGAGCTTTTGCTTTAATTTGGCAGGTGCTTTAAGGTATGCTAGTTGTTAAGGCTTTCTTTAGTGCGGAAGACTTGAAATACTATGACCCAACTCTGAGAAAATGCAGTCGACTTTACAGGTACATAGTGCGTTCTTGTCTGAAATGGCTACATCCCAGTTCAATATGCCAGCACATCTTGGTGCCTCTCACCGACGTGTGTCGTAGCAGCACACATCCTCTCATCAACACTGTTAAAGGGAAAAGCATTATGTGAATTTGGTGTTTCAATATCTATTCATTAGGTAGAGTCCCTTCAGTTTCCTTGTTCTGTCAGATGCCAAGCACAAAAGGGAACTTGCAGAGTATCTGGGTACTTATCTCTCCAGTTTTACTGGAACTGCACCTCCCATTATTGGAGAGGGTGGGTAATCTGATGGAGGTACCTTAACTTTGGTCACAGGGATTTCTGGATTACTCAAACGTTCTTTATTGGCATGTTTGGTAGCAGCTTTTCCTTGCTGACCTGCAGCCTATGTATTTGATACCAGCAGTATTGGGACTGTTGATGGACTTGTCTCCTAATCCACTTAAGATTGTCTTTTGGGCTTCTATTTTTACTAACCTGAGTCAAAAGTAGTTTCATGAAAGCTGGACGATACTTAAAACTCTTCAGGTTTTCAATTCCCTGTAAGAAGAAATCTCGCTCTTCAGAAGGGACATTGCGTCAGGTCAAACTTGCCAAATACAGCGTTTGCATATGTGGCTCTCCTCTGAAAATATCTCCTACTAGAACTTGTTTGCTGAAACGGTTGGGTTAATTTCAGAGGAAGGAGTTCATCTACATACTGAAACTTGGCAGTATTAGTATATAAAATCCTGAGAATGAAGTGGATTATTTTCTCCTCATTCAGTTTGATTTAATACTACATCTTTCACCATTTGTTTTGTGGGAGGGACAGAAGCACTGGGGCAAGTAAGCTTTTTTTTTTTTTAAAAAAAAAAAAAAAACACCAAACAAAAACATCCCACTCTTTGGCCAAACAGCTTTGTCACCTCCTTAGTATGGGATGAAATTCAGTCCAGTACTACTTAGTTATGGTGCTCAAAACACTTGTGTACAGCTCTAATTGCACTCAAATAGGGTGTGATGGATTTTTAGGGACTTGATTTGTCATCTTGATGCCAGCGTCAGGTCTTGCTCCTGTCTCAGTGTTCTCAAAAGGAGATCAAATCATGGCACTTTGTGCCAAGTTTTGGTGTTTCCCTCGCAGCTGGCACTGTCATATTCCTAATAAAGAATATCAGCATTTACTGTGTCAGCATCCTGAGTGTTTGAAGCCTGAGGGCTTGAGCATCTGGCAAGCAGAAGGCAACCAGAAAGGGATGCTCAGCTGTTGGAACTAATCTTAGTTTTTGACAGGTTGAGGTTTTTAGCCTTGTAGATCAAGGCATCTGGCAACCATGCTGTCAGGGCATTAACAGTTGGGATTACTTACAGTTCATGATTTTTTTTCTTTTTAATTGCTTTTGAATGTGGGCTTATTTTCATTTTTCTCAAGGGGAAATACTAAGTCTTTTGCACATTACTTTTAATTAGAGTCAATTGTACCATGTTTGAGTTTTCTTAGGCTGTGAGTGCCAGAGCTAGCAATATGGTGTTCTGGGCAATAATGAGGATGCTAAGGTTCACAACTTGCCCTTTACCAGTTCTTAATAATAGTATATACTGTTTTCTGTGGTTCTTTCCAACACAAGAATTGTGCAGCTTGCTTCCATGGCAACTCCCTCGGTTTTGAGGTGGGAAGCCTACAGCTTTGGAATGGCAGCCAGTACAGCTGCAGCTCCTTGCTCAATAACATCACAAGTATTCATATAGTGAAATGTGTCCCAGTTTTCATGCGGATAACAGTTTGTTCTCAGGAAGGCTGAACCTCTGCAGAGTCTTCATGCCTAGTATGTCCTTTCTGTTGGGATATTTAACTTGTAGCCCTCAGAGGTGAAGCAGTCCTGCATCTGAGCTGCTGTGCGCTATCCCATGACAGCTGTCTGCATAAGGCCTGTTCTATGTGCTGTGGTCAGAGCGGGGGAGATCCTAATGTATTTTTTTAATATGAAATGGCATGGATTACATGAATCGGTCCACTTGCTAAAGGAAAACTGAACTGTTTGAGCTCCCACCTTCTGAATGTAGATAGGCTGGAAGGAGGGAAGTTCAGCATGAGCTGTGAGCAAGCCCATGTGCTCTACAGCATCAGGGTTATGAGCCAGCTCCCTGCAGTGCCTCTGAGCCAGCCGAGTTCAACCTTGTCTTGTTTCCCTGTGCTGGCAGCTGGGGCCACGAAGCCATTGCTGTCCCTTCACCTGTGGTGACAGGGGAGAGGCACGCAAGCAGAGGGCGGCCCAGCAGCCGCCACGTGCCGCTTTGCCCTGGCACCAGCGGTTCCACGTATACAACCTGTACTGTGTTCTGTCATGCAGAAGAGCTGTTTATAATCTACTGTATTACAGCAGTTGAAATATATTTTGCTATTAGGGGAGGAAAAAAAATTGCCTTGTCCTGTTTGTTTCTTCTCTGAGGCTCCTGATTTGGGGAGGGAGGGAGGCGGTTACAAGAGGGCAAAGGGGAGTGGGGCTGGGGGCAGAGTAACATGTGGAGTTACTCTCCTGGGAAGGTGGCTGCTGTGGGGAGATGTGCGTCAGAGCCTAATGGGGCTGGGGAGTCCTTGGCACACCTGCCTCCCAGCTTTCCTGGATGGGGGCTACAAGTCTCCCCTTTTCCAAGAGCAGAGAGGAGAGAGATGGAGGCAGCTGTGTTGTGGCAGACTCAAGCCTGCAGGTACCAGGCAAGACTGCTGGAGGGTAGGGAGGAGACCTCCTCTGCTGGCTGCATAGGAAGGAACACAAACCCTTCTTCAGGTCCTAAAAAGCAGCAGGAAATGTCAAAGCTAAATAGCAGGTGAGCAGGATCGGCCATCGCATCTCTGCGAGAGGAAAGGACATCCTTGGAAGTGCTGGAGAAGAGCATGGGGAAGGAGCTGATAGCTCTTGGAACAGACCAGAGTTTCTAACCTCTCCTGATGTAACGCATATTGAATTGGAGCAGCTGCCAAATGTATGTCATGTTGGTGGTTTCTGCCTTTATTTTGGGCCTGAAAAGGGTTTGTGTGCCAAGAACTTAATGTGATATTTTCCAGCTGTGTACCATATGCTCTAAAGTCTTGTCCTTAAACTGTAGCTACTACAGAACAGGGTCATTAGTCTTCCCATCCTTTCTGGTAGGAATATTGTGTACTGCCAAAAATAGCTGTTACAAGGAGGAAAAAAAAAAAGTTTTCTTATCTCAGAAGTTTTTAGCAAGTTTTTTTCATTTTCTTTCCGAGAAACTGTTTACACAGCAAGACAAGAAACTACATGGCAAGATGACTCCTAGATTATACCTACACCCACAAATAGAATCATAGAATCATAGAATGGTTAGAGTTGGAAAGGACCTTCAAAGGTCATCTAGTCCAACGCCCCTGCAAGGAGCAGGGACATCCCTGACTAGATCAGGTTGCTCAGAGCCTCATCAATACGTATCTGAAGGCAAAGAAGTGTAGTTAACCTGATTAGAAACCACAAACTACAAGGATACAGCTGATCAGGAGGCCAAAAAGTTATAATACCAAGGGTATTTATAAACAATATGTATTGGCAAGGCTAGTGGCAGCGGGGAAGGCTTCAGAAGAGAATCCATGGAGATTACAAAACTAATGGAAACACTTTTTTTTTTTCATTAGTAAGATATTGTTAAGAACAAAAAGTGGTAAGATTAATAACTGGAGACAATTAAAATTAAATCTCTGTCCCAGTTAGATGTATAACAGAAGCAGTTCTTAATACAGTTTGTAGATGGAAAAACAAGCACCTCTATAGAGGATGTTGCAAAGCATCGGGGGATTTTTCCCAACTGAAGGACCGGATGTCAAGTGTAAGGGGGTCTTTCACAATAAATAATAACTGAAAAAAAAAAATAAAAAAATTAAAGCTGTGAAGTACAAATGCAGGTTTAGATCTGTTTCTAGATCATTCATGACTGCAAAATTCCTTGGCTAAGCATTAAAACAAAATAAGTGTTCACCATGCCCACAACTGGAGCACCAGCTCCTGGACCAAAAGCCAATGGAAGGAAACTGAACACTGCTTCTGCATTAAGTTTTGCCTTTATTTAGGCATTTGCTGATATTTTAGGATGTTAATATCTTTGCAGAAAGATGACTGCTAGCAATCCACAAGAAAGGAAATGGCTTTATAGAAACATGCGAGCTTTAGTTCCTTACAGCATCCCTTGGTGTCTGTGTACCTGGCAGCTCGGCGCAGTTGTGTGACTAGTGCTTTATCTCCTGTCGTTAGAAGGTAACTTGTTCTAGGCTTCACTGAAGATCTAAAAACTGCTAAAAATGGGATTAGCTCCCTGCTTTTTAATTCCACTCTGGGGTAAGGGAGCAGACCTCTTGTCACTGTTTTTCTCAGCCCTCTATTTGATGATTGGTTTTGCTTTCTCTTTCACCAGCAGAATAAATGTAGTTGCTATGGTTCTGACATGCTATTTTCCAGACATCCCCAAGCAGCAGAGTACCTCAAGGATGCTTGACCACATCAGGCCCGTTTCTTCCTCCCTGGAGCGTAGTTATGTTCCAGAAGATGATTTCCGCAGCCTGACCTGTGCCAGCATTTCTCTCTACAGCCTGGAGTACTTCTGGCCCTGTAAATCACCAAAACCCCACCGGGATTCAGGGTGAGCATGCTTCCATCTTCTGCCACTTTCTGTCCAGAATTGTCTCTGTTGGGGGTGTGTGTTCATTCCCTGGGCAAAATGAGCATTTGCCAACCTCCTAAGATAAAATTATCTTTTATTGCATCACTTTTCTGACAGTGCCATTTGATGCAGATCCAATGTGCTGCCTTCCAGTGCCTACAAAACGCACTCACACCCTGGTGCTGCCGTGAAGCCCTTGCTGAGGCTGTTTCTTTAGCCTCAAGACAAAAATAATGACATGGAGCTTGTTCAGACAGCCACCCTGACCTCTCTCACTCCTTGGCACGTTTCTTGCTAAGAAGTGACAGCCACGTGTGCCTTGTCTGCAGGGCCGCCTGCAGTCCAGATCAGCTTTGGCATTATCCTAATCATCGGAGCAAGTTCAGACACCCGATGGACCACCCTGTCAGTTTGACAAGCGCTGGAAAGTAAGCAAAGAAAGGATAAGGAGCCCAGGGCGATGGAAAGACATTAGAGCTGGGAACGCAGAGCTAGATCTCTCCCTTGGTTCTTTTTTTATGGTAGGTGGCTGTGCTGCCTAATGTGGCTGCATAAATGGGCCAGCTGCCCTGTCTGATTTCGGGCTGGAGATACTTGAGGGAAAGATGTTTTGGGAATAATAAAGAGTTGTTAAAAGAGCAATTCTTGGAACCATCCTTCCAAAGTATGCCAGGCTCACAGGGATGCTCTGTGATCCATGATTAAGAAAAGAAGCTCTTCTGGCTTTAATGGACTTAGCAAGGAATAGCTTTACACTTATTTGTAAATAAGCAATGCTTAACAGCACTAGGAAGTGAAAAATGTTTTGCTCTTTATCAGACGCTAGATATGTATGCAACAGGGAGTTGGCAGCAGATTTGAAAAAAGGACAGGCAATGCAAGGTTAATCTGCCTAACAAACATTATCTCGTCAGTCTTTTTTGGCCTGGGGAGGGAGTCCTGGCCGTGAGCCTGGCCTTGGGCTGAGCGGAACAAACCTGTGCGTGGCTTAGGCTGGCAGTAAGGGAACGATGGGTTGCCTGCAGGGTGGGTCAGCAAATGAGCTCTTCCCCTCCATTTCAGGGATGTCCCTTACCTGTGTGAGATTGCACCTGGCCAAGAAGATATAAAAGCAATGACTAGCAGAAAATCTTTTGCTGAGAGTTGTCAGGAGCAGATAAGGAGCCGTGGTACAGTCTCATGTACTCCTGAGAGCACTGCTGTTCAGGAGTTTCTCTGTGTGTATCCTGATCCTAAAACTCATCGGCTTTCCTTGGGGCTCCAGCCCCCCAGCTCGCCTGCTGCAGTTTGGTGTTTGTTGTTTGAATCTGTTTTCAGATATAGGTTGTTTCTGTGGAGTGGGAAAGGGAAAAGCAGTGTGAAAAGTCACTACATGAGCTTCCCTCTCCCAGCTGCCAGACCTGTGTTCTCTTTGAGAAGGAACCGGGAGGGTCTTCACATCTTTTATGCTGATGTTTTGTGTTCTTTTCTTCCATCCCCAGCGAGCACCCCTAGCAGGTAGCCTGGTTCCTGAGGAATTTCACATCATGAAGAACCAGGGGAGTTTTGCCCTTGAAGTACTTCCACGAGTGAGTGCTTTTTCCTTTACAAGGGTTTGTCCTCAACTGTTCAGAGCAGGGGGATAAAGTGATGAGAAGCTGAGGATGCTGCCCAAATAACACTTCTTGCTATTGGGAAGGGAAGAGTATAAAAGGGAGGTTTATGAAAATTCTATCCTTTTCTTTCACCCTGCTGTTTTGGGGTGACTAACAGAATTTGCCACACGCAAGTACTGATTCTCAGGGGAGTTTTGGTAGTTGAACATGGATGTAGAAGCTGAAGTATGATTTGATCCCTGGAGGTAACTTTTGGAAGTTGCTATTGGAAGTTTTTGCCCTTTTTTGTTTGTGGTTTTGTTTTTTTTTTTTGAGGAGGGGGTGTTTTTGTTTGGTTGGTTTTTAAAATTTTGCTTAGTTTCTCTGGATTTCTTTTAGAATTGCTTTCTGCCACACAGCTGGGTGGGCTCTGGGTAGTTCTTATTCTCACTTTCTCACTTCATGTTTGTAGAGGCCTTCTAGCATCTTGAATCCGACTTGTGGGGGGGTGTGTTTGAGATTCTTTTTTTTTTTTTTTAACCCGGGGCTGTAAGTTTTGAATTTAGTTTACCAAGCTTTGCCCAAAAAACGCTACCGAGACTCCCCTTGGTCTCTCCAGACAACTTACTAAATTTAAAGGAGGTTCTTTTTCCTTGTTCAAGGATTAAAATACAAAGATCAAGAATGAAATCCTCAGAATGTGTTTGCCAACATGATGTAACCAAACATTATCATTATTTCGATGATCTCCTGCGATCAGTCTCTGGGTGGGTGTGATGTGATTACATGGTGCTTTTCTGACCCCACCAGTAAATTTTAAACCCATTGGTCACTTCTTAGCTGAGTACTATGAGAGGCCTTAAAGGGAGACGGTTTCTACAAGATTTCTGTTGTTACTGGCGAGAAGAAGGAGCTCCAGCTGGGGGAACAGATGCAGGAGGTCCAATTCTCATGTTAGGCACAGGATGCTCCCACTGAAGATCAACCTTGCAGACCATTCTTTACCTCTCCAACTTTTATCAGCTCATACATGCGAGTAAGAGATTGAAGGAAAAAGTGGGATCCTGTAGCTAGCACTTGGAAGTATTGTTTTGTAATCTAGTTCTAACGCTTGTGTTCATTTCAGTGAATAGATAATGCTGCTCGAAGACCATGAAGAGAAACTATGAAAGTACCACCCTACACAAAGTTGTTGTTGGAAAGTCGACTCAACTGCTTGAGCTCCATTTCATTGCTGGTTAAGCTCCTGTGTTACTGTCAGATGCCTCTCTCAGAAGAACCCATGGCCGAGAATCATGCTGCTTTCAGATAACAGGCAGAAACCAGCTCCCATTGGTTCGCAGGCTCCCTGTTAGTGGAAAGACACTGACCAACATTCTCAAGCATTTCATAGTGCTCTTGGCCTCAAGGTAGGGGCCTGTCTGTGATGGATACTTGTTGTATGCGTGCTTTATGCTGCTCTATGGTTCTCAGTAAAGCATTCAGTACTTTGGCTGTTATTTGAACTTTCAAATCTTGGTCTAGTTTCAAATGAGCATTAAAATTTGAATGAGTTCACACTCTGCTTTTCTCTCTTTACTCCATGTCCCCTTTTCTCTACCTGAAACTTTTATTTTTCCTCTGTTTCCCCTTTTCCTTTGTGGCTTTCTTCCCTCTCCCTGTTCCTTCTCCGTAAAACCAAAACAGATCCAGGCTAGTGTAATTTTGGCCTCATAGGTATGGGGCTGCATGGTATCACAGTAGCATGCAAGCTACAAGGAGTCAAGCACTTGCTTCTGGCATACCCAGGGAGGGTGAGCCACCCTAGTCCCGTTTCAAAGGGTTTGTCAGCGCTGTGCTGTGGACTTACAGACATTTCCCAGATCTCTGATATATACATATCTCAAAATAGCTAGGGCAAAGGGAGGATTCCTCTGACTTGGATCAAAACAATCACAACCAGTCCCTTTTCCCACCCTCTTGCCCAGTGCCTGCAGGACACAGGAGACCTGGCTGATCCACAGGAAGAGACCGAGCGGTTCAGGGAGAGATTGGGTCACGCTGGAACAGAAACAGAAGGGTTCAGCCAGGGAAAACTGCAAATTGTCTGCAGCAGCCTCAACAAGCAGCTTCAGTAATTCCATTGCAGTGACTCAAGAGTGGCTCAGAGGGAGCAGCACACTCCCTCAACCTTTGCCTCGTGACAGTAGGTCTCACTGGCCCAGTGCAAAGCATGCACTGACTCAGGTGCAGTGAGATTTTGTGCAATTTGCATGTCCCTCACTGCTCTACTTTCCTTCTCAACACATGTGTTTTAAGAGCCAGGTCTCTAATGGTAACTCCAAAGAGATGCTGTGGGTTTGTGGTTGAATCCAGAGGAGCAATTATTGTACCCTCAAGCTGCAAACCAGAGCATCCTTTTTGCAGCTGTCATTGCCATAACAGAATTCTTCTATTTAGTTTGGTTCATTTTAACTTGAATGCACACACACTGATGCTTCAATAAAGCATTAAGTTCTCTCATGTGCAGATACGAAATGAGACTCTGAGAGTCAAGAGGTTTCAAATCCAAAGTAATTTTTTATGATACAATGATTATATTTTGCAGGCTTTTTGTTAGTCCCTCATGATATATTAAATAAAACAAAGCATATGTGCAAATACAAAATGCAGAAATATACATAGTGTGTGCATAAACAAAAGACATCACTTTACAGATTTCAGTCATAGAGTTAATAATATCTGAATTGTCAACATATGCTTGAATTTGATTTTCATCTTTTCTGGAAGTGAAATATTTTCTTAACTAGCACCCGGTGTTTGTATTACATTGAGTGAGAGAACAAAAACTTCTAGTTGAGCAGGGCCTGATGGTTTTTTCTTCTCTTTCAGTTTGTATCATAAACTTGGTACGCATAGAGTATATTTTCACTCTTGGCTTTACACTAGCTACTAAAGGAGTTTTCTTCTCTCAACTCACATCCCTTCTTTCCCTCTGCTTTCGCCCCTCTCCAATGAATGAAAAGCTACTGGATGAAATTCTACAAGATATCAAGAACTTGGTAAATGTAACATTTTGGAAGGCTGCACATATTATCAAGTGGTATCTGCTTAGCAAATTACCATGTTAGCTGAGCCCCAGTGAGCATCTATGCCCATCACAAATGTGAACAAAACCACATCAGCTCAAATCTTTCGTACCGAAGCTTAAACTAAGAGTCTATACATGAGAATTTATAATTGATCAATACCACGGTTCAGCCTGTGCATTAACTTAGTCGTGCGTTTGAGCACTGTCTGACCAACAGCTCTGGTGACTGATAAATTACATTAATCCATAGAAGCGCTCAGAATTGTCACCAATAAGTTTCCAATTTATTGTGCTGCGTACTTACTGTGACATTTTTGTGCTCGTGGACTCCTCACACTTCTCTTATCTGATTTCCACGATCTTTCTGTTGCAGCCAAGGAGTGGCCAACCTTTAAGGACATGGCGAGCTTGCTACTTTTCTTTCAGATGCTCAAAGAAGACTCAGAGCAGTATGGAGGGGTGGTGCACCTAAGAAAGACTGAAAGTCTGAGGAGTGCTGCCAGCCTGCAGGAGCACTGGACGGAGCTGGGACAAAGACTGCTGAGTCGACATCAGGACTTTGCTAGAGCGTTGCCTCCACAGCACGCTGCCCTGGAAGAAAGAAACCAGAGGACATGTGGCAATACAATATAAAAATAAGTGGGAATAATGGTAAGGAATGACCAATTTTGCAGTTCAGTCTTTCCTTGGGGATGCCAGGAAGGTAGCAAGTAATAAAGGACCGGCTGACAAAATCTGTACTAGCTTTTTCCAAAGCTAAAGTCTGACCCCCGGATACGTGCTGGGAATCAAAAGCATTCAAGGCATAAACTCCAAGAAATTCAACTTGCAGTCACATGTAAAAAGAATATCTGAAATTTTAAATGTGATATAGTGCAAAGAACATGTAATGCAGATACACCATGAGGCAATCGTGTGTTCAGAGGGAGCACAAGTGGTTTGTGACTATATGGATAAGTCGTGTAAAAGAAAATAAATGTAAAATGAAGAATGGAATTTTAAAATCCATGTAAAACATCACTTTGGAGGTCATTAACCAGATAACAGTCTCAGAGGGTAATGCTTTTTTTATTACTTTATCATTAAAACAAAGTTATCTCAATCTAGATATTGAATTATCTTGATAATAAAGTATGTAAATAAATGTGTTCTTTGCTGATATAAAGTTATCACGTCCAGTGTAAGATAACGAACATATGTTGGGTAATTTGCAACTAACCTCAACCTTTGCCTCTTAGCAAACTCGTGTTTACTAAGCTGCTTCTCACGCTGTTGTTCTTTCACTCAGGATTGTCCTGTGCTTTTCCCTACATTAGCTTACACTACATGTTATATTTCGGCCTACTAAAGGAGCGAAGATAGAATGATAAGTCTGTCCATCCTAAAAGACAGCTAGAGGAATAAAATATTCCCGGTAGCTCTCATTAGAAAGTGAGAGAAAGAAGAAGGAACTGGGCCATTATTGGCCAGACACCAGCATGTCAAAAAGTTAAGAGCAGATTCTCAGAAGCCTTGATGGTCGTGATCTGAGCAAAGGGTTAGGCAGCGCAGCCCAGGCATCTGGTGGAAAATTGTTTCAGGCAGTTAAGTCCAGAAAAAATTATTTTAGCTTATTTTAACAGGGGCTTTGTGAACTGAACCATAGGAACGGCATTCTCTTGATCCATACAAGGCAGTGTATTTTGAAAGGCTTTAATTCATTTTTGCATTGTAATGTAATGGCCTTTCAGTAGAAAAGACAAGGTATCCCTCTCTTTAAATTGCATCCCTGGTATGAAACAGTGAAAATGAAAAGGATTATAAAGAATAGATAAGAGAATACTGAAAACATGGTAATTTTGTCCTGTAAGACAATGGCACCTGAAGTATTTCTCAGTTACCTGAAGTATTTATTATCTTCTAAGGTCTGATTACCTAATGTCAAGCAGCATGTGTCAGAAATACAAAGGGTTTGGTATTTGATGACAAGGATTAGAGATGCAGAGAGAAAAATGAGATATGAAGTTGTTTTAGACAAGAGATATAAGAGAAGACTTCCATGAAATCTATAAGGTTTGGCTTAAGGTCTTTTCTTTCACTTGGTCTTCCTTGATGACTTCTTAAACCTTCACAGTGGGCCTTCTGTGTGAGAATAAGATGTTTTTGACTCTGAAATTGGCACTTGGGAGTGGAGTGACCTCTCTGTGAGCTCCAGTTGGGTATTCTCTTTTGCTGGGGAGTTGATAAAGCTTATAAGATAAATGCAACGACATAGACAGCCTTCCAAAAGCAAGCCGCTGTTTAATAAGGATCCAGAATACTGTCTAAGGGCTAATAAGGCCAAACCACACAGAAGCAATCAGAAGTTATTTTTCTCTCTCATCCTGTGCCTTCCTGGGACCCACCTCTTTTTTTTCTTTTCTCTTAAGCTGAGGCTGCATGACAGGGAAACTTAAACACTTTCATTCCTACCACTCCTCCTTGGTCTCTTGGTCATTAAAAGCTAATGTCTGGTTGTAGGGCTCCCATTGTGTGCCTTAAAATGCTCCACCCTGCAGAGGGTAGCCTCCTCCATTTCTTACCAGTCTGGACATCCCAACACTGCTTCATTGCACTGGAGAAGTTTAAGCAGTTCTACCTCACACCTGTACAGTGGGGAAACAATGCCATGCATCAAAACTATTGGAATATTTTTTAAAAGTCATCACCTCCATATGCATAGCACGCCATCTTTGCTACAAGATGTCATGGAGGCCAGGAACTTGCCAGGATTTAAAGAAAGCTTAAGGACTGGATGTCAAGAGCAAACATAGTTACATTTCAAGCACATTCCCCAATAAACAGAGAATATCCATCAGCATGTGCCAGATCAATGAATGAACAAGTAATTTACTATCTTGTCCAGGCATTTTTGCACATCTGTGCATAGTGTATCACCCACATCTTTGAAGAATTGGCTTGTAACTGCAAAGCTGTTTTAAAAAGAGTTATAGTCAGCCTTTATGCAATGAGTGAGCCAAATCTGCCAAGACAAGAAGGAAAGTCAGGGCTTCAAATCAAGCCCATTTTCCTTCAGCTTGCTTTTAATTCAGTGCTTACTAAACAGCTCATTCTTAGTCCTAAGTGTAGCCAGTTCCCACACAGGCTGTTCATCCCTCCTGGCATCCCTCTTTGAATCCAGCTTTGTTTTTGTTGGCTGAAAGATTTGTAATTAAAGGTTTGTATTTTTTTCCCCCACAGGCACAGCTAGGTTTTGACAGCCTTGGTGAGAAGCGGGGAAGATTGGTTATTTAAGGTGCAAAAGCTGAAGCAAGGTTCTGGCATGCACGAAGCTGGGCTGTGGGCATTTTATCACAAGATTCCTGCGTGGCTGGCCTGGGTAGATGCAGTGATGAGCTGTACAGACTCCAGCCAGTTGCATGAAGCTGAGAGTGATAAGAAACCACATTTCCCATAGGGACAGAGGTGTTAATTGTGTCTGAACCAACCTTGTACATTAAACTACACTTGTAAGAAAAGAGAAATGTTCTTTTGTGGGGAGCCTGGCACAGGAAACCGGCAGTGGGATAAATGTGACCGACAAAGTGTTAAAATGATTGGCGACTGCCTTTCATTTGCTTGGATTTGCCAATAACTGTGGAAACAGTTGGTGGCTTCAATATCGCTCCTGGAACATCCCCGTCTCTCTCAAAACTGCCACCTGCCTTGGAAATCTTGACATTTGAAGAAAAACCAAAATATGAGATTCATTTACAGTCAGATTTGTGGGCACATATTCCTCTTCATGGTGCTCCATTGTCTTTGGTAAATATCATCAAGAAATAAATAATTAGCAGAGCATGTGCATAATGTATATGTAAGAGATTTATTGCAAATGCCAAGTTCGCCCACGACGATAGCATTAATGAAAATACCTATGTCATGTTTCCATGGTGTACTAAAATATGTTGTTTTCTTTGAGTTGGGAAGTAAAAGGTGTCTTTGAGATAGAAGAGCCTTGGATCTGGTGCACTAGAGGTCACTTTGTTCCTGGATTAGGTTGTTTGGTTTTTTTTTTTTCATGGTGGTACCTAGAGAATTTTTTAAGATGATTCAGTGACAAATTCCGTCCATGAATCATTAGGTTGAGAAGAATGTCACGCATTCTGAATGTCACACATTTAATGAAAAGATAACTAATTTTAAGCCTGAAACTGCTAGGGATAAGAGCACTAGATCTAGTATTTACCCTTGCCTTCGATATCCATCTGGCCAGAGCACAGGTGTGAGGATCGCTTGTTTTTCTTCTGACACCTTCCTTCCTGTTTGAGTTGAGTTCTGGCTTTTGTCTTCCAGTCAAAGGAGAGCTGAGGAGAACTCCTTTAAAAATAGCTGTAAGGTTTCTTATGCAGTGCATTAACACAATTTTATTGTTTCATCTTTAGCAAGCATTTCCTCTGGAATAACATTGATATTTTCTGTTCAGAGAGCTGTTTTGGCTGCTTCCTCTCTGTGTTTTTTCTTCTTTCTCCCAGAAATGTAGATCAGAGGCTTTTATTAGGCACTTTTTTTTTTTAATTTTCTGCAAGTGTGGTGTGTGACTTTTGTTTTGTTGCTGAATTCTGGAAAAGAGAAAGCACCACGTGGCTGATAAGCAGCATATGATCCTAAACAAGAACTGGGAGAAGGATAGATCCATGATAAGCAAAGATGTGTTTGTAATGGGAATGAATATGGGAGAAAAAAA
Source organism: Tetrax tetrax (assembly GCA_009806455.1). Lineage (NCBI taxonomy): Eukaryota > Metazoa > Chordata > Aves > Otidiformes > Otididae > Tetrax > Tetrax tetrax. Next base: position 82,888 of record WHYT01015825.1, read on the forward strand.
TGGTAAAAACAAATGTTTGTGTCATTAGGTCAGTTTGCAAATTGAATTAGGTAGGATATTGACTTATGTGAAATACACTGACTTCAGACTGCTTGGTGAGTCCAGCCATGTATTGCTGGTTTAGATTTACTCTGATATTTTGTGCAGGTGAATGAACTGCACCGAAATTTGACCCAGTGACTGGTGAATTTGCCGAGACGCATGACAACAGACCGCTTGTCCTGCGAGTGTTCCCAGTAACAAAAGTCAGACTCCTTTCTTAGGTTCTAAATGTGCCTTACTGGGAGGAGCCTAATAAAAGAGGAACACCTCGAGGGAATGGCAGTGCCTCCTTTATACCTACTACTGCTGTAAAACATGCTAGCATCTGGGATTGCATGGGCTACAACTATCTCCAATCTCTGTAACCCAGTGAATGCACCAGCAACCCAAGACTATGAGCCAGTGAGACTTCCATATCTGAGTCAGAAAAGCATTTTAGTCTATTTTTAATGCCAAGATCAGTTCAGTGCCTGAACTAGCCTCTGGTTTTTCATGTTTTGCCGATACTGAGCTCTTGTCTGTGCTATGACTGTGCACTGAGACACCAGCACCAAACCAGGCACATGCCACTGATGAAATGCAGCATTGTTGGTTTCATGTTCACTTATAGAAGGTTTTGCTCTTCCCAACCAGAGGGAGATGACTGCCACCAAGTTGTCAACTCACTTTTCTGAGAAAGAGTTTGAAGCCCTAGCAATGCTAGAGCATCTGCAAGTGCAACTCCTGTGGGTACTGGTCGTATTCTGGAGGCATGAGCAGGGCAGGGTTTTATCCCAGGCAAGTCCCTGATCTCTCTCCCTGATCTCTCTCCCTGATCTCTCTCCCTGATCTCTCTCCCTGATCTCTCTCCCTGATCTCTCTCCCTGATCTCTCTCCCTGATCTGTTTCTGCTTCATCCAATATCTGTTGGCTTAATTTCGGGTTTCCTTCCCTTCTGATTGTCTTGGGCCATTTATGTTAGCTGGAGACATGAACCCTGTCAGCTGTCCTTCATCTGCGTGCAAATTTTCTGTCTGTGTACTCATGAGGTACATTGCAAAGGTACTCATTATGGTTTTCTGCAAGACTTCTTAATACTTCAGGTCCTGTTAGCACTTGCAGAGTGCTATGTGAATGCAGCTGGGTGCTTCCAGGACCTGCTAGTGCCCAGGAGCTTGGTAGGGGCACCCAAGTGGGTCCACACAGAATCACATCAAGATTTGTGTTTGGTAATGACTTTTTCCATACCTGAGCAGGCTTAGGCACATTCCCACACACTTCTCATTTTGTCTGTGAGCTTCCATTATCCAGAGATGGGGTTCTCTTTAGCCTTGCTAATAATTGACTGTGCTCTGTATTTTTTCCCTGCACAATGAAAATCAACATCTCACCCTTTGCTAGCAAACACTGAGTTTTAAAATTAACTCAGTTTGCAGGGTTTACATAGATGTGCCATAAAGTCCTTTATAGGTCTTTTAACAACGCCCTTCTCTGAAGCTATAAATGTGTTTTACAGACTCAGTCAATCCCACTGAATGTGTCAGCATTCTAAATCTTTCTTTTAGGTATCCTCCTAGCAGCTGCTTAGATTTCAGGTTTCAGCATTATCTTTGCTTCTGTGTTTCAGAGAAAGAGATCTGTACTCAGAATGCAGAGGAGAGATCTGAAGGTCTTAAAGAGAAGCTGGAAGAAGCTCTGCAGAGAACCAAAGAGCTAGAGTGTGAGGTGGAGAAAGAGGGGCAAGTCATCCCAGAAGCAACACATGAAAAGAATCAATATTCTGAACCCTCTCTTAGACTCAGAGAGGGAAGCAATATTGAGGACATCTCGTTCATCTCCCATTTAGTGCAGGACCCTTTCCTTCTAGGTACGTCCTCGGGTTTAGTCTAGAATCTTTGTTAGAGGCCAAGCAAGGAGGCTTTTACCATGACTCTAGATCAGGGCAGAAAGAACCGCTGAATGTGGTCTGTTTTTGAGATAAAGCAATTTTGTTTGATTTTTACATATGACACAGGGTCTCTATCTAGGAGATCACCGTAATTGACTGCATCTTCCTTGTAAGTGAGTGTTTGCTGTTACAGTCAAGATCTATTTGCAGATATGAGTGCAAATAGGGTAATGTTTGTGCCCTGACATAGTACCACATGTCTCTTCACAGTCGTATTTCTCAGGCTAAGTGTTGTTCTTTTGAGGCATTATCTGTAGAGATGTTGGTCCTTGATGTGCCAAGGAATCTTGGTCTGGGTGGATCATTTTACATTGAGTTAGAAATGCAGCCAGCAAAGTGTTCAGAGAAAGGATTATCTGCAGCGCACTCTGTGTGGCCTTTTGCCCTAGGTTGGGAAATGGGTGCCTCTTCCAGCAGCATGAGAAATAACCAGGACCAGCCCTAGAGAAGTAACTACACAGCTCATGTTCTCCACTGGAAGAATACAGAGCAGTTCCACTTCCCAGAGCTAGGTTCTGTGAGTGGATCACTACTGGGATCTATTGCAGACACACAAGCAGGAGCCACAGCCATCCTGCCGCCCTCTCCTGAGAGGGTTTGCTGTGGCAAAATGACTTGAATGTGAGGTTACACTTGGAGCTCGGATGCTCGTGTGATCATAGAGAAGTTCACAGGTGGATTTTTTCCACTTTCCAGCCTCTTGTAAGGGAGTTGTTTTGCTAAGCGGCCTCACTGAAAAAGCTAGCAAATACTTGTAGAGTGAGTACTACGGGAACACTGCGTGTTGAGAAGGGAGCTGAAGGGGCTGATTAAATACAGAATATGTGGTACTTAGTAGAAGTGGGATCCTTGTCCTTGGCAGCAGTATTAAACCAGTACATTCAGGCCATCCTCATGACACAGCTGCATTTAACAGAAGCATACCAATGAAATGTGCCAATGTGTGTGTGTGTTACCAGCAGGCAAAGAGACTGAATAAAATGAGTGAAAATACAAGAGTGACTGACTGGCCAGGTAACCCCTGATGGCCAACTACTGTGTGGGCAATTAAGAGAAGGGCCACAAAGTGCCCTCTATCTTGGCTTCTACAGGCCACCAGCAGCAGAACAGGGAATGGCTGTGCAGGGGAGGCCTGCTCTGAAGCAAGGGGAGATGCTGCAGGTTAAGTAAAAGGGCAGGAGCAGAGCTGACATCCACCCAAAGGGCACCAACATGCGAAAGCTAGCGCAGTGGTATTTCTTTTGAGAGTGCTCTGTATCTTTGCCAAGGGAAAGGACTGCAGTATCTGCAGGTTCCTGCTCATTTCAAATAGCTTTTGGCAGGAAAGGTATATACAAATTTTGAGGAATATAGGAGTTTTGAGGATTTTCTCTGTTCCTTCCCTGTGTGTAGAGGTTACCAAGGCAGCTGCAGCAGGCAAAAGCATTACTGTTCTTGAGGCTCTCAGCTGGCTCTTCCCCAGCAGTACTGGATCCCGCTTGGCAGCTCGCTGGGAGCTGGTTGAATGGATCATCTCTAACATTTTCAGGTGCCCACCAGCTCAGACCTTGTCTTGCCTCTCCCCCCAGTGGAAGCAAGCAGCAGCACAGCCCGCCTTTCCTCTACAGTTGATGTGCCTTCCAGGGAAGTGCCAAGCTGGAAGGCTGCCCTTTCCTCCTCTTTCTTTTCCTCCTATTTTAGACCTAGGGCTGAACACCTCGGTTGCCTGTATGTGTGTATATATGTGTGCATGGGTGGGGACTGAGATCCCATATCCAGGACTACGCCATGGGAGCCAGCTCATTCCCTCGTTGCAGAAGCACCAGGCAGGCAGCAGGTAGGAACCTGCCTGTGTGCTGAGCCCCTTCCTGCACCCCCACAGACCGTCAGGCTCCCACCGCTGCCTGCCCAGCTGTTCAGTTTGGGGACAGGGGCATTTATGTACATAGGGGTAAGTCTGTCCTTCCTGCCAATGTGATGGGGCAGGATGGGATGACCCCACGGGTCAGGGCCTAGAGTGTCAAGGTGCATCTGGCCCTGTGAATGGGAAGGGATAACACCCCTCTTCCCTCAGGCCCCTGCTCACACACGTGCCAGCCCTGGTCCTTATTTTTCCCTTTCCAAAACAAGCAAGAGGCTTCTTCCATGCACAATCGACTTTATATTACAGGCCTGAGATCCATTCCCTCCTGCCTCCAGACCAGGACCTGCTGGTGGGCTGCCTTCTTGCTCCTCTCTGAGCAGGATTGACCAGGGGCAGTGTGGCAACCATTTCTGGGACATCTCTTAGAGCATGGGTGAGTCCTTCTTGTCTTTTGGGTTTTCTGGGTTTTGGGTGTCTGTCAGGAGGCTGCTCGCTGCTGGAGGACCGTGGGTAGCTGGAGAGACCAAGTTCATGGCATCCAAAGGCAAGGGCAAGATGAAAGCAGCAGGTTTCTCTGCAGTAAGGGAGTGCAGTGCATGGAGGTAACGGAGCTGAGCAGCAGCAGGGGCACTGGACAGCATCTCGGCGGCCTTCCGCAGGGACTCAGAAGCAGCCTTTTCCCCCTCAGCAGCGATCACCTACCAAGCAGGGGAATAAAGAAGGTTTCTGTGAGGCTGAGAGTAAGAGGGCATGGACTTGTCATTACAGAGGGAGGTTGCCACCATGAAACTCCCAAGGCCAGTGTGATTATAACATTCCTGCTCTCTGAAGATCATAATGTGTACTAGACTTCTTGATGCTCCTGAAAATTTTGGAGCTCGTGTCTAACTGGTTTTTACTAGGCCCACTGGGGCTCACAATTGGCCCAGGTACCAGATCTGGGACTCCACTGAGGTGGCCCAGACTCTTGCTGCAGCTCCCCTTGCTAGACACAGCTCTTAAACAGGAGTTAAAGGAGATACATCATCCCAGAGCTCTACCCTAGCGTGGCATGTCCCAGGGACCTCAAACCAGGGGAAGGAAAGGAAGAAGGAATGCTTTGGAAGGAGATGGGAGGTATTCAGAATTGGCATACCCGCACTTTTGCCTGTCTCTGGGCCTCCGCTTCCACAGCCAGGGACTGCTGGACTTCAGCAGGCAGCTGCACGTTGTTGCTGTGGTAGGAAGGGACAGTTGATTAGCTGGGTTCTAGGCTCTCCTGGCAGTACCGAATGGTCAATCTGAGGCTTGGAATGGGCTCATCAGTCAGTCTCTGCAGAGCTGTTAATTCATGTTCTTTGCTCCCTGGCTGTCCTTCTTTGTGTGTCTCAATTTAGCCTTCTACCTCCATTCCCATCCTTCTTTTCCAGCCTGGTTTTCTAATGACAAGTCTTGCATGATCACTAGGCAGCAGAGAGACCTCTTCTCTCTGTGCCTCTGAAGCTTAAGTCTAAGCTCAGATAATCGACTGGGAGACTGCTCTCGAGACAGGCACAGGAATTTCCTTCATTTCATAGATTTACTTATTTACTGCTTGGCACTGTCTTCCATGGCCCTCTATGTGATGAGCATGTCCCGCCTTTCTGCATGGGCTTCTGAGTGACGAGCCCATCCCTACCAGTGCTTTGATCTCAAGTAGGGCAAAGAGGGTTTGGTGCCCCCTGTGCCTCCTGGGCTATCAGAATTGGGTGCAAATTCTGCCCATAGCAGTGGTGAAAAGGTGGTGAGATCCCAACTAAGGATCCCACCCTGGCTGTCAGTGCAGGAGCAAGCACAGTCTTTGCATGTGGAGGTTTTACATGAGGCAGAGGCTGAAAGGGGCAGCAAAAACAGGAAGGCGAGGGGTGAGGCTCTACCCGATGCAGAATAGCTGCAGAGAGAGAGCCGGAGGCAAAGCAGGAAGAGGAGAAGGCAGCAGCGAGCAGAGCAGGTCAGGTACTTGCAAAGGGGCCAGAAAAGCTCCCCCTACCAGCATTTCCTACCTACATTTCTGTTCTTTCCACTTTGATCCCCCAGCAGCCTGTGACCGCATCCAAAGCCACCTGTGAAGAGCAATAATATTTTTAGAGCATGGAGAGAACACCAGCCCTGGCCTAGGCCCCTTACAGGGAGTAAGACAGTGCAAGGATATTAATTCAAGGCAGTTAACTGCAGGACTGTAAGGAAGATTTATTAGTTTTTGTCTGCTATTATGTGAGGCCCCTCAGAAATAAAATTACTTCCCTCACTTCCAATTTGTGTTTGCCCCAGGGGTTTAGCACATTTGTTCAAGTGTGGAACCAAATCAGTTCCATAGCAAATATTCAGTTCCTGACTAGCATCAAGTACGTGTGTCATGGCCACAGAGAACTGCTGCTGGAGATCCCATGTATGCCAGGTTTATGGCAACTCTCTCAGGCTGCAGAATACATTTATTGTAAGAATCTCCTCTCTGGGGTAAGTACTGAAGCTAGGATACCACAAAGCACTGATGAAGCCAGTCGAAGTGGTTCCTCCATGCACCTCACACCATACTATCTGCTGCACACCATGGCCACCTGTGAGGCTCACATTGTATATCCTTCCCCTAAAGTGATTCCAGTCAGAAACAAACAGAAGAAAAATCTCCCTTTTTTTTTTTGAGGAGACATGTTTTTGTTCTACCCTTCTGCAAACCAGTGTCTGCGATTTTGAGGGACTGATCACCCGAACTTCTTTGTGGAGCCTCAGTTCACCCCTTGCTCTGCTGTCTCCCCACTGCGGAAGCACCTTTATCTCCTGGCTGATGCTCTTCCTCTCCAAGAGAAGTTCAGAGAAGGCTCGATGTGCCAGGAGGCGCTTCGTGGTGGTCTGCACCAGCAGCTGGATGGCACTGGAGATGCTGGTCAGGGTGGTGAGGAGAAGAGAGGCATTCTCCAACCGGTAGTAGCAGACAGCATCTATCTCCAAGGTAACCATGTCTTTGGTCACCACCTAAGCAGAAGACATTAGGGGAGATGGAGCTGGTTCTGACAACTTTGAAGCACAAACAAGCACATGACTAGCTGGATGGTTAAGTCTTTGTAGCTTCTACCTCTGCTATTGACTGACCTTGGGTAAACTATATAACCTCTGGATCTCAGTTCCCTGAGCAGCATCTTTGTGTCTGTCTGCTCAGTACGGCTGCTGAGTTAGGAACTGCGAGCAGGTCGTCATCCTGCGCTGCGTTTCCCTGCTCATTGCTGCCTGCTCCATTCCTGTTCTGAGAGCACAGGCTGTGTCCTGAGGTGTGTGCTTGGTTATTGCATCTCCAGAAGCATTTGCTGTACACCAGGAGGGTGAGCCCGGACGTGCTAGCAGACAAGGACAGTACCACTGGCAATGCAGGAGCACAGACAGCATGTCCCAAAAGGAGAAGAGTGGCTGTGGCTAGGGAGGTTGCATGTTCAAGGGTTAGAGAAGGGGTTCAGACCTTTCTTCCTCCCAGGTTTACACAGGAGCAGTATCTTAGTTTGATCTCCTGTCCTTGCTGCGTGCACTCCTCAGTGTGCTGGGTAGAAAAACCTGGTCCAGTATCTTTGGCTCAGACACTCTCTCTTGGTGTATGTTTTCACTAAAGCATGTCAAATCGAATGGGATTAAAAGCAGTAGTTTCAAAAAAGAAGAAAATTCACAATGGTGAATTTTTTTCCTTCAGTTTTCTGAGGTGTTAGGGTTGCTTTGAGATGTTTTTCAAACTTTTCTATGCAGACATGAGGGCTGGAAGCATAAGGTGTAATGTTCAAGAGATCCAAAAATTAATGCAGAGAGGGAATGTCAGCCATACCTGATGGAAGGGGATCTCTAGGGTTTTGAGGCGGAGGTCTACCTTGTGATATGTGTCCAGACAGGGAAGGAAAAAGAAAAGGCCTGTGGGAGGAAGAGAAAGGCAGCTGGTGATCATCAGAACCACAGAAATTGCCTCTCCTGCTCTGGAGAAGAGGGGAGGGTTTGGCATGCAGAACTACAAAGGAACAGAATACATAGACTCAAATTCTGAGGCTGCTTCTGTGATGGGAAAAGCCACTAGAAGCTACTGGCCCTAAAAGAAAGGGAGCAAAGACATCCCGTCTCCCATCTGGCTGTGCCTGCTTGGAGGGCAGCAACATGTGAGCTTTGGTAGAGAATGAAGAAGAGGAGCAACATGGCTGGGGGGAGCTTAGCAATCACCTTACCAGGCCCTCTGGCTCTGCCAGGAAGGAGATGCCCAAGTCGGAAAACGATGGCTCTTTCATATTCCCGCACTACCTGCAGAAGGAAACAAAAGCTGGGCTGGAGAGGAGGGTGCAGGACTGGGGAAAGGGGCCGCACCATTAGGGAGGATGTCTGTTCTGGGAAAGCCCTGCAAAGGGAGGATTTCAGCAAGAGTGAGCTAGTGGAGTCACCTGTCACTGAGTTCCTTTATCCAAGGAGAGAACGTGCCTGGAACTGCTGGCTGGCCTTGTGTGTGAGCAGCATAGGAGCAGCCACAAGACAGCCCAAAATTTGGGAGAACACCCCATGTTAGAACTGCTCAGCTTTTCCCAGGATGAGATCAGAATTCTGCTTTCTTGTAGCCTGGTCAAACTTGAACATCCTGAGCTAAAATTTCCACATTGTTTGTTTGCCTCCAAGGAAACCATGTGTGTGTGCTCCCACGTGTAAGATTGGAGCCATAATACTGACCCTCTTCTGGGAACAAGATGCACGTGAATCTTCCCGAGCAGCAGGAGTCAAAATATGCCTACCTTTAGCCATGTTATAAATCTGAGGAAAGGGGAGGAAGAGGGAAAATCTGCTACTAATTGAGAGATCCTTCTCTCTTAAAATTTTTAATTAAAAACCTATTTACCCTGCTGCTGCAATGCAGCCATCTCTGGGCTGAGCAGGCTGAAATTTGAAAGTGAACAGACCTGCAATTTGTGTTTAAAAAAAAAAACAGAAACCTAAGCCCCTGCCTGCTGATATTGCAGCAGGAGTATTTGATAGGTGGTGGTTGGATCCCTGTGCAGCCCCCTGTTGCAGCAACATATGATAAAGGATAAGTTAAAATTAATAATGAGTTGAAGAAGTGTACGTAGGGCCTTAAACCAAAAAAGCTTCATGCTCATGTCTGACATATGCTGAACCAGTGAGTTACATCCACATCAGACACCAAACACTAAATCTAGAGAGGTCCCATGACGATTCTCACCTTCATGCAGAACCAGACAGAAATGGGGAAGGTCATTATGACGAACAGGAAAGACAAGATTGTCAGAAGCCACTCACAGATGCCCAGACCTGGAGACTTCACACCTAGGGAGAAATTCAACATGATTCTGTTAGCAAAGGACTGCTCCCAAAATATTGATGGCCTGACAAGTGCCTGCACAGATCAACTTCAGTGCCTAGACCTGGTGTACGTGAACCATTTGGCTCTCTATGGAGCTGTGTTAAAGAATACTCCCTGGCCCAGGTGGCCAGGAGCTGCCAAGATAGACTGACAGGCTTTGTCTCCACTTTACTGGCAGAAATTGAGCCATGCTTCTCCATAGCACCTTGACTAGAGAGCAGTCTTCAGCTTGAACACCTGTGGCTTCCAAGCAGTATTGAAAGCCTTGGAATGGCAACTTGTCAGCTGAGCTGGGATCCCAGAAGCTTACCTGGAAAGATAAGCTAATGGCAAAGAGAAAGATTGTAAATAAGAGGGAGCTTTTGAATTGCAAAGGCTGAAGTACCCTTCTCTATCAGAGTATCCTCAGGTCCTTTTGGAATACAATTTTAGTCGCATCCCAGCCCCCTAATGCAGTGAGACCAAGCCAGTGGTGCTGCTGAAATCTCAGTGTGCTTTACAGGGAGCACTGTGGAGCTGAGGGAGATGGTCAGCCCTAGATGAGTATTACCTTCTACATCTCCCCAAAGTGAGTGTGGGTAATCTTGCTCTGGCTGCCCTTTGTTGTGCTCCTGCCTGAGGGGAAATCTGCAGGTATGGCATGCAAATAGATAGATTAGATCCACAGGTAGACCATGTTTTTCAGCAGTGAAGTTAGCATTCCTCCTGTTTTGAATCCCTTCTAGCCCTTCCATCCCTGCCTCTTCGCTTTTGGAGCTTTTGGCAGAGCCACCAGGTCCTGAGGGAGGTTCAGATCCCAAGAACCTGCACGATCACTCTAGCTCCACAGCACCGCCCACTAGCTGGGACTCCTGTACTGGAGGCAGAAAGAGGTACTTGTGGAAAATTAGTTCCCAGAGACACAGAAGCAAGTCTGAACCTTTGTGTCACTCTAGGGCAGCAAAGGCGCTGGGTCCTGTAATACACATCCTGCCAAAAGACTCACAATGCTCCCTCCAGTCAGGGCAGGCTAGGAATCAGCCTGGAGAGGAGCTGCTCTTGAGGGTTACCCAGAATGGGAGCTACAACTGCGCACCTCAGGCACGGTTCTTCCCTGCAGTGCAGTTCTTCAGGCTGTGAACTGGCATTAAGGCTAACTCCATCCACCTAAAGAAGGGCAAGCAAGAAAAGGAAGAGAGTAGAGCATGAAGAGAACTGGGGAGCAGTGAGCTGAAGCACAAAGGATGCAGGGGATGTAACTGCTTGTTGCAAAGTTCATTGCTTTGCTGGACAGTGCTGATCAGCCTGCAGCACTGACTGCAGAAGCTGGCTAGAGTCTCCCAGAACCTGTCCTGAGGATAACCACATGTCTGTGCAAGGTGGGTGTGATGACACTCATCATGCAGAGAGCAGAGTCCTGCTGTAACCCATGCAGGGTCAGAGAGCCCACAGCTTTCCAGCCCCTTCCCTTCCATAAGTCATACCTTCCTCTTGCTGCTCGCTGTCCAGCAAGGCCATTGCCTCCATTTCTTCATCAGATATCACATCATCCACGTCCACCACCGTGGATGTGTGCACCCTACCATCGCTCCCTGCGGTGCTCTTGATGTCCTTTGCTTTCTCCTGCTTTATGTCTCCCCTTCCTTTGACGGCTTCTTTGCTGCTCTCCCTCTTCTCTCGTTTGCTCTGTGTAGCTGGGGACTCTCTGCGTCTCCTATGAGACTCCCTGGAAGAACTCCGAGACCTCTTATCCATCTTCATTTGTGCCAAGGAGCATGCAGCTGCCTGTGGGAGTAGGATGAATTTGCGCTTGAATTTATTGCTGCAGACAAGAAAACTAGGCAGGGGAGGAGAGAAGGGGAGGTGTCAGATCAAGGAGGCTTGTTTCAAGTTTATCACAGGCTTGTCAAACATAATGGACAGTGAAGTGAGCAAGCTGTTTCCCAGCTGCCCTGCTCTGATTTGCACACTGCTATGGAGATGGGAAGGAAAGTTAGACCTGGATGGGGTGGATTCCAGGACGACATTCTGTTTCTATTTTCTTGCCTTTGGAAATAAAACACAACCAAAAGCACTTAGATGACTTTTAGTAGATGGTTTCTGCAAAGCTGTTGAAAAGCAACCTAAAATTAACTGTCAGGCATGTGGCTCTGAAGACTTCAAGTGGCAAGAGTGGCCCAGAACAATAAGCACCAGGGTGAAAAACCTTTACCAGTGAGACCAGTGGCTTAACTCAGGAGTGTTTGGAGAGGGTGTTGCAGAGAATGACTGGGTGGGTAGCATCTCACACTGGTCTGCTCTCTAGAAACCCTTTGTCTGGCACAGAGGTGGGATGCCTGCAGCAAACTCCCTTTCTCTAGGGTCACCTCATATGTCAGCAGGGAGGGAAATTAGCTGGTCCCAGTTGAGTCATGAACTTCGCTGAGTGGATGAAAAGCATGGAGGTCATTGCAGGATTAGAGCTGTTAAATATGTCTTCTAAATTGCCAAAGGAGTTTGTGCCTAAATGCCTCCCTAGTTTTCCACAGCAGGATCGTGGCAGAGCAAACATATGAGCTTTTTCTTTTCATGCCTTGCAGCCTGTGGTGACAGCTGCAGAAACCTCTGCAAGAAATACTCTTAAAGAGTTTTAAAGTCACTAACTATTAAAGAAACCAGCACCTGGCTAGAAATCGTACCGCAGCAAGACAAGGATGGAACATAAAGTGGTGGCTTCCCTCTCAACGGAGCAGTGCTGAGCTCAGGGATGCCTGGTCTTTGGTGTGGAGGAGCAGCTGGAGGCAGCCGGGAAGCTGTCCAGGGAGGTGCTGATCTTGTTTTTTCACAAATTCCTATTTTATTGGAGACTTGTGACCTGCCTGGAGTCAGGATATTGCAGGCAGGGAGGGCAGGAGCAACAGCTCCCTGCTTTCTCTGCTCTGTCGTGCTGGGTGCCTCGTCAGCAGGTCACTGGGGAAGCAATGGATGGAGAGGGCTAGCAGCGTAGGAGAAAAGTTGGCCAGAGATGGGGTGTAATTAATAAATTCATACAGTGTCTGTATTTACTTTGGAAGTGCTCCAGAGACCTTTTTGACTTTGTTTATCACTTGGCCAGCGTGGGGTGGGGGGAGATGGTGTCCAGCTGCTGAAAGGACAGGTGATGTTTTAGGCAGCAGCAGTAAATGGTGGCTCAGGTCTGATTTTGGTCAGGCGACACGGACTCGTTGATTTCCTGTCAAAAGCACCATGGGATATTTAACACCTACAAACCCGTAACTTTCTGGTTTTCCCTGATGTCTAATTCCACCAGTGGGTCCTGACTCCTCCGTGCCCATGGGAGTTTTTTGGCTACTCCCTTGGGACAGGGGAGATGATTTGAGAGTACTTGCTGGCGGATTTGCAACATTTGCTGCCCCAAAAACCTGCAGTCTCCGCCTCCCTTGTCAGGCCGACACGTGTCCCTGCGTGGAAATCAACCACCCTGTTGAGCAGGTTTCGCAAATGTCTGCGAACCCTTCGGGAAACGGCCATCGCACCCAGGCTGCCGGGGCGGGCGGGCCGCTGAAGGGAACCGCGGCCGCCGCCGCCTCCCCCGCTGAGGGCCCCGCTACAACGCGGTACGGGGGGGGGGGGGGGGGGGGGGGTGCGGGCCGCCCCGCCCTCGCGCCCCGGAAGAGCGGGAAAAGGAGCGCGCAGGCGCAGAAAGGGCCGGGGCGTTGTTTTGAGCGGGGCGGCGCGATGGCGGGGTGGGTGCGCGCACCGGTTTGGGGGGGGGTCCTCAGCGCGTGGTTTAGGGGCACCGGGATCTCTTTAGGCGGCAGTGACTCGATAGAGGAGAAAGGGGAATGCCCAGGTCTGGGTTTAGGGGTACGGGGGGGTCTCTGTGAGGGGCAGTGAGCCCACGGGGTGGGGAGGGTCCTCAGGCAGCAGTGTCCGGGTGCAGGGATCACTGTGGAGGGGCAGGGTTTGTAGAGGGCAGTCCTTGGGGCAGGAGTTCAGGGGTGTTCTGTGGGGGATGCAGTGCTTGTAGGGGGTGCGGTCCCGTGGGGACAGGCAGCAAATGCAGGAGGAGCCATGATCCCAATATCAGAAGGATGTGGACCTGTTGAAGAGGGTCCAGAGGAGGCCATGCAGATGATCAGAGGGCTGGAGCACCTCTCCTGTGAGGACAGGCTGAGAGAGTTGGGGCTGTTTGCCTGGCGAAGAGAAGGCTCTGGGGACACCTTATTGCGGCCTTCCAGTACCTAAAGGGGGCTGATAAGAAAGATGAGGAGAAACTCTTGGTAGGGTCTGTTGTGGTAGGACAAGGAGTAATGGTTTTGAACTAGAAGGACGTAGATTCAGACTGGGTATAAGGAAGAAATTTTTTACCATAAGGGTGGTAGAACACTGGCACAGGTTTCCCAGAGAGGTGGTGGATGCCCCATCCCTGGAAACATTCAAGGCCAAGTTGGACGGGGCTCTGAGCAAGTTGATCTGGTTGGAGATGGTCTTGCTCCTTGCAGGGGGGTTGGACTAGATGACCTTTAAAGGTCCTTTCCAACCCAAACTCGTTCCGTGATCTTAGATGGGATGGCAGGTGCGGAAGGGCAGCAGATCCAGAGGTGCAGGCAGGCAAAAATGGGGATTGGTAGGTTGTGGCTGTTGGTGAACCTGGCTTGCTGCCCTCCACCCCACCAGCTTTCAGCTGCTAAGTGGTAAGAAGTCTTTTGTCTATATTTGTGCAGCTGTGGTAAGAGTTGTTTTCTGCTTGCTTTTGTCTCCCCTTTAGTGCAGACATGTCAAAGCAGGTGCAGCTTATGGAGATGCTGAAGAAGGAGGTGAGATCACTGCTGCTGGCTGCCAAAGAGGGCTTAACCCCAGCACAGCTGGAGAAGGAGTACATGGCCATGATCGGCAAACGTCTCCCTCTACATGACCTGGGCTTCCAGTCCACCTTGGAGCTGGTGGCAAATATGCCTGAAGTTGTCAGAGTCTGTCCTTATGAGAAAGGCACTTCAATCCTCAAAGGTGAGGTTTTGTTTCCTTGCAGGTAGAGAAGTTGCTTATAACCACATATAGATATGAAGTGATACTTCAAAACAGGGATATGCAAGATGAATTCTCAGAGCTGTAGCTCACACTTCTCTGTTACTCTTTTTCACATATAGCTCTGTTTAGTTTCTTGTCTTTGATGTTTCTTTCTGCATTTTTGTCTCCCTTTAAATGCTTTTACGCTCTTCCTGAAAAATCACGCAGGCTTCCAGTTTTTTTGTACGTTTTGCATTCTGCACTTGGTTTAGAAACTGCAGTAACATTTCTTGTGGGTACACAAGGACTGGTAAGCTTAACTTTTCTGAAAATGCAGACTACAGCAGGAGGCAAAACAAACGATGGGGCTTCTCGGGAGAAGCTGTAAGTGTTTCTCTGCCTGATCCTATGGGAAATTTAGTCTGTATTAAAGAATCTTTTTCATTTTCCTTTTCTTTGGGGAAGAGCTGTGGAAACAGCTTTGTAGGCGCAAGAGCGGATTGGGAAGGCTGAAGTGATGGTTTGGAGGGTTTTTTTGAGTGCTACAGTAAGACAAGAAAAAGTTGTTTAAAAGCATAGAAAAGACCTGTGCTGCTGTGCAGGGAGACCTTGCCTGGATGGGTGGGTGCTCCATAGTGTGGGTTTACTGTGATTCTGGCTGAGGAGAGCAAGGAGACGTTTACTGTTTTCCCAACAAAACCCACAGCAGCTGGGTTTCCTGTTGTGATCATGCATCCAAGAATTTGACCCACCTTCCTACTTGAATCTGGATTTGTAGGGATGAGGGTGCAGACTGGTTGTTGCTTGTTAAAAATGGTTTGGTCCAATTAGCAAGCAGAGAGGAAAAGTGGTTGACCTGCTGGAGATCAGCCGCAATTTAGTGTGATTGCTTTTGAAGGAGACACCTGCTCCTGTAAAGGGTGGAGAGAAAAAGGAAAGAAGAGGAGCTTTGTGTGTGTAGAGCTTTTTTTGGCTTGCTGTTTTGGTAATCTAATAGTTTATTTCTTTCTGTTGTAGCCATTGCAGATGAGACCACCAAGGACCTTGCCAAACTGGTTGCCAGACAGCGAGGTGTTAGGACACGGAAGAGTGCTGCTACAAAGCCAGATGCTGTTTCTCTCTCTAAGAAGCCACAGAGTTTCCCTTCGAGGGGCAGAGCTCCCGTCCTGCCAGCGACAGTGAAGGCTGAGCTGCAGGATCTGCTGAGTTCCTCTCCACTTCTGCTCTTGGACTTTGATAAGGCCTTCTTCAGGCGCTTTGGACGAGTATTCCAGTACACTCAATATGGATTTTTCTCCATGTTTGAAGTCCTCAGAAGCGTGTCTGATATCATTGCTGTTGAGCAGACAAAAGCAGGTTCCTTGCTGATCCTGAAGAGGTACCTGGCAAGTGAGATAAAGAAGGAAGAGGTGCCGCCGGGTGAGGTGCAGGAAGAGATGCTGCCAGGTGAGATGGTGTGTTATTTAACTGAAAGCACACAGTTCTCACAAGCGCTGTGGCCAAGCATTTCCAGTTACTGTAGTTGTCCCAGTTCCTCTAGGTTTCAGCACAGAAAGTGCTGTGCTGTGGTAGCTGCTTCAGAAGCAGCTACCACAAGGGGCTTGTCTTGGTAGCAGAGCGCTTAACTGGAAGTTTTCTGTAGGTTGTGATCATTTTTTGGTGTGAGGTGGAAGAAGGGATGTTTAGCCCATTCAGAGTACAGCGTGTGTAGGACTGGAATGTCTAGTCATTCCAGGCAATAGATAATAAAAGTAGAAGGATCTCCTGGACATCTTTTCCACAGGCTGGTAAAGCCTCTCTGATGCACTTTTTGAGACTGAAAAAAATATTAGCACTAGTCTGAAAGGCACAGCTACAATGTTCCACAAAAGAAAACAGAAGAGACTGCAGATGTCTTCAGCATTCCCATTTCAGCTACAAGAGAAGGCAGAAAATCACATACAGTTCCTGCCAGATTCTTAACCTTTCTGGGGAAAATTCATTTTAGCATCATTCTAGCAATTGATTTAAGCCTTAACATAACAACAGGAGCAAATGAGGTTTTGGGTTTTTTTTTTGTTTTTTGTTTTTTTTTTTAAATTAATACAGCGAAAGATGCCTCTCAAGTGAATCCTCATGACTGGTGGTTGTGAGTGCCTCAAGATGAGGAAGACAATACCAGTACTTTCATATTTCCTTTTTCAGATGTCTTCTCTTTCTGCTTAATATGTAAATAAGGAACAACAGCCAAAAACTGTCTTTACAGCAGCACCCGCGGTTGAGATGCCTCCTTTGGAACCCAGCTGTGAGACAGAGAGCTTCCACCTGACAGCAGAAGAGAAGTCAGAGCCAGTGGAAACACAAGCAGTAGATTTGGGTGATGGCCTCAAACGGGTAAGTGGCTGGATGAGCAATCCGTAGCTTTTTTTAATGTCTTAATCCAGGAGGTTATAATCTTTTTGCTGTTTTTTTTTCTGTTGAGTTTGTATTGTTGATGCACTGCTGCTTCCAAAAATTTTTTTACCTGCTTTAGATGAGTCTAGAGGTGACCAGACTCATACTGATCCGGTATATAGCTTCATATGCCATCCAGACTAGGTCTGCTAGGTCTTTTTCTTTTCTCTTTCTGGTCTTGAGATCTACATTACACATCATCCAAGATCACTTAAGCATCGTCTTGGCGCTGATAATAGTGGTGATACCTTTTGGTGTACTTACTTGTAATTTGACTTCAATAACTTTGTTCTGATACTAGCTGTGTGGAATTTCCCCTGCTGCAGTAGGCAGGGCTGGTCAAGCAGCTATGTGACAGAGCTCAGGAATGGTCCTCAGAGACCTTGATTCCTGTGGTCTCCATTCTGCTGTTCGGTTGGACTTTGAAAATTTTCATATTTTTCTGTTTGTTTGCTTGCTTGCTTTGGGGTTTTGTTTGGTTTTGCTTAGCAACTTATTTTTAGAAAGGGATGGAGAAGAACGGTACAGAGGCTCTGAACTGCCGAAGTTGATTAGGAGAATTTGTTAGTGTCCTCTGGATTTCGTGGTTGTGTTTTTTTTTTTGTTTTTTTTTTTCTCCTGGTTGGTTGTTTGTTTTTTGTTTGTTTTGGTTTTGTTTTCTTTTAAGCATCTTTAGGCCTTCCTTTTCTCAGGAAAAATCCTCCTACTGAGAGTTATTTCCTCTACCAAGCTCGTCTTGTGGCTGTTTGCAGCTGTACAGTTGAAGCACATAGGCAGAGAAAGGGTCTCAGGAATTCTCCTGGACTTTGGTGTTTTGTGTACTAACGAACTTGGAAGTTTGGGACTGTGAGTTGGATGTCATGCGGCATTTCATAAAACATACCCTTTAGAGATTTTTGGCAGGCTGTTCTGATCTTTTAAAGAAATTTTAGTTTGCTGTGATGCAGTCCAGGGGGAGTTCCCCTAGAATTCAAAGTCTGCTTGTGGGAAGGATAAAAAAGGGGGAATATGGTCCAGGTAGTCTCTCATCTTGTTCTTGCACATCGCAAAGTGAACCTGTTTAAAGATCCTGGCAGGATAAGTCTTGGAAGATGTTTGTACAGTTAGCATTTGTCATGAAACACTGAGTTTGCAATTTTGTTTTTAAAATGCCCTAAAGAGGAAGAAAGCACGTTGAAAGGTGTTAGTTTGGGTATACAACGAACACTTGTTCATCAGGATGCTGTGAGGTAGAGGGGAAAGATGCGACCCGATCCCCGTCCTGCTGCAAGGTATCCGAGTACCCAGTCAGGAGAGACTAACAGTGGAAGTGCTGTAAGGGACAAATGAGGGACAAGGGCTGAATCAATCCCCTCGGCCCTGAGAAGGGTCAAATATACAGGGCTGCTGCTCTCAGCAGGTTTTTCCTCTCCACTGAGCAGAAGGTGAAGTCTCATTCACACCACACTTGGCAGCTGCCAGTCCAGCTTGACTCCAGAAGGAGTTAGTCCATCCTACAAGTCATATCTCTTGTAAGCCTAGTTTTACAGTGTTCTGTTGATTTATCTTTTTAAATTTTTGTTGCTTTTTTGTAAACGTGTTTTTAAGTATGCATAATTGACGTCTTTCACAGAAATATCTATTGTCCCTACCAATGTGTGAGCTAGATGATAAAGATCATGAGTGTCCGTGACAGTCTGATGTGAAGAGTATTCTCAGAGCAAAACTGTCCTTTAGAAATACCTCTGTTCCAGGGCACTTTTTAGAGGAAATCCCTACCAGGTAAGGGTTTTTTAGAGGTGATGCTGCTGCTCAGGCAAGAATTCCCTCAATTGCTCTTTAACTCAAAAATGGTAACTCACTGTTTAACTCAATGTTTTAGTCAAAATTTTTAACTAAAAAAAAAAAAAAAAAATTCAAGGGCATTAGCCTTTGCTTTGTCTGCAGAAGGAGAGACTCTCATCTGCTTCTTGAAAAATTGGTTAAAAGAGCCAGTATTGTAAAACCCCATTGTTTGGAGTTTAATTTAGGCAGATAAGCAACACAGTGTATGCTGGAAGACAAATTTCCCATACGTTGACTGATGTATAATGCAGTGGTAACTTGTAGCATATTCATGATGAGTAAAACTGAAATAATTTAGGCTTTTGATCGTTGGAGGAGTGCTGTTCACTGACATGAAAGAAAGCTTTTGAGGCGGTGAAAGTAGCTGATCTATGATTAAGGTTCCCATCAGCACTAGTTCAAGTGAAATGATGTTTTCAGCAGTTAAAGAATAACACAAAATTGTAAGCCTTGCTAGCAACTCACTTGTACAAATTTGTCTAGAGTGAGAAAATAACAGAATTTGTAGGTTTTGTTTGTTTTTATCCCTGGGGAAATAGCTCTAGTGTGAGAGTTAGATGGATTTGTGCCTTCTGTTGCTTTTGAATCATTTTCAGGTAAGAGTTTTGCTGGTTCAGCACATGAAGCACAGAAATAGCATCTTCTGTGTAAAATCCAGCAAACAGGTGGGTTGTGTTTAGCTTGGTTTTTCTGGTGTGGGTTTTTTTTGTTCTGCTTTTTTAGCAGTAGCCATTCAATACTTTTTGTCTAAATATGTAACATGACTTTAATTCCTCTCCTTTATTCCTTCCAGGAATATGGGCACGGTATTTTTATTGCACTCCTCTTTATGCTGGAGAGAGGGGAAAAAAGGAAGGAAGAGAGAGAGTATGAAAATGAATGCTTCTGTCACAGGGAAAGTTTTAGTCCAAGTTTGAAAAATTTGTGGGAATCTCTGATTCAGTAATTCATAGATCTTCGTGGAAAGGCCAGTCATGTGTGTTCAGTGCATGACAAGACATCTCGAGTGCCACCTTCCTCTTATCCCTTTGTAGCCTCAAGATTTGGACCTGTCCCTACTAGCCAAGTTGATCATGACTCCAGAGATCCCCCCAGATGCTGTTCAGGACAGAAGCCTTTGCAGTTTGCCGCCGCTGGAGATAAGGTGCTTGGTGGGAGTCTTTGTGGAATTCGTCGTCTCTCCTAGCCAGTTCTACATTCATGTCTGCAGCAGGGAGACATCTGATAAACTGCAGGATATGATGATTGAGATGAGGTGCGAACACGCTATGCTGATTCAGTACTACTACCCATTGTGTGTGTGTGTTTGTGCTGGGGAAGCAAGGCACCCAACTGTTAGCTATGGTCACTGCTGGCTTAATTACTTGATATGGAGATGCCAGTGCTGTACTGAAACATGTACTGATAATGGTTACCCATTCATCTTAACCTGCAATCAAAAAGTATGGTTAATAGCAATTCACGGTTGTTCGGTTGTATCCTAGACAGTCCTAAGCTTTAAAAGGCTGGAAGGGTTTTGGAAAGGAACTTCAGGGTTCCTTTGCACCTCTTTATTGTTTGTACTACTGTTGCTGATGTGCTCCATTAAGGCTTTTACTTCCATCTCCAACACTTACCAAAAAGCAACAGGTACCTTTGTCATATCTATATTTGAAAGCCAAGCTCCATCAGTGGCTTTGTTTGTGTCAGTTACATTGTGCATTTGGTATTCTTTCCACCATGACAATGCTACAATTGCTGTTAATTGTGTGCCAAAGTAAGTGCTTGATGTCTGAGGCACATGTAAAGTGTGATACAGATACTGTGAATATGAGCCAGTACTCCAGAACCTGGTTCATAAGAAGCACTAACATCAAGGTAATGTTAAAAATTAATTACTAGAATGACGGTATTTAGCCTCTGCTTAATCCCCATTAATTAACTTTTAGTTGGACCCCAAGAATATAATTCAAATGTTGAGTTTGGGGTTGCATTTTTTATTGTCACTTCAGTTTAAGTGTAGCAGAACAGGGATGTAAAGCATCTATTGAAACAGCTCCTGAAAATTCCTGTCATGGGGACTTTGAGAAATGACGATTCTTCTGAAGCCTTGTATGTTTCTCTTTGTTCATCTCCTGCACCCTGCCCAGCACGTTTTTTCATTATGATCTTTTGCAGACACTGCTACGCAAATAAGCTTGTTTCTGATCGCTACGTCATGCCTGAGTCTTCAGTACAGCCTGGGCAGCTTTGCTGTGTAACGGTCTCAAAATGGTGGTACCGTGTTATCATCCACCGTGTGATCAATGACCAGGAAGTAGAAGTGTTCTACCCAGATTATGGAAACCTCGAGACTGTCCGAAAGTCCTGTCTGAGATTCCTCAAGTAAGTAAATTACACGTGGGTGGTTGAGGTTGGAAGAAACCTCTGCAGGTCATCCTGTCCAAGCAGGGCCATCTAGAGCTTAGGACCTTGTCAAGACAGTTTTTTAATGTGTCCCAGGATGGAGACTCTATGACCTCTCTGGGCAACCTGTTCCAGTGCTTGGTCACCCTCATAGTAAAAATGCTGTTTTCCAGCCCATCAGACCTCAACGTGTCCTGGTGTATAGTGTTGTTCCTCCCCAAGTGCAGGATTTTGTTGAACTTCATGAGGTTCCTGTCTGCCCATTTCTCTGTCCTGTCATGGTCCCTCTGAATGGCAGCATGACCTTCTGGTGTATCAGCCACTCCTCCCAGGTTTGTATCATCAGCAGAGGTGCTGAGGGCTGACTCTCATAATCCAGATTGTTCATGAAGAAGTTGAATGATATTGGACCTAGTATTGACCTCTGGGGTACACTGCTAGTTCCTGGCCTCCAACAAGACTTTGTACCACTGGTCACCACTCCCTGGGCCTGGTCCTTCAGCCAGTTCTCAGTCTACCTCACTGTCTGCTCATCCAGTCCATCCTTCATTAGCTTCTCTATGAGGACCTTGCAGGACACAGAGTCAAAAGCCTGACAGAAGTCAAGTTAAACAATACCCACTGCTCTCCCCTCACCTACCAGGCCACTAATTTCATCACAGGAGGCTGTCAAGTTGGTGAATCCAGGCTGACTACTCCCAATCACCTTCTTGTCCTTCATGTGATCGGGAATGGTTCCCAGGATTAGTTCTTCCATCGCCTGTCCAGGGACCGAGGTTAGGCTGACTGGCCTGTCTTTCTTCAGAAAGACATCCCAGTATACAGATTTCCTAGAAGGCATCCAGGTTTTTATTCCATAATGTTGCCTTGCAGGACTTCCTTGCTTTACATACGAATGCTGGAGGTGACATTAAGACCTGTTTTGCTGATGACTCCGGGCCCTTTGCTCAGTAATCCTGTCCATCACTCCTTCACAGTGACTTTGGCCTAAATCCTTTCCTGTTTCTGCCTTCATTCCTCAGTCTTTCCTCTTGCCACTTCCTGTCTTTTGGGGCAGGCTCCCTAATCCTCCTTCCTGGGTTCCATGAACGGATGTAAACATCCTCCTGAACGAACATCAGTCCAACTGGGATGCATTTGCAGTGTCAGAGGTACTCATTCTCCTCTGCAATTCAGTACTTTTTTTCATAATTGCTTTTCCCCTGTCATATTTGCCTCTGTTCGTGCCTGACCATTGTCATTTGTTGGTTCAAAAGTCCTTGTCCTCTGTCCGTAACTTTGCAATCATAGGGCATTATGATGGAAAGATGCTTGGGCAAGGAAAGGCATAAGGGAGCAGCTGTTACTGCCACTTCTGACACGCCTGCTCTGTGGAGATGGAGTGTTTTCCAAAGCTACTGTTGGGTTTTATTCATAAGTGCAAAATCCAGTATGTGCCTCTCTATTCCTAAGCTGATTTTAAAACCCAAAAGAGGAGGAATGTTCTGGTCTTCTGCCTGGTTTTGCTGTAATGGTGATGGCTTTGTTTTGTATTATAGGTGGTGCTACTTGAAGCTCCCTGCTCAGGCCATCCCGTGTTCCTTGGCATGGGTAAAACCCGTGGAGGTATGTGTTCACACGCAGTCTTGTTTATTGTCATACGTATGAGAGCTATCAAGTAGAAGTTGCCTTTTTTTCTCCTAATAAGGACCAACATCTGGATTAATTCAGCTCCCATTGATGTTTACAGCAGAATTGCTGCTGTTATGTTCAGCTGAGTATGATTACGTCTGTCTCTGCAAGTGACCACCCTTCTACTGTCTATTTTCCTTACCAGTATTCTTGCTTATAGCTTTGCAGAAACAGATAGCTACTGTTAGGCAAATGAGCCAACTTGTTTCTTTCCGTGCCAGTAGTCTTCCAAGGTTCTTCTGAAGCCTTGGTAGCTCCAGCCCTCTGTTTTAAAAATTTCTTCTGTGACGGAGCTTTAAGGGAGTTGGTCTGATGCAGTCAGCATAGCCAAAGTAGTATAGTGGTCATAAGAAAGTTCCTCTGTGCTGGGAAAACTCTTGTTCAAAAAAGCCTGAGAAATACAATCTCTGAATGTCAGCAGAGTTGCTTCTTCTGTGTTTTAAAGACATTATGTTTAAAAAGATTTTTCCTCTGGTTTTTTTTTTTGAGGATTAAAGAATCACAATTTTCATCACAGTGAGGATTAGTGACCTCTTAAAAACTTCAGATGCTTTTAATGTTTATATGCCTGTAATTCCTGGAATTCTAAAAAAAAAAAACCTAAACTAAAACTCTTATTTTAGGCAATTGTGATAATATCACTGATAAATGCTATCAAGCCATGTTTGGAAATAGGTATTTAGGGTGAAACGGCATTCCCAGTGTAACTAGCATTGCAGGCTTTGGGGTGCTTCGATTTAGTTCAGTGCGGGGAAGCTCGTCTGTCTGACTTTGCTGTATTTGTCCCTAGCCTGTCCTAGCTTAATTGCCTTTTTGACAAGTGCCCGTAAGGGAAAGTCTCAGGTGGTGGGGGTTTGTGTGTTTATAGTAACTTTACATTCTTGTTTCTTCTTCAGGGTACGTGGTCCAATGCAGCAACTCTCCTATTCAAGCAACTGTGTGGCTCCAAGCTGCTTGTGGGCATCGTGGATGAATACGTGAATGGCATTTTGCATCTCTTCCTGTGTGACACGTCCACGGAGAAGGATGTCTACTTCCACTGTGTCTTGAGGGATGAGGGATACGCTGATGTCTGCGGAGAGAATGTTCCTTCCCAGGTCAGGAGGGAGGCGTGTGCTGCTGAAAGGAGGGGCAAGGGATCGGTTCGGTGCCAGTAATGGGAAGATCTTTGGCTTGAAGCAAATAGTTTTGTGGAGAGCAAAACTGGTGTTCCCTGCTTTCCTGTAACTTACCGTTTTGTGGCGGCATCCCACAGTGTCTAACTCTGTCTTTCTTGGGGTGGAATCTGGTAATACAACAGAGATGTTCTGGTTTAGTAGAACAAATTATTTTCATCCTGTCTTCCAACAGTGGATTAGAAGGTTTTGATTATTTTTTTCTTAAGTTGATTAGCTTGTTAGTATTACAGATTCTTCTGGAACTGACACACATCTTATATAAATAACACAGAAAAGTAAAACATCTATAGATGTTCTAAGCATAAGGCTAAACTGAGATGGAATTGAGAGGCTGTTAGGAGATGTGTTAATTACTTCACTACCTGTTGTTAATTCCAGCAGGTTTTGTTAGTCATAAGTTGAGGCCCCTGATTCATCCCAACAATGAGAGCAAGTTGATTAGATTTTATTGTCTGACTTAAAGTAGGGCTACATAGTGGCAGGGGCAGTTAAAGGAGGAACATGATAGTTAAATAAATTGTTTTGGCCTTCTCTGTGCTAGGCATTGAAGATTGGTTATGCCATTAATAAACTGAATTATAGAAATAGTCTTGGTTTAAAAAGTCTCTTACTTTGTCAGTGAAATGTACAGTGTTGGACAGCGTAACCATGGTAGATGATTGCACGTTATGCCTTGGACAGACGTTCAAGTTGTAAGCCAGTGCAGAGAGCATTTATGATTTAAGCCCATCTGTGTCATTATCTGAATGTCTTGGCTCAGTTTTGTTAAGAACTGTGTGGATATGAAAACTCTTAGAAAGGTACCATCATGATTTTATATCTCAGCAGAAAGTCAGGCTTTACTGCCAGGAGTGCTCATATCTGTTGTTTTGTTCAATAGATGCAAAATGCATGTTTTGGCAGGATTAGAGCCTATGATTGTATTTTTGCATGACTATGTCCAATTTTGAGGGGAGGGGGGCATTGCTGAGTAATTTTGTTGCTGGAGGGAGGGGAGTTGATTTTCATAGGAAGACAATTTGTGTAAGAATTTGAAGCTAACTTGTGGGTGGTGTGCTGCTTCATAAAACCTATTAGAAATTTGCTGAATCCTTTTTATTCTTTGTGGCAGCTACAACATGGCTTTCTTGACTTTTTTTTTCTTAGGGATTCGAGGAACTGAATCCTTCAGCCTTGTATGTTCAGCCCAGTGGAAAGCAAGAGAATGCTGAACTGGTGGAGCCAGACCTTTGCTTGCAGCAGGAATCTCTAAATGCAGATAGTGAAACAGCAACCTCAAAGCCGGACGAGGATGAACAATGTGACCAGGTGGGAGTTTGGCTGTGGCATAGCTCTTGTTAAATGAAATCAGCTCCAGGGCTCCGTACACATATATTGCTTTAGTCCCGTGGAGTTGGTTTTTTGCTTTTGTAAAAAGCAAGCAGAAGCACAATATATAAAAAAATTACACTTTGACCATAAATACATCCCTAGATACTTGTCCTCTGATTCCTTTGCAGATTTCAGGGAGTCTGTGTGCTCAGTGATTTCTGTAACCATATGCACCATAGTTTTCCAGTTAGAGAGTGAATGGACTCTTGAGAACTCATTTAAATCTGGGAAAAGAGCAGAAGAACTAGCGGTGTATTATCTGCATTAAGGGTCTTGCTCGTTCTAAACTTATCTGAAAGGAAGTGGTTTGCAGTCCTGGCTGTTGCAGGGGGTAAGGTTGTATACAATTACGGTTTTATTAAAAAGAGAACTCTAAAGGTGAATGATATCCAGATCTGAATACTACTTTATGCTTTTGATTTCAGAACATGTTAAAAAGAGCAGCCCTTTGCTATTTAACAGATGGGGAAACTGATGAACAGGGGGGTTAAGCAGGGAGTGAAACCCAAGTCTTAAGTGCAGTCTAATGTAGCGCTGTTAGAAACACCAGGAAACCTTGTCTGCAGGTGACTATCTCTATTTTTCTGTGTTATTTAAATTATACTGTTTTCGTGATGCATTTTGTTACAGGAGCCAAAGCACCTTTCAAGGAAATGTCAGCTACTGAGGTGTTCAGGGGCTGTTTTTCTGACGTTGCTCTGAGATAAGAGTAAAAGCTAGTCTAATGTTAGTAACTTTGTCCTGGTTTTGGCAGGGATAGAGTTAATTTTCCTCTCAGTAGCTGGTGTGTTTTGGATTTTGTGTGTGAAGAATGTTGATAAACACCCTGATGATATGAGTTCTTGTGAATGAGACCAAGGACACTGTCCTGCTTTCCAAGTCTTGCTGGTTTGCAGATGCAGGAAGCTGGGAGAAAGGAGACAGAATAATTGATCCAAACTGGCCAAAGAGAGTATTCCATGCCATAAACGTCATGCTCAGTATATAAATGAGGGTTGGCCAGGGCGAGTATCTGCCTTCCTCCCTCGTGTACTGGCATCGTTCCCTCTCCCTTGCTGGCTCCCTTTTGCTCCTTTGCCTGCTGCTTGGTTTTGTTTCCGTGATCGTTGCTCAGGACGGGCTGTATCGGTCATGGGGACATCGGGTGGTGAGAAATCGTACATTGTTCGTTTTGTATATTTTAATATCTTTATATTCTGTTATTATTGTAGTTTTCCCTTGTTATTTTAGTAAATTGTCTTCGTCTCAACCCACGAGTTTTCCTTCCTTCCCAATTCTCTCCCCCATCCCGCTGGGGAGGGGGAGAGTGAGTGAGAAACTGTGTGGTAATTTGGGCTAAACCATCACAACCTTGTAAAGCAGTCATTTTACCTAGGTTTTGTTTTAGCCAGCTGTGTTTCTGTGCTAGAGAAACTCTATATAAGCTGTGTATCTTGGATGTTAAAGGCCTTGCACTGTTGATATATCCTCTGAACTGAAGGACAGAAGCCAGCATCTTAATGTATTTATTTGGAGGAAATTAATGGGACAGAGATTGCAAATTTGAGTTTATTGTGGTTTGGTTTTTTTTTAATTAATGAAAAAAAATGTAGAGGACCCTAACCAGTTAACTGTAGCAAGATCCATTTGTGTAAATGTTAGACTTAACTGGTGATGTGAAGACTTTATCATGTCTGATTTCAAGGTTCCTAGTAAAATCCTTTTCCAGAAATTGCAGTCCTCTAGATCTCTCCTTCTCTGCTGTTCTGTTTAACTGTCCAAAATGTTTCCTTCTCTTCCTTGGTACATCACGAATGTGGTCATCAATGACAGTTATAAAATGGCTCAAAAAGTTTTAAACTGGAATGAAATGTATCTAATATGGCACTTGTCACGGCTCAGCTAGCATTTTCTGGTAACTCCTCTTAACCAGTGGGGAAGTCCTGTTGCGTTGTGCAGTCTTAGATTTGCCTCGTCAGCTTTTTTCCCCCCCACCGTCCTTAAGTGCAAGATGACTGGCCACTGTGTATCAGCTCTGCTATGTTAGGACAGTTCTCCATGGTAAAATTTCTCAGAAGGCAGTGAGCAATAACCAGAAAACATAGCTTGAATAAAACTGTGCTTTCCAAGCGATAAGTTTTACTGTGGAGGAAAGACGGTAAAGTGACAGTTAGCTTCTTGTTCACATTATTTCCTGTCCTTCCATGTTCTTTTTGTCCTTTTCAACTACCCCAGCCTTCTCCAGATAGCAATGTTAAAACTTCTGAGCAGAACAGAGAAGCTCCTTTGCGTGTCTCTTGGTTAATCTCTCAAGAGTCGTATCCTCTGATTGCTCTGTAATCTATACTTCAGTAGATTTGCTGCAGTGCATCTTACTTTCTTCTACGCACGCTAGCTGTACCTTTTCTTGCTTTGTCTATCTCCTTTGCAATGACACCTGCCTGCTAAGAAAGAGACATGGGATGATGTGCAGCCACTTTTGGATGAAGTGACTGTCCCAAGAACAGCAGACCAAGACCCTGAACTTGCACAGGAGGATACAAATGAAATTCCTACAGAGCTTGTGTCAGTGGTTAAGGTAAGGGCATTTTTTTTTTTTCTCAGCTATTGCTGTTGGGAGGAATTTCCATTGTTTTAAGATTATTTTAATAACCCTTTGATTGCTTTGAAATGTGTTGGTTTTTGTTTTTTTTTTTGAAGTGGCAATGGAATTACAACTGGCTGTTAGCATGGCTCAGAGCTGTAAGTTTTCCTCTTTGCTGCTGTTTCTGGTGTTACTGATGGTCCCCTAGTGCTCCATTGGCACGTCAATGTATTGTGGAAACAAGACTGACCATTTCTGAACTTTATAGATCAAACCTGACCCTTCTCCACTACTGTCTTTTCCCATCCGTTCACAGTCCCGAAAGTCATTGAAGAGTGGTCATGGGGCTACTGACGGGTCACACAGGCCTCTTCCTGAGTTAGGAGAGTGGATTTGGGACGGTTGCGTTCTGGGCTGTGCTTTGAGGCATTGTGTGGTGCTGCTGTTGCAACTTTGCTTCTTAAGTAGAGGTTAATTATGAGTCTAACGGGACCTGCAGCGTGGCCTTTTGCTCTGGGCTCAGCAGGGAGCCTGTATCACTCAGGGTTTGTGAGCCACAGAAGGCAGTACACAGCTGGAAATGGAAGTGTGCCTACAAGGTTTTGGATAACTACAGCTCCTTACACATCTGGAGGTTGATAGTGGCTGAGACAAAACACTTTCTGGAAAGATGAGGGGGGAAGCTGGCTGTCAGACTAGAGCAGAGCTGGAAGAACTAGTGGCTCTGGGAGGTGTTACGTGAAAGGGATGGAGAGAGCAAGCTGCGAAAAGGGATGTGAGAGAATGAGGGAAGAAAACTTCTGCTAGCAAGTGTGGGGAGAATGTACAAAGAGATGAGATGGAGGCAAGTGAGTAGATAGTGATACGGTCCTTGTGAGCTGACTTAAATGCTCCCCTACAAGTATTAAATTAAGTGAGTTTCAAAGCATAGGAATTTCCGAACTGGATCAGAGAAGTCCTGGGCACACTTCCTGTCCCTGCTGTGACATCTGTTATAGTCTTTAGAAGAAGTTACAAGAATTTCTATTGAGGAATACCGTGGGATGAAAAAATAATTCTATAATTCTACCTATAGACATTAAGGGGAAAAAAAATGCACCAGTCAGCTAGCTGTGAGGACAGACAGGAGAACTTCCTTTCGTGCTCATCTCTTGGCCTCAGTGTTTTGTGGTGCTTGCAGCATCCAAAGTGGTATTCCCTCCTTTCCAGTTTTCAGTGCTCATGTTTTCCTTTTCAATGGTGGTAGTGGTAGTTGTGTGAATCAGGAGGAAGAGTAGATAATGAACCCTATCTAGGGTATCCTGTCTCATTTGCCTCTTCTGTAAACTAAACAGCCTCCTTTTTTTTTTTTTTTTTTTTCTTCCCTCTCCTCCTCCACTACTAGCAGGTATTTCTGGTGTCCACTCTTGCACCATGTCTGTTTCTGCTTTGCCCTGGAGTGGCAGTGACACTGCCCGTCTCCCAGCAAAGATAGTGTGGGTGGCAAGAGGAGATAATAATAATCTTTTAACCTTATTCTTTTTCTTGTCCTAACACTCTGGGTTTTTTACTGCATGTTAGGCAGAGGTTTTCAGTGGGCTAGTGGTATCAAGCTTGAGTGTAGCTGGTTACTTGGACTCCAGTGATGTGGGTCATTCAAATTATTCTGTCCTGGCACCTTGTCAGCACAGAATTTCTGCTGCCCAGCCATCTAGCCCTTCTTGCCACTTCAGGAGCACCTCATGGTCCCCTTGTGGAGAACAACTTAAGTTGTTTAAATCTGCTTGTGTGTAAAAACAATTGTTTGATTCTGGGATAATCCTCTGAACAGACTCTCACAGAGGGGTGAAGCACCTCTGGATGGTGATTCAGCCCTTCTGAAGATGGATGCCTTTCTTCTGCTGCCTTGACAACAGAAAAAGCCTAGAGAGCAAGCACCTAATTTTTGAGCAGCTATGGTTGGGCAAGGAGAATTGCTGCTTGTCTGTCATTCCGCTGTTTTTCTCCTCCATGCTGAATTAACAAATAGAAACATTGACTGTAGTCTCTATCTGTGTCTAAGACATGGGTGATCATCTCTGGAATTTAAGTGTAATTTGTATTCTTAAGCAAAAATGCAGAGAGACTTCCTCGAACTCGATTTCCACTCCCTTGCAGAAACTCCCTCTGTCATTGCCGTCATTTGTTCTGTGTGGGGCTGCTGAGAGATGAGCCAGCTGTTAATTCTTTGCTAAGACACAGTGATTTGTACCTTGTAATAATCTGTCACTCTTTGCAGCTTGCTGTGCAGGAAAAACCTCCCTTTGGCCAAGGTTGTGAGTAACTAGGTCTTGTTTTTTTTTTCCAGTTGCTGTCATTCTAGTTCTTTGTGGACTTTGAGAGATAATAAAGATCAGGGCAGGTAATGGACCAAGTGTGCACTAATCACACCTTCTCCTGAGTTTTTTATATACATTTGCAGACACCTCATTCTTTTGGAGAGTCCTCAATGCCTGCTGTCTTATTCAAGTCAATGGAAGACTTTCACACCTCCTTTATCTACTCCAAGCAACCAGCAGAAATGAGCCAAGATGACCCTGATCAGATAGAAAGATTTTCCAACAAGGCCCAACTTCGTGAAGCTCTACACCCCTCTGTTCTGCTTATGGCAATACCGTTTATGCTGGACAAGCGTCACAGTACGAACAGATTTGTTAGTAAAAGTTAACACGGTGGAAAGCAGCGCAGTCTGTTACTGTGCTAGGAGTCTTGCAGTCACTGTTGGGTATCCTAGGGCTGGTGCTGCTTCTCTGCTAGAACAGACGAAAATGTTGGTGTTTCTGTGGGATGGAGATGTGACAATAATAAATGGCTGGATAATGCATTGGCTTGACCTTTGTGAAGCAAAATGGATTTCTAAATGTTTAATGGGAACAAATGAATTAAGGGTTGTTTCTCTGTTGATTTTTGTTGTGCTTTCTACTGCTTTCATGCAGAAGTTTGTTTCTCCACTCCACATGTTAGCCTGTGTTCATTTCATACTGAGTCTCTTAATTTCCCAGCTGTAAGGGACAACAGCATTTTTTTAAACCTTATAAGGGGTCCCTGTGTGGGTGTTCATCTTCCAAATGATGAAAGAATTTGCAACACCCATGTGAGAGTTACCCAGTTTACGAGGTAGATTAAGGGACTTGCTGAAAGCAGTGCCTGTTTGTGCCTTGGAAGAGAACTGTCTGCTGTCTGTCTGAAGTGGGGGCCCAGATCCCCAGACAGGAGCTACTCAATTCACACCTAATTTCCCACCTCTGGGGAAAGCAGGGGTGAGCACTGGGAGGAGAGGGAGAGGGGCTCTTGGATTGTACCATGTCGGGCTCATCAAATAGGTGGGCAGTAGAAAGTCCTCTTGCCATGTCCTGGTAAGGTCCATGCAAAAGGGATGTCAATCTAAACTGGAGCTTTTAGAGTTGCCAGTGTAGATACCATCTTTCTTTTCTGTCTCTCTCCTTATGCAGATGAAGAGAAAATGAAGAGCAGAGACCTTCCCGGAAGTCTTGCGTGTGGCCTGTGCAGTACCAGTGGGCTGTCTGACCAAAGGCCGTCTCAGAAACTGTACGTCCCTCCTACCATGCTGTCTACAGTGCTGGCAGCTGCACGCCTAGCCACTTCCAGTCGCTACTTCCAGTGGCTCCCCAGCCTGAGAAAGAAGGTGTGAGAAGAGGGGAGAAGTTGCAGCAGCTGCTGAGGAAAGCTGCCTAGAGCAGTAAAGGCCCTCTGTATGACCGTGCTGTCGTTTTCTTTGTTGAGAAACGTTTAATCCCTTGAAACACTTGGAGTCTGACGTCTCAGATGTGCCCAGTATGCTAGATAAATGTTACCTTTACTTTCAGGAAAAGAGTTTGGTTGTGTCGTATTGATCTATTGTCATTTAATGTAATGGTTTGCGAAAACATTTAAGTGTCACACTGTGTTATGTTTCCTTGAAGATTAGGAGAGGGAAATTGGCTACCCGTCCCTCCCTCCCTCATTGCACAAGCAGTTTGACGTTGTGGGGCGAGATGGTTTTTGTTTTTAACACGGGGGCTGCTCTACGCGTTTCTTGCTGTTAGGAGAACTGGTTGTATCCCAGCTCAGGCCTCAGTCTGTGGAAGTGCTGGTAACCTGCAAAAAGAAACCTCCTTCCCCAATAAAAAGATGCTCTGATTTTTTTTTTTTTTT
>WHYT01015826.1:4215-20535 GCA_009806455.1 Tetrax tetrax
TGTTTCCTTCCTAAAAAAAAAAAAAAAAAAAAAAAGAGATGCCGCCAGTCAGTAGCGCAGAGCTCGTGAAACTGAGCAAGTGTGAATGAAACTCAATCTGGGAAGGAAGTTTTACCCTTCTGAGTGCAACAGGGAACACGGAAAGGAAGACATATCTAGCAGTGATTCAATAACAAAGTAGTTCACAGTGTTGCTAAATAAAGACATTTACTTTCTAATAAAGAAATTTACTACCTACAGCTGCACTTTTGCTTACAGAGGATACAGCTCTTCTGTGTTTTTCCTAAGGAATTGCAACATTCAGCCTAATAAAAAAGCGGGTTCTGATACCTCCAATGCTGGGGGAAAGCAAACATTAAAAAATGTTTTTTCCTCCAAAAAGCTTTCCTGTTTTGCATAGTGATGTGTTACTGAAATTTCTCAAAGCATTAAGATCTATTGTGTAACTTTGCAGATACAATTCCACTACTGAGGACATCAGATGTTACTTGCAAAGCCTTTATTTCTATTGTTTCTTTTCCCATGAGAAGATGACTTGTTCTTACAGTCACACAAATGTGCTCTGGTTAGTTGTATAGCCAACTCTCCTGCCAGTATGCCCTGCAGATAGAGTGGCATTATCTCTCTAACCACTTCTCAGCACCGGTTTTGTATTTAACTGCAGCACTGATGATTGCAGTCAGTGCAACCCACACCCAAAACTCGTTTGTTCTCAAATGCAAGTTTTCTTCTTGCAAAAGTGTCTGGATTGTCTCACTGCTCTAGAGTATTCCCCTCTAGCTTTATAATCTTAAGTAATGAAAGGCCCTCAACCACACATTGGGACTACAAACACGGGTGTTGGAGTTTTCTGGTTTTTAGAAGGACTGGAGTCTACAGAATAAAGGATTTTTAAGGGGAGTTTCATAGCACATTAGTACTTGTGTGTCTTCACATGTGTGCAGAAGCTATAAAAAAAAATAAGTGACATTCGTTCCTCTGGATTCATTTGCTGCGGAGGAAGCCATCTGGTAACAAAAGCGTCAGGTGGACAGATATATCTGTCTTGGAAACATTCTATTCTGTACATCTCTGAGATGCCAGGAGGGACTTGTAACAAAAGAAATCACCTTCCTCTTAGGTGTTCCAGAAAACTACCCCCAGAGTTTGGCAAGAAAATGACAACTTTCTCAAATTGTTTCAGGGGGTATTTCCTAGACCACTGGTCCACTGCCCCACAAGCTGTGACAGAGGCAAACTCCCATGCTCTGCACTTTCTACGTCTTAAAAGCAGTAGCCTTGGCTTACAGAGAATATAACAGCAGAACTCCTGAGCTCTCCCTTCTAGTCAAAGGTTAGTTCCAGTGGAAGTTTATGACTGATCTAAAGGGCAGACAGTTAAAATGCCTCCTATGACCCAGCTGCTATGCTGTGCTCTGCTCTGAAAAACTGTGTGCATTGATTCACTTGTCATGAAACTGCTGGCCTCAAAAAATAAATTCATATCATAAGCATACAATACAAACAATAAATCCTTTCTTTTTTTAAAAGAAAGATATCTGAATGAAGACAGTGGTTTTCAGTTAAGATTACTTACTAAAAGCTATTTAACAGTCCTGACTTTTGAATAAGGTTACTCTTATGAAATATATTCCACCGTAAAGAGAAAAATACTACAAAGCCATAAATACAAAAACAGGAAAAGAAATAGAGAGAGACAGAGTCCCACAAACAACAACAAATCAGCTTTTCCCCATCTGAAGTGGAGGAAAGCTGTGGACAACGCCTTCAAAGATAGATCTTCCCTTAGCAAACCCAATACGCAAGAACTGAACAGCGTGACAGACCAGAACATCAATCTGGTTCTCATATGAGCAGAGAATCACTTGCAGTCCACACTTTGAAATCAGCAGTCTTATAGAGATCTTGACAAAGTGAAAAGGCTGCTCAGGAGAGGAAATAGAATAATGCCCACTTTCTTTGCGCATGGCAAAGCTCATCGCTGAGCAAAAAGATGCCACTGAATGGAAAGGAATCCAACAGCGAACAATGGCTTCAGTGTTCAGCCAAGAATGAGCTGCTCGATATTGTCAGCGCTGGCCTCCACAAGAAACAGTGGTGTTATTAACAACCAGCAAAATCCAAACTGGTGACAGTTTTACAATGCAAATTCCAAACATTTCCCATTGATGAAATAACAGAATGAAAAGTCTCTAGTGAGTTATGTTGGTGCATGCGAGACCACAAAGTTATGTGGAAGAGGAAGCCAGTGGTAACAGAACTCTTCAGCTGTATTCACTCAGAGGTGGGAGGAACGCACCCAGAACTGGCTTTGTACTTTTTTTTCCCTATTGTATAAACAACAGTTACCTTTATTTTATATATTAATGTGCACAAGTTCACACGTAACTCACAAAACAATTTCAGAAGATTGCATATAACATTCAAAATAAACAAATAAATACATCAAACATTCAATGTCAGGAATCACCAAAACAGAGAGATGTGCTTGAAGTAGTCATAGTTCCGCACTCATGTTCCATACTCTGATAATTATACGATTGCCATCTGGCCCCATGCCATGCAGAGGAAAAGTGAAGGGAGGGCAACGAGATACAGTAGAAATTGTTCTGTTTGTTTCTAAAACTGGGAAATGTTTTATTAAATTGGAGAACATGCACAAAGAAAAAAAAAAGGATTAGGGTAGTCAAATGTTGTTCCTGAGAAATTCCACTTTATCCGTGCTTCTATCTCTGGATCTGAGATGTTCAATATGCTATTGGTAGCCTAATTTTTCATATGTGGCCACTAATTACGTCTTTTCCACTGTCTTGGCACATATAATTAATAGACTGCACTGTCAGCAGACTGAAAAGAACCTGAACACACGGAGTACTCTGTAATGCCTTGACCTCTTACTGAACAGATCTTGAACGCATCTTACATCCAGAACCAGTGGACAGTTTTCACCCTAAACCACTGAGTAAACTGACTGCTCCTTCACACAGATTTCTTCAGATTACTGTAAAGACAGATGAAGACTTATGAACTCTTAAGTATTAATGTGCAGAGGACCGAATAAAAGTTCAGAAAAATTCATACCATCTTCACAGTGAACTAGTGTAAACTAAATACAGAGTCACTGAACAGCAGGCAATAGTAAGCTATTCAGGAACACTATGTTTTAAGCGAGCACTTAACTGTTGAAATAAATACTCATGCACTTAAATACTTCATCAGAAGAGGTAAGTATTAGTATAAATAAGTACATGTACATGTTTGCACAGATTATTTGAATTCCACCTTTAGCCTTTTGAGTGTATTCCTTTGAACCTTAACTACCTCTTTTAAATTGGGAAACCACAACTGGGAAACCTCTCCCTCTGTCTCTCTCTCTCTCTTTTTTTTTTTTAAGAGGAAAGAATAAAATAGTGGCTTCACAGACATATTTCTTTAAAAGTCCATAGAGAAGTAGCTTCTCATATTTCTGATGTATGCTAGGAATAATTCCACTTTTCAGAGAATTGCTATTTTAAATGTGATTCTGGCAATCTAGTAAAACTAACAAAGAATGGAAAAAGATTTTTGAGAGGCCAGGACTGCAAAGACACCTATGACATAAGAACAAGAGTCTTTCTTTTTTGCAAAAAGAAAAAAATGGAAGAAAAAAAAATTAAATTAACTATCTAGCATCTTTCCTCTGAAGATATCAGAAGGAATCCAAGTGTGCCAAAATTTTAGCAGGAAATAAAAGAGATTATATTAAAGCAAAACACTGGGTTTATATTGCCTTGGGAAATGACAGGAAGCATAGTAAGGTGAATCTAATTGTATCAGAAATCCTATATAAAGAGAAGCATGATGGAGTGAAAACTAAATACACAAGTACAGACAACATTAGAAAGACTAAGGCAAAAACATGTTTTATTTGGCAGGAGGCAAAGAAAACTCTAAAGAAAAAGGGCTCTTTGTATATATTTCAGAAAACAAAGAAAGGAAGCTATAAAACCATTATTTAACTGGAAGGAGAGTTAAAATAAAATAACAGTTGACTGTAAAAGAACAGCAAATTTTAATAATCTTCACAAAGGAAAAAAATCCCAGTTAATTACAGCAAATCATCTAACAAAGTGGGAAAAAATCTGGATGTTAAGGAAAATAAGGGTTTCTTAAGAACAATTAGATGTATTCTTACATTATGCAATAGAAGAATTAATTGCATTTAAGTCAGAGGGGGTTTTGGTTCAAAGCAGTTTAGGAACTCAGTAAACTAAAGGGAGAAGCAGCAAGGTCCCAGAGGATGGCAGAAGAACAAACACAGCAGCAACTTAAGAAGCGAGAAGAGGAGGAGAAAGCAGAACTAAGAAAGGTACAGATCAGACGTAGCAACTCTGATACTCAAAAGTCCTGGAACATACTACAGAAGGATAAAAGCTACTCTGAATTCAAGAACAGTATCTAATTTCCTTTTCCAGATCAGCACAGTAACTGATCTCCTCAATGAAGCCTTTGATGCTGACTCACATGACATTCTCAAACGCAAAGGTGGTGACCTGGTCTTAATAAATAAACCACAGGAAGAACGATAAAATAACATCCTGGTAGCACAATTACTCTGGAAAATACCTGTTCAGCTAAGAGGACAGTCAAGTTTCCTGCATGATCCAATCTTCTATAGCAATTTATATAGTGACTTACCAATAACTCCACCAGACTACCATATGTGTGGAGCAACATAAATCTAAGAGAAAATGTCAGTGCCTTCAGAAAGCGGGATTAAAAAAAAAAAAAAATTACATAGAAGAGAGATGGTCTAAACTCAGTGTAATTAAACTGAAGAAGGAAAAAATAGAGATGTAAAACATCACTTTGAGAGGGTAACAGTGAAAACACTACTATGATGGAAAAGCGATCAGTTTTACTCCATGACTACCACAGAACTAAAATTCCCCAAAGTTTCCAGCTTAACTTGCAGTAAAGGAGACTCAGGATGGGTATCAGCTGAAAAAAAATAGAATAAACATTGGAGTAAAACCAGAGAAATCAATCCCTGTTCCTGGAACTTTTCTGAAGAATAGGTTAGAGCCGCACTCATCAGGGATCATCTAGGTATGCACGACTCTGCTGCAAGTCACACCTCTGGCAGGGCTGCAGGCAAACGCAGCCAACTCAGCCAGTCCTGGCGCAGCAGTTAGCTCAGCGAACAGAACGTGAGACTGCTAACCAGCGCCTGAGAGATCGCTGGACACGGCCCCTAACTGTGAGAGACGCTGACACAAGTTACTGACAGTGCCACGAGGGTTGACTGGACTTCCAGCATGATTAAAGGAGTTATGTGAGAAACAGGTGAACTCTGGAAGCAGATAAAGGGCAGGATAGGGGACATCCAGGGAGGGGAAGCACGCACAACCAGCACATCAGGGTGACCGTACCGGTAGTGCCAAGTACTACTGAAATTACTGAGGGAACAGCACAAGCGC
This sequence comes from Tetrax tetrax, assembly GCA_009806455.1. Taxonomy (NCBI): domain Eukaryota; kingdom Metazoa; phylum Chordata; class Aves; order Otidiformes; family Otididae; genus Tetrax; species Tetrax tetrax. The sequence goes on from WHYT01015826.1 coordinate 9,675, forward strand.
TACCAAATTTGGTTATGATTTAGCAAGACTGGAATCAACAGCGAAAACTAAGTAGGAGCAGGCTGGTCACTTGGGAGAAGATGGGGATGAAGGAAGGGAGGCATGAAGGTGGTAAAAAGAAATGTGAAGAAGGAGGGAAGGGATAACAGCCACAGGTCATCAGTACCTACCAGGTAGCCCTGTGCTGCTCATTACCAAGCAAATCCCCACAACTTGGCAAAACTCCTCCAGATACTGAAAAATTGTCTCTACTATGTAAAGACAGTATTCTTCAGGAATGTGCAAGGAAGCACATAGACCCTAATTCTGACCCAAACGTGGTTCCAGATCAGAACAACATACCAAGACATAACAGGGCACACTCAAGGAACCATAACTATTACTAAGCTCAGGACTGCCAGAGAGAGAAATGTTAAAAAATACCACTAATCTACATACTCCTACACTGCAGGCACAGCTTCTGGCACGCAGAAGCACAGAACACAGATTAGTCTCAGTTTCTTCTCAGTGATGCCAAGTGGTCACTGACTTCCAGGAAGACAAAGATATACCATACGGCAAATTCCGAGGAACACAATTGCTCTTGAAGTAGATCTAAGAGTGTTCCCTAGATTCAGGCTCTGATCACACTCAGAAGAAAATTTGAGTATACATCATCTGTTCTATGAATCCCTGCTCTGAAACAAAAGCTGGGCATGCAACTGCAGAGGAGAACCATGGTACCATCCAGAAAGAAACCCCCATCTTCTGGACAACTGAGGAAATCAAGATAGCAAGGTATATGGCAGAGCTCTCAGCCCACAGTCTATGTGCAGTCAACCTGCATGTATTACACGAAAACCCTAAGCAATCATATGCACACAGATGAAGAACACTCCCTTCTACACAACAGAGCAACTAAATGTTTGCAGATGCAACCCTCCACCAGAGGTGGAGGTGAACTTTCCACCTACAAGGAAAAGGTTTTTAAGTCTGGTACTGCATCTAGCCAACAGATTGCATCTCATATCCACCTAAGTGTTGAACCTGGAGCCACAGAGATCCTGGATCCAAATTTGGCCAACTGCCCAACCTCTAGTATCCTGCTGCAGTATTAAGTTTTTCATCTTGCTTTTTAATGTAAATAGTAAACAAGCTCAGGATGGTTTTCCCATTCACCCCAGCCATAATTTACCAGGCATTACCACTTTAAACCAGCTCATAGTTATCCGTCCTTCCCAAAACAGCTCTCCTCTTCAGTGAGAACTAGCTGTTGTCTGTAACTCCAGACTACAGAATCAGAGGCTGCACAATGAGAGCTTTCACTGTTAAGTTATTGTTATCAAATGGTGGTTAAGAAAGCAGTAGGCAACTTTAACTGACTTTCATCCTACTCTCTGCTGTATGTAGAGCTTTTAAAAAAATTATTGCAACTCACCAAAATTTCTCTTTGTTCTTCTAGATTTTTTAAAAAGTTTGAAAACTCATGAAGTGACGCATCTGTAATACAAAACCAGAAAAAAAGTTTAATCATTTTGGAGGATGACAAGGCAAAATATAGTCACTTATAGTCACTTCTTACCTACCTATGTACCTTTCATCATCTGTCTCTGCATCACCAATGAATTCAAATTTAAAGTCTCTCAGAGAATGGGCAAATTTTCTCTGGGCTGCTGAAAGGTCTGCAAGGAAAAAAAGCACAGACTGAAGGTTAGGGAATTGTTTTAACAAGGCTGGAAGATCCTCCTACCCCTAGAATAATAAACTTTTATAATAAACTCTTAACACAGGTCTGCCCAAGGACATTGCAAAACACCTAGTATGGTCTAACCCTCTTCTGATCTCATCTGGGAACTTGTCACACAGATTTCTTCATACAAGGCTATATAGTAGAAAGCAAGTATGATCACTTGTACAGTCTTAGGTGTATTTTTAGGCTTCACTATATCACAATTTAGGTCATGGGCCTTACAAACAGATCCATAACTACAGAAGTTTAAGGCACAACACTCACAGTAAGATATGTCAGTAAATGCACTACTACATTTGTCAGCACCAATACACATCTTAGGGCTTTCTATATACTTCACATAAATAGCTCTGCTAGTGAAACATTTATACATAAACCAAATTTAAAAGAACTGTTGCACTGGAACTAGAAATTCCATGAAGGTAATTATGCCAAAAGTTAAGTTATATGCACAGCATCAAAATTAATTTTATGTAAGAACTGTTTTGTAATATTCCTGAAGCATTTCTTTCGACCCAATTTTTACCTATTCGCATTTGACAATTTGAGGTTGGAGGGCTGCACTCTTACATTCATCAGGAAGTAACCACACTCCTTATTCAGCCACAATATTATCATTATAAACCCTTATTAAGATTTACAAAGCTGTAAATAAGAAGCATACACACATTTTTCTGTTGCGCTGACATGTGCAGGTTGGGAACATCACAAGTTCTGGAAGTATGGAATTGCTCAATGGAAAGAAAAAGGATGCACGTCCTGATACACTCCTACCCAGTAGTAAAGGTTTTACTCACATTTTTGTTGTCAGCCAAGGTTAAAGATAATTTGAAATATTTAGTTAATCTATAATCTCTTTCTTATCATATTCAGTTTTGAAGGGGTAAGAACAACTCTTAGCAGACCAACTAAGCATTTTGTTCTTTCATTTTAACTGGGGCTAAAAGACTACAAATTTGGGCTTATTTTTTTCTAGGTTTGTTCCGTTTTTTTTTTAAAACAACTTTATGAGAGGACCTGCATCCAACACATCATACTTTTATCATGTGTCATTGTCAAGTGACATACAACGTTGGACTCAAATTTCAGTTCAACCACTTAAAAGGATAAGTCACAAATACTCTACAAACAGCAAGACAACCTAAAATGAAAAAAAATGCTTTCTGTTCCTTGCCATTCCACATCCTATTATTTTCACCCATTTCTCATTAGTCCTTTCCTCACCTATTGTGTAACAGCACCATTCCCTAGGATGCCATACTGTCAGATACCTTCCTTTTGCAACTGTTTCTAAAGCCTGTGCATGCACCCTTCAACCCCTGAAGCAGCAGGATGCTGCACAGGGTTGAAGAAAGAAAGATAAGAAGGCTGAGGGAAAAAGCAACATAATTCCCATATGAAAGGAAACATGGGTATTTTAGCTCAAGTGTCTTGTGGGCTAAATGCTGTTCATAAAGCAGACAGCAAAAGAAACAAGATCTGCTGGCTGTGAAAAGCATAAAAATGGAAAATAACAAGTTTCTTAAACACTTAATGTTATCCTTAACTGTGAGCCAGGTCACAACACAAAGCTGAAAAGAGTTTATGAGTCCAACAGCAGACACTCTCCCAAACTAATTTAATTTCCTTGAATCCGATAATCCCCTTCCAAAGCCCTGTCATATGAGAGCCAGCCCCATGCTAGAGGAAGGAATTCCTTATTATGTTTTCCCCCACATGTAGAGGTACGTTCAAATAATGCCAAATGAGGTACATGTTCAGAAAAGGCATGCAGCACCACATGCACGCACGATTCCCCGTTCCCCTTCACAGACTGAAAGGTACTAAAATACTGAAGTGAGTTACGAGCTTTGCTTTCTACATCAGCACAAAACCACCTCCTGCGTGGCCGCATATCCTGTCCCTCACCAAAAGCCACCTCTCCGGTGACAGTGACGGCAGACAGAACTTGTGCTTACAAGCCCAGCTCTTCCAGTGCAAAGTCCTACAACTTTGGTTGAGTTGAGAAGGGGTTGAGTCAAACCACCGAACTCACAGGAAGTTCATGCATTTTTCTTTACCAAATCTGCTAAAGGATTGGAAATTACTGACCAAGAGGACGAGTCAGTCATGGGAAACAGCAACCTTTTAACTCACCAAAGCTAGATTTGCCAATTTCCTTTATTGAAGCCATGAAGGCACGTTAAATTTTTGCAACATGTTTCCACAAATCATCTCTGAAAAGGTTAAGAACTGTGACAGAAAATTTTGGAAAGCATCAGGGGGTGAGCAGAGATTGGGGGTTCGAGACACAGAAGAATGACCTGATGGGTTAAGAAAAGCTGCAGATACCTGGCTATCAAACCAACACCTAGAAAAAAAGACAATAAAACATGAAGAGATTTTCTGATATTTTTAAAGAACTTAGCACTTGCAGCAAATGTGAGAATTAACTCTTGCAAGATGTAACCGGGAAGAAAAAAAACCTCCTGACTGGGGGAAGAACACACCACACATTTGGTTCAACAACCTGCTGCAGTGATTACTGTCCTAATTGTTTCCAAAATAGAGACACATTTAATACTGCTTAGTCAGCAGATGTTAACTATAAGAGTCATCCTCCAATGTTTATATCTCATCCATCAGTTTTGTCTTATTTTGGCTAAATTTACTTTTAATGTCACATTCTGTTTTCATTCTCTATGCCAAAATAGCACTGGTCTAATATAAAGCTAGCACCTTGCCAGAGGTTCTGCCTCTTGGTAAACTAAAAGAAACACAACTGAGTATCAAGTGAGTATCAATCCTGTGCTGGATTTTCTTGCCATCTGACACACTGTGGCCAGAGGGAAACACCTGAGACTGTCTGCAGTCAAACTTCCCACCGTGGGGCAAGTAGCATGAAACTGCTCCAGCCTTTACCCTGATAAATTCCACAAATCCTAAGTACATACACAGACATTCACATAATCACAAGCATTTATAAAACTCTATAAAAACAAACTAGATGCTGATATCATCAGAAGTACTGTACTCTCTTACTATTGTGTTATGATTTAAACGCTGAGCATTGTTGCTTAACTTGGAAGTTTCATAAATGTAACTTGGCTCTCTTCCATCCTGTCAGAAGACCTTTACTGCAGCAAAATCGTTCAGCTGGCACTGTCAGATACACCTCAGCATTGTTCCACGTCAGCATTAGAGCTTGCAAGACCAGGATGTGCTATGTAACAGACCATAAACATACACGGAATTCAGCTACATGCGTTAGAGTAAGACAGTTACATGAGTATGACACATACCAAACAGCACGGCCAGTTATGTTGATTACCAGAATAATGTGGCAGCCTAGCGAAAAAACACAGTGACAATTTAGAGGGCCAGAAAACAATTATTTTATTCCCCATAATCCACACATTCCACATAGTAACACCAAAAAGAAAGACATAGGAAGCAGTAATAGGGTAGTTGCTTGTTGAAAGCTGCTGCTATCATTTAAAGGGAGGAACAGGGCATTCCAGAGTGTTTAAGTATCAAACACTAACACTCTTTCCCAAATAAAATGTAATCCTGGCAAAGACATAAGGCAGAGTCATTTCACAGACTCACCTTCTCAAGACACTAACAGAAACCAAGCATCTGCCAAATATTTTGACCAAAAGACTGAAGAGACAGACAGACACATTTCCAAAGAGAGAAGGGAGGGACATAAGGACACTAGGGCTTTTCATTTTCTCTTTGTTAATGTTCATATCGGTACACTGTATTTTTTTTCATGGTTGATTGCAACTACTTAGAAACACACCAGAAGAAACAGCAGCAGCTTCCAGCTCCCTTATTTTGCTCCAAAAAATTTCCGTAACAAGCGCTCCCATCAGTTTGTCCTGCTGCTGGTGCCCCACACAAATACCTCTCTATTTTTCTATTTGCATTTGAAGAAAAATATTTTTGTTCCTTATCTGAGCTGAGCCAAGCCAACAGGACACCATTAGTTGCTAGGCAGCGGCCAGCTCTCACTTACAGCACCAGACTCCAGTCGCTCCCTTTACTCTAAGATCAGTAGCAACTTCAGCGTTAGCCACCTAAACTAAAACTTTTGCACAAAGCAAGCCAGTATTGCTTCCTAAGGCTATCCTAGATCTCTATGCCATGGCAGGAGAATCATCTGCTTGCAACAGCCCTTTGTATTAAGTGTTAATATTTTTCTACAGCAAAATACAGATTTCTACATCAAGCCTCACATCTCCTGTATCATGGTGATTCTTTAAGAAGAACTGGAATTGCATCACCATTCCTCAGCCCTAATTACAAATCTCATTTACACTAACAGATATGCTGCGGGAATGACAGATTCCTAGTGGCTTTATTTAACATCGGTTAAAATTCCTCTGGTCTCATTCAACAACATTCTCCTCAGAAAGCTAAAAAGTTAACAAATACTTACATTTAACTACCAAGCTCATCTTCAAGCTATGTTATGACATTAAGGACTAATACTAGGCTTCCTGACCTATTCTCCTCACAGTAGGCCAAGACCAGGCAAGCTACACGCCGTCACGAAACAGGCAAGGACAAGCTGAGCGAGCATCGGCCTCTCCCCTCTTCTTCCCAGGCATCAATCTCACTCGCAAGAGCGAACGAAGCAGCTTCAGAGGAACAGAGTACTTAAAATAGTTTGTCCAAGAGCTGCAATACAGACTTGGACGACGTTTTGTTCAAAACATGCACCATCTCAACACTTACAAGAGCAACTCCGTATTTCTCTTCCGTGTCCCCTTTAGCAAGGTGAACAATGAGTCTAATATAATCCATGACACTGAGAACAAGAACAGGATTTAGTTATTACCTTAGTAAGGTGGATAAACAGGATTTACTTATCAACTTAGCAGATGCAAGCCATGTGGCAGATTCTTAAGAGCAGTAATATGTTGCAACTCCCTAAAACCAAATAAACTTTTTACTGCTCATTTTTATTTAAGAAGTATATTGAAAGAATTGTTAAAACAGAAAAAAAATACAATAAACCTAAAATACAGAGTTATTAATTCCCCTCAAAATTCAGACTATAAATCAAGTTCAAAGACTAAACGGTTTCTGGAGTCTTGTTTTAACAATGTCGTGTTACCCATGGCAACTCATGAGTTTCTGAAAGCTTGGCAAAGTATAAGAATTAAAAATCAACTCATTACTGACTTGTCAGGTAGCTCAACTTCCCTTCCTACCCCCAGCATAATACAGTGTACATGTATTTGGACCATCCCACACCTTTAAAACAAATAAGAAGAAAACCACAACCCCTGGCCATTTCAGCGGAATTCAACCAGTGACACAACTTTCTGCTCCAGCTGGCCCAAAGGCACCTCTCCAGCCGCAGCTCCCCACCATCCAGCAGCTGACGGCCTCACGGCCTCCACCTTCATGTGCTCAGGTCCGAGACAAATCTACACCCTTGTACCAAAGTTACAGTGTTTTATTATTTACTGAAAACCCTCAGAAATTTGGTGTCAGAAAGAAGTTAGTCTAGATCAAGTTTACAGGCACACACACATACACAAATGAGTTTAATTTTTCAAAATACAATGAAAAAGAGGAAGAGCCTCCAAACAGCAGCAGCAACATTATAGGAAAACTATTTCAAATTTTAATCTGGAAGGGTTTTTGTTAGCAAATTAAAAAATAAAACCTTTGCATTTCAGCATCAAATAGAAAAAAGGAAATTGCAAGAATAAACTGAAAACCAAACAACCCTAAGGTAATTTATCTGCAAGTACAAGAAATTAATAATGATTTTAGGAATCTTAATCTCTAACAGAATTTTTCTTTTAACTCACAGATAGGAATAGATATCTTTCTTCTATTCCACTAAAAGTCCGAATTTTGTCATGACTCTCTCAACTAATGACAACAGGAAGTGAATGCCTAGAAGCCAAAAAAGAAAAGCGTGCTTTTATTGTCCAAGCTAAGAAAAAGAGAGAAACCTGGATATTGGAGCAATGAATATCATTCGTCAAAACAGTGATTTTGTTAGGGACTGACTAGTCTTAAATGTTTCTTCCACAGACATTCCCTATTACCAGTTTTAGTGCATGGCGTCATTAATTGTGGCATAATTATGTGACAAGTGAAAACAGGCTGTTTAGCCTGAACAAGCCACATGTCAATAGCATGACAGAGACATTCCACCCTTCTCCTCACTTCTTAAGAGATAAAACCACACAATTTTTGCATTATTTCTATTTCGCAGATTACTTTTGTCATATTTTATGATTTTTCTTCTTTCAAATGCTTAATCCCAGCCTAAATGCCACTATTCTCCAGATGGATCAAAACAGGCAAGTTAAGACAGCTTTCACATTTTAGCAGAGTAGACTCTTATTTTCACAGATATGCAAAATGTTTTAGATGCCGTAACATCCAACCATTGTTTTCTCCTGTAGAAAGTATGCAGCACGATAACATACACCACATATCATATCTACCTTCTCTAGTTCTCCAACTTTTACCAGTGAAAAGAGATTTAACTAATTTCTCCACTTTCTACCCTTGCAAGTACAAGGGTACAAACTCCACATTGCTCCCCATCAAGAAACAACTAATTAGCATGTTAATTACCATATATGAAACATCACAAAGTAGCATCTTACATGAGTATGGTCAGACTGACAAACCATGCTGGTATTGTCCCTTGGCTGCACCACGCCTTCCTGGGCTCTACTCATTTTTCTTTTCAGCTGGATGTTTGAAATTAATGAGCCAGCCCTATTGCACCCTGCCAAGGGCATTTTCCTCTTTGCATCGCTGGCACCAGGCAAAACACCACATTTAGTATCCCAGCAGAGATTAAGGCTCTCCTAGAGCATCTCCAACAGCTCTTACAGAAAAGTGCACCCCTCTGCCAGCTCAGACGGTGACTAAATCTTTCAGTTCTGCTCTTCAGGAACACAGGGTAAGTTACAACTCATGAAAGAAAAAGACAAGCTGCATCCCTTGCCCTACAATCCTGCCAATAATTGCACTGCTTCACGGGTGGAGAAACATTCCTGCAACCACCCTGACACAAGACCTGTATCCTAAAGACTCTACTGAAGCATCAGGCAACCGTGAGAGAAGTTACCATGGAGTACCACAAAGATAATTTGTCTTCAAAGGAATCACAACCATCGTCCTGATCCTTACAACCTCCTTGCCTCTGACAACAAAACAGACCAAAAGAAGTAGTAAATTACAAAGCAAGGGCTAAGAAAAACAAATTTACAATGCAGAAAACTATGACAGCACTCCAAATTCACACGGTTCCCAAAGATAAAAAATAGCAGTTCGGGATTTGTTCCAAAGGTTTCCCTATATCATACCGCACCAAATGGCAGCAAGATGGACACCAATGTTACATATATAATCTGTTCCCAAAAGAAAACTCTGCAGCAATCCAGAAGCAACAGTTTGAATACACAGTACAAACCAGTTGTACCATCAAAGCTTTTACTGGTAAAGCTTTCTACAATACTTTCAGCTCTATAAGCAGCACAGACTTGGGGACTGTCTTCCAAAAGTTATTGAATTACAAAATGTGAGATGAAAACATTCCTTTTTCAGAGATGAGGATTTTACTATTATTAATGTAAAGGTGTATGAATTCAGAATGTGAGATTACACTTCTAGTAGTGAATTTTCTAACAGAAATTTAAGTCATAAGTCTTTTATAAGACGACTCCAATTACTAAATGGAAAGGATTTCCAGATGTTGTATTCCTCAATTCAAATTCTTGTCAAACACCACAGATTTGAAGGCCCTCCTGCATTTATTCAGGGTTTCTTTACTCATATTTATTCTGTAGGAGGACTAAGTTCCCATTTCACAAACCATATATATCCTAAGTAAGGTATTGATGTTTCAAGGACAATTTGCAAACAAGCAAGGGTGCTCAGTACCGAATAAATCAAAAGATCACCCTGCTTAAGGATGAAAAATTGTGCTAGATAACCGAAAACATTCTCCTCAACTGGGAAACTCTGTAAAAGACAAAGTAGTTACAGGAAAAAAAATGTGTTTATTGTACAGATACTTATCCAACATCAGCATTCTGAATGTTTTCATTCTGAAGTATTGCTTTCTTTCCCTGAAAATAACTATAATGTTTACACAAAACATAATACGTTGCGTTGAAATATTACTTTAATTGCAAAAGAAAAGACCAATTCGCTGCTGGGCAGAAGCTCAATTTTACCATTTTATTCCCCAACTTACAAAAGAATTTTGCAGTTTGGGGACAATCCCACAAAATCAAATCTATACACTGATTATGAACAATGAAGTATTAACCCCTCACAGCTCATCTTAAATGAAATATTCTATGAAATCAGAGCACTTTACTTTTCAAAATACGAATAACTAACTGGATATATCTACCTAATTTCTCCAGTCATCCAAATTCACTCTTGGCAGTCAGGTAAAGTTGTTACAGTAAGACAGCAGGAGGACCTGACCCATCACCAGGGCACTGAGACTTCCCCCTTACAAGAAACAGGACTGACTTCACTATTTGAAGCCTATTGTCTCAGAAAGGATACATGTGACTGAAACTTCACGTGGCTGAGAAAATTGGAGGGGGAGCACAGCTCAGTCTGGGCTGGGAAGGTCACAGCTTGCAGGTTTTTCACAAGCCACATCTGCTGTTGTTGAGCATGAACATCATCTCAGAGTTCACATCCAATAAATAGTTTCAGCAAGATCTTTTTAAGATCTTTTTTTCCTTCACATCAGGGGGGGGGGGGGGGGGGGGACCACCACAAAAACAAACCCAACCTTCCCCCATAGTTTGTAGCTAAACGAATTCTGAACAGGTTTTCATGTAATAAAGGTCATCTTCGAGACAGCATGCTCTGCATGCTTAGATCCAGCCATGTGCCAACAATGCAAGCGTTAGTGCTTTTCATGAGACAGAAGCCAGAAGACAACTCAAAATGGGAAGTGAGCAGCCAAAACACAAGAACTGGCAGCCACTTCCCTACCTGATTACTAGAGCAAGTATTTTTATCATCTTTAAAAGTATATGCCGTTCAGCTGCTGGTTTGAAGTATTTTATGGAGCTGTATATCAAAGTCTGCAGAAATGTCAACATTAAATATGAAAACTTTTGGGGGGGGGGGGGGGGG
>WHYT01015826.1:21279-55077 GCA_009806455.1 Tetrax tetrax
AAAAAAAAAAAAAGAGTGAACCAGTATTTCCAAAGAGAAAGTTGTTTTCTAAGATGTTTGCACTTGTGAAGTTTCTATTACCATCTCTGGGGTTGAGGCATTATTAAGCTTTGGAGAATTTGTTTACAAACCAGGAAGTATTGATTTTTGCTTTGCCTCTCTTCCCTGGGCCCACCAACAACAGTTTATATTCAAGTACTGTCCCTGCTTATCATCAGCCAAAGGATCCACAACTCCGCCTTGCTAGCCCAGACATACCCAGCATACTCAGAGCTTTAACTGCATGTGCCACAGCAAGCGGTAAGTGGACAAAAGGGGAGCAGAAGACAAAAACTGACCCACAACCAACCACAAATTTTGTCAAATTAAAAATCTAAGCATGGGTTCTCTTCTCTAAAACAGGACAAAAAGAAAAAAAAATCCATTCTACCAGCCTCAAATGAGGAGATATTTGGACAGTGACAATCTAATTCATAGAATCATAGACCATTTACATTGGGAAAGACCTTTAAGATCATTAAGACCAACCAGAAACCTAACACTGCCAAGTCCACCAGTAAACCATGTCCCTAGGCACCACATCTGCATGTCTTTTAAATACCTTCAGGGATGGTCACTCAACCTGGGCAGCCTCTTCCAGTGCTTCATAACCCTTTCAGTGAATAATTTTTTTCCTAATACTCCATCTAAACCTCCCCTATAACAACTTGAGGCTGTTTCCTCTCTCCTATCACTTGTTACTTGGGAAGAGAGACTGACCTCCATCTCCCTATAGGCTCCTTTCAGGTAGTTGTAGAGAGCGACAAGGTCTCCCCTCAGCCTCTTCCAGACTAAACAACCCCAGTTCCCTCAGCCTCTCCTCAAAACAATTGTGCTTTAGACCCGTCACCACCTTCATTGCTCTTCTCTGGGGACACGCTCCAACAACTCAATGTCCGTCTTGCACCGAGGGGCCCAAAACCGAACACGGTATTTGAGGCGCGGCCTCACCAGTGCCGAGTACAGGAGGACAATCACTCCCCCAGTCCCACTGGCCACACTGCTCCTGATATGAGGCAGGATGCTGCTGCCCTTCTTGGCTACCTGGGCACAGTGGTATATGTACAATACTCACAGAAGAACCCCAAATTTCAAGGATGTTGTCTGAAATTAGTACAATACAAATAAGAGATGATAAATTATGCAACAATCTGAAGGAAATGCTTCAGCTTTCACCAGTGAACATATCATATCTGTACAACACAGGAAGGGAGTTACGCACAGCATGCACACTTACATACACAGAATTATTCTACAGAGAAAAAAAAAAATCACTTGAAATCAGATTAAAAGAAAAAGAAAAGCATGCCACACCTTCTATGACAGTTATCTTGCAATAGGTTCATGCAAGAGCACTACCAACAAATCTACCGGGAGAAACACTAGTTAGAAATCAAATCAAAACCACAAGACACTTAAGGGTTATTGTCAATAGCCAGAAGACAGACCTCAAGTTTGACAACTATAAAAAACTCTTAAAAGCAAAAGGGTGCTGAGAATAAGCAAGAGATCAGTCACTAGCACTTCCTAACATCACAACAAAGGGCACTCACCACCCTCCCATGAGACCTGACCACAAGTATGTTGTACCGTAAGAGTTTCTTTAAACCAGCATAGAGAGAGAACCACCACATCACCAGTTCCTGTGCTGCTGTGCAGCTCCGAGCAGTGATCAAACTGATGCCACAGCTGCCGGGCCAATACAGAGCAGCAGGAAAACAGCTGCTGCCGTTTGTCAGAGGGCGCATAACTGCACCACTGCTAAACCAGTCTGCAGGATTTTGTCTAAAGGGTCTGTACAAGCAGCTACTGTCAGGCCCTATCACACCGAAGAATTTATAGTCTAAAATTATCTACACCTTTTCTACAAATTCCCAGTCCCATGAAGACTGGATTTTTTTCTGAAGAGGTACGAAGTAAGAAATAATACTTTATTTACCAAAACTCATCACTTGAAATCTTATACTGAAATTATATATGAAGAGATTATTGTTATTCTTGGAGGTCTTTTCCAGCCTTAAAGGTTCTATGATTCTATGACACTCCACACCACACAGCCAGCAGGATATGCTTTAGTACTTCACATGCATTTTGGTTATCAAGGAAATAAAATACTTCACAGCATTATACTACTAAAGCATTTAGCACAGCAGTACTTTGTGATGGCTGAAGAATTTACAATTCCTTCTCTCTGGCATCTTAGGAAAAGTCACAAAATCTATTATCCAGTGTGGCTCAGTTGGCACCGGGGATAAGAGAGTGGTCTGTCTGACTGCAGGCTGACCACTTGATATTCATCTAGCAGCATATGTTAAATATTCAACTTGAGATTTTAGGATAAACACTGCATGTCTATCGTTCTGCACTCCAGCTGTATTGGCTTTACAGCTCCAGCTCTAGCATTCACTGGTACAAATTGTCCTGGCTGCTCACAAAACTTTAAATGTGCATGCCTTTTCAATCAGATTATTTATTCAAACGTCAAGTTTGGAAGAAAGTAGAAAACAACTAAGATGACAGAAGAAAGGAGAGTAATTAACTAACAATCTCTGATACCAAACAAAACAAAAATGTGAAAAAGGGCATCAAATATTAAATACTATGATGACTGTGAGGTATAATTGCTTGACTAGGTCTAAATTTTGCCAGGCTGATAGGAAGACTAAGTAGTTGTCCTGTGTTTGTCTCACCCTTTGCCCCCTGCAAATGTTACCAAAAAAACCCAGAAAATGTTACTAGTTAAAATCATCATGCAACTTACTCATCATTCAACTGCCATGTGGTTCACCTCAGTTTATGCATTTAGAGTACAAAATCAACAAGCAAGCAATTCATTTGGCAGAGATTTCAGTGAAAGGGGCTCTTCTGTAAACTGTCTTAAATAATAACCAGATTTAAGCAATTAGTTTTCTGTGGCTCCCACTAAAGAGATGGTGCTTAAATACTCTCCAATCTCCGGTTTGAGACAAATCAACAAATTTCCAGTCTCAAGTGACCAGCCTGTGGTTTTTTTTGAACATAAATGTAGGTGACAAGACCGCTACATGGAAACTGCTGATCTCTGCGAAAGAAAAAAAAAAAAATTAAAAAAAGATTAAACTTTTTTTTAAAAAAAATCACACACTGTTAAGGAAAAATATGCAATTAAGTCTTTTTTTTTAATTTTAAAAGCTTTTTTCAGTATATCATAGGCCTTCAAATAATAAACACTTTGGTTTTGAAAGCAAAGTCACTTTGAGTCACAGATTCTCAAGAGTCTCTAGAGGAAAAATGATTAGTGGGGTAAACTGACCATATAACCAGAATGTACAATCCTGAAATCTCAGTATAAGAGCAGTAGAATCATGGGGTACGCTGTGCAGAAGACAGGTGCAGCAGAAAACCCTAACATTGCAAAGCCACATTCAAGACAAAATTCAGGGACTTGATTCACAACACCCACGCTGGAAGACTCTGGTAATCGCATGCTTCTGTAACAATTTGCAGCCTCTATTTTAGAGAGATTTATTTTACTTCTCTATATTCAGTAGTTTCTTTCAAGGAGAATGTAATTTAAAATAAACTAGGAATTAATCTGGATGGTAGTAGAAATCACTTTCTCCTTTTTTTTTTTTTTTTTAAAGCTTTTAATTAGCACAAATTAAAAGAATGAACATAAAGGGAGAGCAAGATGTGTATTCCTGTAAGTATGTAGTACATAAGGAAGACCGATTAATGGTGCTACAGAATTACTTATAAACTTCAAAAAGAACCTGATCCTGGCGATGGGAGGGCTTGTTTTTTCTCTTAAGTCATCGCCCTTCTCTTTGACTTTTTAAGTGAAAAAACGCTGTCTTTCCTAACACAACACCCCTTGATTTCTCAGAAGTTTTACATCACATTAATTCCAGTTGCAAAACCAAAACCTTTAACAAATATTTATCAAAGTTCCTTATCATATTAACTATGAGATAAGAGTCATTTAAGCAGTGAAGAACACTAAAATTAACCCCACATTTCAATAGATATGGGAGTGGCAGAGTTACCCAAACATGTATCTTACATTGTCCAATAAGTTAGACCTTTCTATCTGGCTCCTTCAGTAGCCTGTTCCTTCCTACATTCAAGGGAAAATGAACATCTACATCTCAGCTTAACATGAAATAGGTCTACATTTTCCATATACTCAAAGTCATAAGTTGAAAGTAAGAGATCAAAGACTGACTGCCAGCACAGTAATTACTCAGTTAAGTCACAGGACAGCACGGGTTTTAGCTACAATGCAACGTTCCCCCCTTCTTTAAGTACCTAACATAGTATTAAAAAATATGCAATATCACAAGTTACTTTTCCAATGGAAAACACCCTTCTTGTCCTGGAGAACTGAAATAATGATATCCTCCTCCTCTGCTCCTTCAGAAAGATATATCCCAAAAGAAAGCATTACTAGAACTACTTGAACAAGTTCTGTAGCTAGAGAAACGGCAATTGTAACAGCAGGCATAAAAGTGTTCCCCCAGGTTTTAGTCTCCTCCTGTCTCACCGCAACCGTGCCCAATCTTGCTCGGCAGACAACAGCTATCAAGGTGACCATCTGGGACGCAGAATACAAACTAGAGATTTAACTCCACCCCGCCTTTCCAAGTGTCACTGTAATCTAAATACCTTCGTTTTAAATACACACACGAGAAAGGCAAGTGTTGTATGTACAGCTACACAGACTGTTATTCTGGCTGGACACCCTGCTATGCTTTCTGCATTAAAACACAAAACCGAAATGAAACAAAAGAAAAAAGATCCACCACCAGATTTTGCAAACACTTCACAGCTAGTGTCCCTAACCCAAGAGAACCATCTATTAGCATACTTGAAAAATCTGTTCTTTCCCCTGAAGAGCCACCGTGAATGACCGCAGGATCCCTGATGCAGCCACAACTCACGGCAGTCTCCGCTCTTCAGCCGACAAAGCCTGTTCCAGAAATCCTGCTAGTATTTCTCACAAGCAGTTTCAAACATCTAACTGGAAGAATCTGTGAAAAACATTTTTTTAGCTGTGGAACAGTTTACTTTGTGTGTCTGGAGCACCACCTTTATGAGAAAAGTTCCAAGTACTTGGAACAACAGCTATACGTTGCTGTTACAGAGCAGCAATACAGATGCTCTGCCACATCAAGTTCAGTCCTGCAACAACAGCATGCTCAAGAGCTACTCAACACACAGGTATTTAAAATCCAAACATAATTAGTAGACCATTGTGAAGGAGGTATCCCCATGTCAAGCTTTTCAAAACCTGGCAGCAGTTTGCTGATGAAAGAGAAGAGTCTATCACAAGACAAATCAAGTACACTTTAATTTGCTCAAATCTTATTTTGGATATTTCACAGCTCATTTGCCATGAAAGGTGATACAGTCCAAAACAGTTTTGTATCTCACTTATGCCCCACTGCTGCTTTCTAGTTGCGGGACTATACTATCATTAAAGTGTCCATTAAAAAAAAAAAAAAAAAAAAAAAAAAACCAAAAAAACCCCACCCCAAAAAAAACCCACACAACCATATGTCAATAAAAACTCTGTACAACAAAGGAGCTAGCCTCATTCAATCTACCACATATGGAAATAAGCCATCAAAATACTCGAAACCCTAAACTGTTCAGTGAATGCATTTGCCAGTGACAGCTGGAAAAGGTATTTACTGCCTTCTGTAAGAAGCAGGAGCTTCCAACCTAGTCCTAATGCTGTAAATCAGAACAGTTTCTAACAAATTGGGGTCCGTGCACTGCTGGCAGATGGCAAAGACAGAAGCTGTCTGCAGCTGGTGCAGAACCACAGTGAGCAGCCCAAGGCAGTGTACGAGCAGCGATCCTGCCAGGTCACCTTGTCTAATGCTACATTTTCAGGTTAGGATGAATGAATGAGAGATGCGTTCAAAAGTTAAGCATGCATAGCTCCCATGAAGAAATAAAATTTGAAATGAAAATTGAAGACAAGGTGGCAGTTCATAGCTTCTTGCTTTTTATTTTGCTCCTCACAAAATATCTTTATGAATGTTGCAAAAAATTGCAAAATATATCAAAGATCCCATGACCAACTAACACATTTGCTTTAAAATTCTGTGTCAATCACATTTTCCAGTCGCAGCACCAAAAAATAATTCCTACACTAGAAGTTCCTCAATGCATATCTTCTCATGCCCAGGTTTTATACTAAAATTACTGCTGGAGCAGGGGAAAAGAACCCCCATTTTAACACATCAGCTGTGCTATCCCAAAATAAATGGGATTCTTAAGCAGCAGGAGGCTCTACATTCATTAGTCAAACTCAGATTACCATTTTCTACTCAGCCCACTTAAAGTGGCACTTCTCCACGACTTACAAGAACAATCTACAAACACAACCCAGTGAAAAGCCCTCATTCAAGGTCTAGGCTCTCCCAACCTGTTCCACTGCTGTTCTGAGCATGTCCAGTACAAAACAGTATCAGGAGTCACAGACCACGGCACCACAGATTGTCTACGTACAACACCTCTGCTTTTCTCAGACACCTTGCTGGGAAAGTTCGTGGGTAGGCAAAAGACAACCTGTTACAGCCGGATGGGAGAGCGCTCACACAAGTACCACCTTCCACACTCTGGGGAGGGAGATGAGGGGCACATGAAGCAGCTCAGAGGGGCTCAGCAGCACAGGACAGGCCACTAATATAGCCACAATAGGTTTGTACTTGCTCTTACTAGTATCATGATGATTTAGGGTTACTCACTTTTTTTTTTTTAATTGCAATATCGTGGCCGTATTGTTTCTCACTGTCCAGCACAGATGAAGGCCAAGCTGGCACGAAAATCTCAGGCAGGATCAGTCGGAAGCTACCTAGCAAAGAACATTAAGCCTTTACTGATGATTAGCTTCAGCAACTAAGGCTGCTTTACTCTTGAATTGGTGGTTTTGATCAGACTCACCCTGTTGATAAAGCTTTAGAGCTGTATGCCTACCCTATGCTTGTGGTTCTCCAACTGCAGTCCACTGGACCTCTCGTAACCTGCGAAAGCTGTTGGATGTGGTTCCTTGTGACTCCGTAAATTTATAAGCTCCCTTCCTTTCTATCCAAAAGATCAAGGTCCATGAGAAATTTTGAGGGTTGACACCAGCCAAAACAAATGCGGACGGGTTTTTTGAGTAGTTGCATATAGTACAAACTCCATGGAGAGGGGAAAAAAAAAAAAAAACAAACAAAAAAAACCCCCACAATAGTACGTATAGACCTATAACTGCCACTTCATTTCATCTTATGACAGAAGTGTTTTGCAATGCTATTTCAAAAGCAGGAGTGTCCAGCTAAGAGAAATGCAACAACCCCAGTTCTGCAGAGGCTCGCTGACTCCTATTTACCTTTGTTCTTAACTGCGTTGACTGAGAGCAAGATGAGAAAATACACACTGACTGCTGGAGAAAAGGTATCAAGGATCTCTGCTGGTCAATAATCAAACTCTCCGTATTAGCATTTCGACTCCAGCTCTCCAGAAGCAGAGACCTACTGAGAAAACTGATGTAAACTGTTGTGGGTTTTTTTCCAAATTCCACCAAAGTCAGGATATTTGCAGCTATATGAGAAACAATTAGTAAGATGCATAACTAAGACACAGATAGTTTGTTTGAATCTGCTAACTTACATGTCTACAAGCATTTTTTTTTTGTTTTCAACAAAGGTAGGTAGAGTTAGGACTAGAGCCTTTCACTAAATAGAAAAATAGTCTTGTCTGTTTTGACTACCTGAAGAAATTTCAAAATTACTACAAGAGGAATAAGGAAGAATAAAGAAAAATGAAGGTAGAACACAGGAACAAATTTGGGGAGTATCTGCCTGACTCAACATATAGATGTCTAGTTTTAATTATATATAAAACTGTATTGCTGGATACACAGGGTAATCTATTCATTATATAAACATGCTTAAAGCAGACCTTTATGACCCAAATTGAAATAATCTATGTATAGCTCAAAAGACTGGAATAAGATTACAATAGAACATTTAGTAATCTCACTTTTTCCAGTTCTGTAATCTCTGTTTCATTACGCACTCCAGAGTATCGGGATGAGTTACACTTACCGTCACTATCACAGCATTATACTTCAGGCATATGCATGCAGCCCAACAAAGTGCTTGTGGGCTAAAGAATTTAGGCTTTTTTTTTTTTTTTTAAATTGATTTTATTTTCATAACACTGGAATATGCCACCTAACCACGATCCAAACACGAGGATTACTTACAGAAAGCATTCAGAGAGATAACTGCACACAAGTGTTGCACTGAACGGCATCTTGAACTACACTTGCACCACAAAACATGAAAGACCACGTAGCTCTTCCCCTTCCTCCTCCAATTCATTCAGGTGAAAGCAAGCTGGCAGCACACAAAAGTCCAAGCCAGGTCCCTTGCTTCCACTTTAACATGAAACACATCTTCCCTCCCACAGCCAGTTTCCACTTCAAAACGAAAACACTGATGACCTGTACTTTCATTAACTGCTGCCTTGTTGATCCTGGAGCATTTAACACATTTAAAAGCCAGAACAAAGTTCAAACCAGGATGATAACCCCTGCACATGTGACTACTGAGTATCTGAGCTGGGGAAAGGCCTACACACAGCAAGAAAACCTCTCTGCCCTGGTTAACTATTTCCAAAAGCAGATCAGGGAAAATACAATAGTGCATTTAGTGCAGACAAAAAAGCAGTTTGAAATAAAGAATTTACTTCTCAAAGAGTATAACTAGCAGAAATACATGCAGAAAAGTTGTTATTCAGATAGCCTCCCAAACCAATAATTTATAAGGTATCTCTCAAAGTCTTTGTATCCATTACTGCCATCCCCACTAGTAACATTAGGAAATGATTGATGTGTGCAAAGAGATTTAAAAAAAAAAAAAAACCCAACAATTTTTTTATTCTTTTAAAACACTGACAGAACTGAGACACTATTTTGTGACGTAAAGCATGTACACATAACACCAACAGGATTTATTTTCCAAGAAAGACTGTGTGTTAGAAACAGCGAGTTGGTAATTTAAGCAAAACAGCACATTCAGTGGATGTGCCCGAAATCTCTGACCAATGTGCAGCACTGCCTCTGTTTCTGCTACTTCCCCCACGTGCAAACGTAATTCCACAACCAAACACAGGACCAAGATGTGAACAGCCATCCCAGGGCTTGTGCAAATCCTGCACCTGTGGAAAAACAGCCATCGAGGAGGCGCAGCACACATGGAGAAAGCGACCCTCCACGCATATTCTTTTAAAAACCGCAAGAGCAAACTGATGCGGCAGTATTGCAAGGAAAAGTGGATTCACATGCCGACGCCCTGTGCGCCACACCCCGTGGCCGGGAGTCCCTTGGCTGGCCGCAGCCTTGCCGCAGCACTGGGCCATACCTTCTTCCCAAGTCAAAACGGTACCCGCATGCTGCACACCACGAGGGTCTCTCAGCGTACTCCCAGCTGCACATTACCTGCCTAGCTTCCACACGCGGGTCACAGCTTGAGCATCCCACACTCAAAACAGCCCTGGTCAGCTAGGAATTTTGAAGGAGCAAGGAGCCATGTTTTCATGCTAGCGAAATTGCCTGAGAAATTTTTTTTTAAAATGAAACCAGTACTCAAGTACCTTGGCATAAATCATGTTTAAAAGTAGAAATAAACATATTAAATTAGGAAAGTTGGCTTTGTGAAAAAAAAAAAAAAAAAAAAAAAAAGTGAAAGGACAGGATTCAAGAGACTTTGTTTTACATTCCAGTCCATGTATAGACTTTGACAAAGTCACTGAATCACAGTGTGCCCCAGCTCTTAAATGGGAAGGTACCTCAGGATCTAGGGCATCAGCAGGCTAACATGTACTACTGAACAACATACTCAGCTACGCAGTTCAGTAAGCCTTACTCTCATCACTTCTGCTACCAGTACATTAGTAATGAAACAGCGTACAGCTATTTCACTAGAGTATACCTATGAATCTTAAATTCCTGGTTTTTAAAACAGTGGGTAGAACTTATACACTGTTTATATGTCAAACAGAGCATTAGTTATTCACCAGGAAAAAAAAGATACACAGAGCCACAATTAAAGCCTTTGAAAAATATATCTATACTATAAAAAAATTGCACTTTCAGGATTGAGGGATTTATCTTTTCAGGCAAGTCAGTCTACAGGCACCAGCATAATTCCAACGTGACCTGGCGGCAGAACTATGAAAAATATTTCATCAGATCTTCCATTATAAGAAATAGATAGCCACTATAAATCTTAACCTTGATGAATAAATATAGCAAAAGCAGTAGCTTCAACTACATATAAAAAAAAAAAATTAGTATCTTTGTCATTATTCTTCATTCATTTCAAATGTCGAACGAACCAAACTTATAACATAACCTCATATTAAGGAAAGTGTCTTCATGTATAATTGTTTCATTTCCTGGCTGTATTTTGTAATAATGTTTTTCAAGAATTTTCTGTAAAAGTTCTTTCTAATACTACAGCAGAATTAAAATGGATGATGCTGCAACTCTACATTCACTTCTACATGACGTTAGACAAATGCACTAAGCTGTGATTTACAGTGAAGGTCTACCGTGAGGTAACTGCCAACAATTTGGGGGTTCATTATCCAGATCATCAGATTCATATCTGACCTAGATCATAAGCAACTCAGCAGATGTTTAATCCTCCAGCTGCTACATTCTTCATCACGCTGTGAAGGCAAGCTGATCAAGTCACATTCATATTCTGCAAGTCTGTGAGATTAGTAAGTCAAAGTTTGTTAGAAACTTTTAAAAGTTACTAATTAAGGGGTTGATACTTGTATAAATAATATTCTAACACTTTCATAGCACTAAGTCTCTCATGGATCATTTCTGTACCTATTATTTACATACTAGTAAGAAATGCCCTTTTTCTGACAAATGTGGTTTACACTTGGTTTAAAAAAAAAAAAAAAAGTCTAACATCATAGAAATCAGAGAGAAACTAAAAGACTACAAAGGAAAAAAAACAACAAAAGAGCTAGCAATACACTGGGAGGAAAGAGGGAGAATAAAATCACAGAACCAATTCCTGTGATGCAACTTAAATAATATGCTGTGAGACAGCCAAACAGACAAAATAAGAATAAGATGCAAACATTTGTTCCAGTTTATCTTCTATTTATCTGAAACAGCAATGGAGTTGATGACTCAGTAAACCAGATTTATTACTTCTTCAGTGAAGCTTGACTAACCTCCTGTCAGCTGCACCAAAGGAACCTCTGGTTGCTCACAGTGCAGCACTGCACCGAAGCAATCTAGCAGCCAAATTTGTATAATAGAGAATAGAGTTTGAGAGTGCCAGGTTATCAGCTGGAAGTTGCTTTAGACAGCTACAAACCTAGCTTTTCTTTGGCATTCTTTGTGCTTTTGAAGGGGTTTCAGTCACAGATATTCAAGTTCTCTTTGTGTCCAAGGCTTGAAAGAGTTTAGAAAAACGGGAAATACCAAAGGAAAAAAGGAAACTACATATAACACAAGTCACAAGCTCACCACATTTCTTTCTTATTTTTGTTTTCTATATTTGAAGTCTCATTTGACTGTAGGAATTTCATAATCCATTCTGAGACTCCAAGCAAAACATTAATAGGCAAAGTTGTTTTGCTCAACTTGTGCAACTCATGCTACCTGCAGGAATTTGTAATTCAGAAAAATTCCAAAAACTGTTCCAAAGGCCTTCTTTCCTTGAATTGTAAACTTTTCTTTTGAGATGGAAAAGAAAAGAGACACATAGTCAACGAAACTAAAAAGCAGAGGAAAGACTCATTAAGACAATCGAGCAAATAGCCTGGAGCACCTCTCCTATGAGGACAGGCTGAGAGAGTTGGGGCTGTTCAGCCTGGAGAAGAGGAGGCTCCGGGGAGACCCGATAGCGGCCTTCCAGTACCTAAAAGATCAACCTAAAAGGACAACTCAAGGACATGTAGGGATAGGACAAGACTTTAAACTGGAAGAGGGTAGATGTAGATTAGATAGAAGGAAGAAATTCTTCACTGTGAGGGTGATGAGGCACTGGAATAGGTTGCCCAGAGAAGCTGTGGATGCCCCCTCCCTGAAAGTGTCCAAGGCCAGGCTGGATGAGGCTTTGAGCAGCCTGGTCCAGTGGAAGGTGTCCCTGCCCACGGCCGGGGGCTTGGAACTTGATGATCTTCAAGGTCTCTTCCAACCCAAACCATTCTATGAAAAGGCCACAATTGGTTGAAAGCAAGCACAACTGTTTCTGACTACATCCATTTAGCCTTTTTGCCACGGTACTGCACAAACACCTTTCTTCTGATAGTCAGAAATTAAAATTAAGAAAGTCTTAAAGCCAGAAAGCAGCAAAACACATCCATGCAAAGCCCTCTCAAAGGAAAGGAGAAAAGACTCTTTACTGCACATTGCATTATGTACTTATCTTCCCAGCATCTCTCTTAGGAATTTGTTTACAATATGAATAATTTTGATCTGAATTGCCTTAAAGGAGCTCTCTTTCATTTATTAGCAAGGTAAATGTATCTTCATTTCTTACTATAAATGTGAAAACTTTGATGTACAGAACACAGGAAGACAATAAGTGAACAGAAAATACTTCCTTATGCTTTTTCTTTAACTTAAATGCCAGTATTTGCACATTGTATATTTCTTCTGCAGAAACAATGCCAGTAGAAATCTCAAGTTGCCAGAGGATTTTTTTTCTCCAATGTGACAGTTAAATGATCTCGGTTGTGTTACCTGCAGTTTCAGCTATCAAGCACAGGGACATTTCTGCACGTTTATGCTTCAGTTGCTTTCTTTTTCTAAATTACTTTCCTTGCCATTAAAGAAAGCAACAGCAGCACCTAATACACTGCACAAAAGTGTTACTTAATCCAACATTACAATCCATTAAAAAAGAAAAACAAACAAAAAAAAAACACCAGAAACACTGGAGGTCAACAGCAAATAAAAAAGATACACGGCTAAATGTTTCTGTGCCTGAATTCCGTCAGCACTAGGAAGGATTGGCAATATAGGTGCTTTCTGTGACTATCAGATACTCAAAATGAGCCTATTTTCAGTATTTGACAATGTGTCTGCACATCTACCAGTACCTTCTTATCAAACCAGGAACACTCTTATACTCTAATTAAATATATAAATAACTTATTTGGCAAAGAAGAACTATAATCTTTTATTTCAGCACAGAATGGACAAAGTATCTACAAAACTTTTCTAGATGTCCTTTATGCAACGCTCCCTTCCCAAAACCAACACAAGCAACGCAACACAAACACATTCACTGCTGACAAGCCGTGATTTGGCCACATGACTGTCCTGCCTGTATTTCAGGTATTAGCTATGTCAGACCTAATTATCAGAGAGAACTTGACAAGGTCTTTCACATGATTCAAAAAAGGTGCGCCTGCCAAAGCCCCAGTGGAGACATGGTGTATAGCAAACCCCACCCAGCTCAGCTGAGGCTTGTAGTTTTGCTGACAGTTTTCCTCCATAAATTGCTCTACATAAAAAATCACTGGCTAGCAAACCCTTAAACGTACGGTCAGGAACTCAGTGACCCAGGATGCGTAAGAAATAGCGCCCGTCATGTTTACAATAAAACGTATGATGTTGCCTTTCCACGTGACGACCACTACAACAACACTGTTTTTAATCGTACCAACTCTGACGGTTTCTCTGTTAGTTTGAAAGAGTGCTTCAGGTTATGCCACCCTCAACTTTAAATCCCACAATTCAAACAATAACCCTGTCTAGGAAAGGGCAGCATATCAAAGAAGCTATATGGACTGAATTACAATTTTTTCTGGTTAGTAAATTTTTCTTCCCTTCCTTTCCTGTCAGGGATGAGGGGCACAGAGATATCAGGATAAAACACATAAGCACATATGCAAACACCAGCAGGAGCTCATAGCTCACACCACGGTTTTCAGACAGAAATACCCATCCAAAGTGATTAGATGTTCAGGCAATGCTTCAAGCATAAGCATCTAACATAAGACTACAAGGAAAACTATTCAAAGGAAAGCATACTGGTACCCCTGATGAAGCAAGAGTCTAGTATAGTGGACACATGCTGCAGCCTCAAACGTGTAACATAAAACATGCACTTTCCCCAGAGACCCTACAGTAAAAGTTCTTCTATAATTTATACTTCAATTCCTTTGCTTCAGTGCACAGAAATGAGAGATTATACAAATAACTGTTCAAATAGAAATGATAGCTACATCTTCCAGAAGAGGCAGAGCAGGCAGTGAAAGCAAAAGTTCTGTGAGGACATGCAAGAGCAAACACGTGTGATGCACGGCTCTGCAATCGTTAGTCACAGATGGGTTGTGCGAGACATCCCTACGTGGGGGGTCTAATAGCAAACCAATTTGTGCTAGCGACAGGTGACACACCAATAGCATGGTAACACTAAAATTCAAATGTATACAGCATGAAATCCCTTTAAGCATACAAACTACCATCACACCCTGGATACATGTCACTGAAACACAGAAGTCCTGAAAGCCAAGGAGGTGGACAGGGATGGTAAGAAGGCCGAGAGGGAGGAGCGAGTTCCAGTGCCTGTTGCTTTGCACCAAAACCTTCAGCACAGGACCAAGTCTCTCACGGATGAGCTCTGGCCATTACAGAAGTTGTATCAACCAGGGACTTGGGAGTTCGCACTGATAGAGAGAGATTACACCTAACCTCAGGCACAGCGCTGCAAAGCATCATTAGCTTTTCCTCTAGAAGCTCCAGGGTTTCTTCTGCCCTCTACCACCATAGTTTTGTACCTGGCATGTGCAAGGCTCCGAATACAAATATGCGTCGAGGTGAACCTAGGCCCTCGGTACATCTCACATATTTGTTTCGTTCTTTACCTTCACTTTTTTAGACACACATTTAATGCTGTAAGTGCAACATGTACTAATGTATGTTACTGAGCACAAGAATGCTCACAAAAGTACTCTGTAACTCTGAGGTGATGCAAGGGAAGTAAGAGATGCGCTGGGACACCAAAAAGAGAAGTCTGAAGGGAAAGAAACCTCTAAAGGAAAACAGAAAGAAGGTCACAGTCACTCCTTTGTGAAGATGTCTCTTGATGTGGCCAACACCCACAGCACACCACTTCACCTTTTTTCCAGCATAGCGCACTCTTTTAAAACCAGTTATTTGATCTCATATTTATTTAGATAGAGCTAGCAGTAACAGAAGCAAATTAAAAACAAACCTAAGTATCACAAGCTGATCCCTCCTATTTCTACATCACAGCAACCTATACCAAAACAAGGTAAAACACACCAAAGACCAGTCTGGGAACCCTGGACAAAGGTAGTAAGGTAAGTTTTGAACAATGCTCGCAGTTGCACAGATTGTACAGAACCAAAGGCAGAAAATAGATGGTGATTTCCCAATTACAGTCCAGTAAATGAACAGATTCTTCCCCATAGTAATTCATTTCTCTCAATAAAAGATACATAAAAATTACCTATTCTTTCTATATTTAAAACTTTAAACAAAGTGCCATCAAAACAGATTAGACAAATCATTCACATACAATTAGCTATGCAGATACAAAAGGAAAGGAAAAGCACTCGTGTTTTCTTTCTCATATAAGGTCAGCAAGGAGGGGTGGGGAATCTTCCCCAGCTATTTGTCTCAATTCAGAGACCAAATCCCAAAGCAGACATCTGCAAATGGGAGCCTCTGCATAAACAGTCCTCTTGCATTCCTAGTCTCATGTCATCTCAGAGCATAACCATCCTCTTCTCCTTATTAGTAACAGAGATTAAGAAAGTGCTTTACAAGGCAAGTGATACAACTAATACCAAATAACCTTAAAAATTAAAACTTTTGTGATTATTGGCAACTTACAATTAAGCTGGCTTGCTGACTGTTGCCTATGAAAAACCCCAACTCACTTCTGATTCTCATTTTGTCATCTTCTCTCCCATCAGTGTAAACAAAAGCCACACTGGTATTACCAACAGTTTATAATCTTCACTTCTGGTTTCCCAAGATTCATGCTACTCTAATTTAAGACATTTGTCCATAATTAATCAATGTAAAACACTGGAACTAAGCAAATAAGATTCAGATTTCAGACTAGTGGGAGCCACCTGTTTTGTGTTATGGCAGGACTTGAGTTACGATTCACTTGCAGGGTTTTCAGATAATTTTTATTCGTTATTAGTTACCACTGTCAAGACACAGCAAGAGAAGGATTCAAAAATTCAGTCGATTGCTTTTAGGGCTGGGTAGCAGCCAGTAGGAATACTCATTGCTGGGTTCAGCAAGGGTTTGCCAAACGATGAGAGATGTTAGCATCGGCAGAGAAAATTTCCTTTCTTGGCTTGTATCTGCTAAAGGCTGCAATCACCAAATTAGGACTAAGGATGGGTCCTGAAGGAACAATTTAGGGCTAAATTTAGAACTGATCTCAGTAGTAACCGTCTGTTAGGACAGAAACTAAGTTGGTAGGGTCACTGAGATAGGAAAAAGAGAAAAGTGAGCCAAAACGGGTAGTAAGCTTGGAAGGGTGCCACTGACTATGCCTGCATCTGAGGCAGACTGAAACAAGTAAGAGCAGGGAGGAAGGACTAAGTCAGGGGACCACCAGCAGCAGAAGGGTTAGCACGTGCACAGGATGGGACAGCCACCTGCACCATCAGCCAGAAAGGACTGCTAGGCACAGGCGAGGTTTGGACAAACCAAAGTCACTGTACCATGACTGGAACAGCATCTGTAGATTATTGTCTGACTAGATATAGTTCTCAAATTGACTCCTCGATTTAGGGGTCCATTTCCAGCCACCAGAAGCCCACACATTCCCCATTCTAACAGAACACCAAGGTAAGCAGAGTCGCAGGTCCTTCATATTCCAGAAAGCACAATGAATCAAACAAATGCAGTCGCTGTCTCACTGGAACACTTAAAATGCCTGAATGCTAAAACAGAGCATTTAAAATCCAACACATCATCTTCAAATCCCCAAGCACCGACACCAAAACAGTTCTGATCGCTGCTTAGGGAATCGAACAGGTAGTCTGAAAAACTGTTAGACAATTCACAAAACAATCCCAACGTCTGCAAGCTGTCTTACAAAACACAATATGCTAATAAATGGGTAACAAGGTTAAATGTCAGGGCCTCCTAATTACTAACTCCATCTCCAATAAAGACTTGATGTGCAATCTTATCTAATCACTTGGTCTCTCACTTCACCCATTTGTCAACAGAACTAGCAGCCCAACCTACTTCACAGGATGTTGAAAGGCTAGCACCTAAAGTACACTACCACTTTGGATTTTTAAGTGCTATATAGGTTAAGAGGTTTGTTTGTTTACCTTTAAGACTACTCTCGTATTTATACATTTTAAAGTATATATATTTTACATGACAGAAAAAAAACAATGCTACAAAAAGAACACCAGAAACCATTACCAAGAATTTAAAATGCACTTTGATTTGGCTCATCATAAGTAAACAAACTCATTTTCAATTTTCCTGATTACATTTCCTGCACATAGCTCCTTCTACTGGGTTTTTCTAGTGGCAACCCTAAATAAGGAACTTCTTGCTATCAAGAATCCCTACCACACCAAGCTATTGACTGTACGATTATAGGACAAAGCAGGAATTCAGCTAGAAGGGAAATTCCTTAATTATTTCCTATCACTAGCAGTATGAAGAAGAATTAGTCACCACCAGATAGATGTGCTTCATTTCACTTACACACAGAGCAACAACTCTCAATTCTCCCCATCATGCTCATTACCCACTTACAATGGTAACCATGTATCTTACCGGAATCCAAACCGTTCTAAAAAAAAAGTTACAGCAGCTCACAAATATCATCATAACTTAAGAAAACAAACAAAAATTAAACTGTTTACTGACACCAAGGAATTCCCAGCTCCTTATACTGCACGTACCAGTAAAACATTCCTGTGGCTTTGATCCAGAAAGCAACAAAAGTCCATAAAGCATCAAAAGATAATTTGTGAAGTGATTGCCAGAACCCAACCCCAACACGTTTAAGCAAATAAAAAACACAGGGGAAAAAGAACACAAATGTCCAAATTCACTCAGTAATACTCAATAAATAAAAGCTATCTCAGCAATATTACAATGTTGTCCAAAATAGCATGGATTATTTTTTTTTCCCCCAGGAAAAGGTTAGAGACTCCTTCAACCAAGAAGGCTGAAAAACCCTGCCCTAGAGAGCATTATAATGGGTGCCTCTCTGGAAGCAAAGCACTTGTGAATGAGCAAGTAACTTCAAAAAAACAAGCAAGCAAGAAACTGCACACACTCCTCCTCTGAAGAGAACCGACACACTGTCTTTCTCTGACATTATTAATCACTGACATCACTGTATTCCATCCACTATTTTTTAGAGCTACAAAAGCCCTGGTGTCCCCCCCCACCAATTGTTCTGCTGTGAGTAAAAATTCAACTGACATTGGCAACACTGGAGGTTTTGTAAGAGTCGGATGCAACTAGGAGGGATGGCAGTTTACTCTGGGGAAAGAAAAAGAAGAAAAGCCTAGGAACAACATTCCTTTTGGTTTTGTCATTAACTTGCCAGCAGAGAACCCTTTCCTCTGTAACATCAGCGGCCTGTGACAACGTCGTCAACAGACAGCATTCATTCTGTTCTTGTTCTTTGAGCAAGTTACTCCTACTCAATAAATTACTATCGAGTAGGAAAGAGCAATGGCAGATGCATGGAAGCAAAGGAAAATTATTTTAAACATCTAAACCATTCCTTTTCCAAAGCCTAGCAAGAGAATAGAGGTACATACTTCAGAGAGGACTTGATTCAGCCTTTAATCTGTCCTAGCAGCTCTATCCCAAACTCTCTTCAGAACCTTCAGCATGGCTCCATGCGAGCATGAGCTAAAACCCATGCCATTGGACCTTTCCTGCTCTTCCTTAATATTCAAACTAAAACATTCACATCCATTGCTCTATTAATTTGCACCAGAACAGGCAGCTAAAGACATCAAAGGAGGTGAAGGAGGCAGCAACCTCTGGCAGGCAATGGCAAGAATCATCTAACAGGTCACACTACTAAGACTTCTCAGAAGGGAGATGGAGAGTGAAGAGATAGAAGCACAAACCACTGAGCTATTGTCAACTATTTTCCAAGCAAAATTCCTTCTTGGCATCCCCCCCAATTGTCACTCTGGGAATGCTATCCCAACCCACCCATCCAGGCACTCAGAACTAAACTCAGCAGCTGCTCATATCTCTCTCAGCTACTACACTAATAATAGTGTCCAGGAAGTAATGTTCCAATAAGACCATTCCATAATGTCTTCATGAAATATGAGATTAGCTCCTCACCATGA
The DNA here is from genome assembly GCA_009806455.1 of Tetrax tetrax. Classification (NCBI taxonomy): domain Eukaryota; kingdom Metazoa; phylum Chordata; class Aves; order Otidiformes; family Otididae; genus Tetrax; species Tetrax tetrax. Next base: position 40,684 of record WHYT01015826.1, read on the forward strand.
TTAAAATGTCAGAATTTTCCATATTTGAAAGAAAAATAGAAAGACAAGGCCTCAGGAAAAAAAAAAAAACAACTTCTACAATGAGGAGCAGCATCCTTACTCAAAAGATAATCCTCTTTAAGCATAAAGACACAAACTCTCTTCACAAGGATTTACTTTCAAATCCGAGAGAGCAAAAGCATATGATCCCTTTCGTCTGCTTCAAGATCCTAAACACAAGCAAATCATAGCGTTATTTATAAAAGGATTGGACCTGAAACAAACATTGACAGAATTGTTTGGGGTTTGCCCAATGCTTTTGGGGCATCAGAAGTTTTTGTTTCTGTAGGGGCTTTCCTTGTTTGTTTCTGTTACATGTTGCTTACAAACACTGTCAAGTTCCATTTAGAGAAACCTTTCTCTGTCCCAGAGGAAGGGGGGCGGGAAGGAGCTGGAAGATTAATTGCTAATGTGGTCCAGTTGCTTGCTCCATCCAAAACAAAACTGCTGCTTTTCTTGACTGAAATCTTAATTCCTGATTTTATTTTAAAATGCATTGGTAGGTCAAACTAATTTTCAAGAAGGTATCAAAGCCATCTTCCTTATAAACACTTTAAATTAAAGAACTACAAACAAAAGATAGAATGAGAAAAAAAAAAAACAACAAACTTCTCAATGAAGCAAGTTTTGCATAATTTACAAATCTGAAGTGGATTTCAGTATGTCCACAAAGCCTTATAACACGGTTGGCACATCTAAGTTTTTCTACACATATGGATACTTTCTACTAAAGAAGTGAATGCTTATATGCTATAAACTTTAGAAAAGCCGAACTGCTGACTTAAATTTCCACTTGAATAATCTGCATGGCAAGGGCAGAACAGCTGCTTTCTGAGTTCACGCTGCCATGCCCTCCATACTGAGATGTCTAAAACATGACTGTAGGAGAATACGGCACATTCTCTTATCACATTCTATATTAAGCTAATTTACTTAAAGAAGATTAAAAAAAAGTTTGTAACTACTGCTCAAATCAAATGCCTACAGAAAGAGACCAGCGGGTGCAGTCTAGCATAATGCAGAAGGGACTGATACACAACATTTCTCTCTGACATTTGGCTTGTAACTGAGCTTGTCAATTGGACCAGGCCTTTTCAACAGAGAGAGCGTACAACCTGATATTTTAACAGGGGAAAAAAAAAAAGGTACTGACAATGTAAATTATACTGTTTTGTTCTCAGAGCACTGATGTGTTTCAAAGGCTGAAACTACGCAGTGTTCACAGTCCACATAATCCACATAAGCTACAAACTCAGCCCCATGACAGATTTCTAAGAACCAGTGACCCACCGCCAAAAGGATATTTCCAAAAGTTCTTTTCAAGTCCTTAGTGATCTGGCAGCATGCTCCCTCCACCTGTTTGCAAGATGGTGGGAGTTTTTTTTGAAGAAAGGTTTTCTAAGCAATCATATTTTTATTTAAATCTGCTACAGGTTTCCTTATCAAAATTTTTCATTGTTCCACCATACTTACATTCACGTATTATTAATATTTTTCACAGCATGCAAATCTTTCTAATGACTGACAAAATCACAGATGAAGACAAACAAGTAAAAATAAGGCGCTCTCCCTCTGCTTGGGAAGGAGACCCAACTTTTGAGATTTTATACATTACAATCTAATTTTTCTTAAGGCTGAAATGCTGCAAGTGCAACACAAGCTTTGGACTCTTCACCATGAATTAATTCCTCACTTCTAAGCCCTCACACATCAGCCTAAGGAAGGAAATTGACACATTTCAAAGCTAAAAAACACTCACCAGTAACAAAGTAGCTGAGTACCTACTCCTGGACACCACACACAGTGGAACATCCTCTGAGGCACAGGTCCGATGCACGGTCCTGCTCAGTTTATCCTGGATACTCAACTTTCCTTGCCAAACTAAACAGAGCATTTATTTTTCCTCTTCAAGGACACACAGTCCCAATCAGCCAGGTGTATATACAAAAGCTGGAGAGAACTAAGGGAAGCTGTAACAACCAGATCTATTGAGAGGCAAAGCCTTCTCTCTGACCTACCTAATGAGCTGATAACCCCCACCTGCCCGGTCCTCTCAACCAAAAAGGTAACAATAGGACATTCATTCAATGGTGTGGGCAGTACTAAAACCACAATCCTTTTAATAACACTGATTTTCCATCTCTGTAGATTATTTTTCCCTGCCACTGATCCTTTCCCACAGAGGACAACCCCAGCATGAGTGATTTACAGAACTTCTGAATTGGCCTTGGCCTGCGATGGCCACGTTGCTTCTGAGGGCCTGGATGTTTTCTCTCTATTTTTGTCCTGAAAGAAGAGTAAACACACAGGAGGGAAAAGAACAACAAGGGGAGGAAACAAAAACAGAGTAGAAGGAGTAAAAGGCATTTACAAAGAACAGAGTGTCTGCAAGAAGCTCTGTCCATAGCTCCAAGTAGGTACAGAAAACTGACAACATGACATTGAGTTTGTCTGCTGAAAATTGGCAAAAAATGTCTGTTTAGAAAAAGAAATTGAGGACAGCATAAACCCAGCCACAGAGTTTCCTTTCCAGCATCTTCTTTCACAGTGAGATACCTAAACATGCACTTTGGATAGCAGGCATACATCTATCACAGACTTATAACATGGGGCATCTTAAATTGCAGCCACTGTAGCTGCCCTCTCTTCTATCAAAATTACACCCAGAGGGCACGACCTGCACAGGAGCTGCTGGGACAGAACACATGTGCCTACCTCAACTCATTGCAAAATGCGATGGCGTAGTTTAAACTTGGCAAAGAAGCTGGGTTTGACTTAGCAACAAGACAGATTTTGAGTGCTGATTAAAACTGACAGCTACAGTGGGTGGCAGCAACCAGGAGCAGAGAGAGAGATGTTAAATTCCCTGAACAGCAGTTTCTTAAACTATTCTGCCAATATGTGCCCAAGCACATTTGATCATATATTTTACTCACTAGATATTCCAGAAAAGCATTCAACTGTCAAAGTGTCTTAATTTGTCAACTCAAAAACAAAGACTTGTAAAAGATGATCAAACCAGTGAGCATGTTGTAACATCTCAAGAACAACTGTCACAGAACAACAGCAAATCTGGTCTAGAAACTCAAAAAAGTGGCATTAGACCCAAAAGGGAACCACATCAAACATAAGGAAGTTATAAAAATTACCTCAAAGAGCCACAACCCACCCTATCAAAACATTAAGCATATTGCCAAGTTTCACACGCTGTGCACTATCTCCCTCAAACAGCCAAACCTCTGTTTTTAACTTAACATGTTAAGTGCTGCAATAGCAACTGAAGTAAAACAAAAGCACTAAAGTCAATGTAAACTATATATATTGACTACGTAATGTCAAAAAACAGCACACAAAAAAAAAAACCTACATAGCATTCCGGAGCAGGTTGTCTCCCCTCCCTGCATCCTTAGAAAAAAATCTGTACCGATCAGAAAGAGAAGTTCTGCCTCACTAAAGACTATGAAGTTGATTTTAGACTGACTTGATAACTGGCATTCGTGTCACAAGCTCTGCTTGTTAAAATTTGCACTGTTTTTGCAATACCGAGCTGGCAAGCGTAGGGTAACTTTGGGAATAGCATACACCTGCAGCCTCACCAGTGGGTCTACTTTTCTTTATTTAATTGCAAGCAGGTGTTTGCATTTTACAGACTGCAGGGCAAATCCATTATTTTTCCAAGATGGATTCAGATTCCATAAAATTCAGTATTACATTTCTGAAAGGCTTGTCATTAAAAAAGCAAAATATCAGGGAAAAAAAAAAAAACAAAACATTTTCAACATGACCTACAAGACAACTTCTCTAAAAATTACAAAACACTCTACTTATTTCTATTGTTTTCATCCTGAAGACTGACAAAGATGCTAATCATTGATGTCCTCCTTAGATAAACTGTGCAAGTGGTCATTAAAGCTGAAAAATGACATATTTCCTTCCCCCAAACGATTAAAAGACAGAATCACTTCATTCAACAACAGCCTGTCACATCTCTTATCACTGAGAAAATCCATTTGAATACATGAAAATTCATATTTTCTGAAAACAAAACTTCTAGTTTACTAGCACAATGCTCTACTTATAATACAGGAAAAAAAATTAACAGTGGAACATCTACAGGACAAAGAAGGTAATGGAGCTAGTTAGTAATCCAGGCTGAAAAGACATGATTCAAGATGACAAACTGGCATCCTCCACAGAACGAGCTTGACACTTTTTATAGCTACTGACACAGTAATGAATGCTTTACTTTGGGTGGAGCTAAACACAACGTTCTGCAGAGTATTTTCTTAAAAGAAAGCACTTCCCTGAACCTATTATGTTATTATAAGAGGCCCTTTCTTAAGAGTAGGCTGTATCAGATGGGCCTCAAAGTGCTTGTTTGCCTTAGTTTTCTAATGTTTCCATTATTGAGCTGAATCCCAACAGAAAGGTTTGGTTTTGGGTTTTTTTTTTTTGTTTTGTTTTGTTTTTTTTTAAAAAAAAAGTCTGTACTGCTCAGTAGCCTTTGCTATACAGGATCTAGCACTGCCCTAGCAGTCATTTTTATCTAACTGTGCCCTAGCAGGATATATTTCAAATTTAAAACTCAAGAGTGTTCACTGAGGGCATTTATTTGCTTACTGTTATCAAACCCAAAGTATGCCTTGTAATAGAGATAAAGCTCTAATTGAAAATTAGAACGGCTTTCCAAAATGCTAAACATGAAGATTTATTAATTCACAGCTTTCACTGAATTCAAGGCAAATTAATCAAAGACAGAATCCTAACTAATCACTGCTGATTTAGGAAACTTTGCTCATGAGTTCAACTGAGGCCCTCTCACAATATTCCCTGCTCCCCTCCTTCCTAAGTAAGAATGACATTAGCTTTTATGCAGTCTTCAGACTCTTTCTAGATCTTTAGCCAATGTCCATTTCTTTTCTAGAAGTTGTTAATGAGCTCTATATTAACTTTTCCACCTTACTTCTTTGACATGCACTGGAGTGTCAGCAGAACACCACCTTTGTTGCAGAAATCCCTGACGTTGAGAGCTGGCACACGTTACAGGTTCAGCTAAGTAGTTTTCTAAGTACAGATTACACTAAGGAAAGCTTTAAAAAAATGGGCAAGTAGTGCTTAAGTTAAAAAAGCACTGTGGCTCAAGTGATCTGAGTAGCTTTTATGCTGTTATTATGTGGATTACAACAGCCTGTACGGTTACATAACAATAACCACACCGGGTCAGACCAAAAGCCTACCTAGGCCAGTGTCTCAGAGGTCAACCACCACCACACACTAAGACAACTGGCCAAGTAAAATAATAGTGGTTTGGCCAACTCAGACATCAGATTGGGTCTTGGATTTGCATTAAACTCTCCAGTCGACTTGCTTAAAAGAAAGACTCAGCCTATTCTACTGGGTCGCAGATGGGATTGGGAAGGGCTTTATTCCCATTGCCAACAAGATTTCCAGCCTGCTTAACTTCGTGCTGGCAAACTTGTAAATGGCTAGTGACTAATAACACCTCAGAGGAAAGGAAAGAGAATTCGCTGTATTTTTTTTTTTTTTCTTATGAATGCAGAAATACTCCCTGGAGTAAACCAGCATTCTTCAGTAACAATTATCAGTAACTCTTTATACGCAAAAAAAAAACCTCTTTCCACAGAAAAAAGAAAGCTGGTTCTTGTTTTGTATTATGTCGGGAAGAGTGCAAGCGATAACTCTTCTGTAAAAAACTATAAAATAAAAATAGCAATAAAAACAGTCACCAGAAGCCCAAGCACACCGAGCTGCCTGCAGAGACCAGCACTATGTAGCGAGGACATGTAGTTTTCTCCGCTGCTGCACCAAATGGCCAAGACCTCACAGAACTGAGCCCATAACCCAACAATTCAGAGTATAGGAGGAATTATCCTGCTCTCAGCCGAAATAGAGACAGCAACGTAATGAGGGACAGGCCTATCTCTGTGAAAGTGGCACAATGGGGTCGCTGGGTAGCAAGTTTCTCAGAGTGCAAGTGGAGGAAGGTGGCTGCTCTGCATTTTAGCACAAGCAGTAAGAGTATGTGAATGCTGAGGCGCCCACGTGGCAGCAGATGTCCTAACTTGATGACAGGTTTTACAATGCATTTTAGCTCAGAGGCCCAAATGCGGCACCCTTCCCTATCAAACTTTGTCTAGACTTCCCTTGGATGGGCACCACCTACGGACCACCACTTGAAAGCCTCCTAGGGAACTCAACTTCTCTGTTTTCCCAGCTTCTCCATCTTCCGTCTTCATCTGCCCATTACAAAGTCACTGCACTTGACCCAAAGGGAGTTCTGCTCTGCGTCTAAATCCAAGAAAGGGGAGGCTCTGCTGTCAGGCATGTGGAATAGCTGTGAGCAAGCACAAGCATCCTTTGCAAACCCCTCATGAGATGCCCTGGGCCAAAACCTACGCTCGTGCTGACTCTTCCTACTCCTCCCTGAGGTCTCATAAAAAGTGGCAGCTCCTGTTACACATTTACAGAAAAGTCTCACCTCCAAAAGAAATCTCTTCAAAAACCACAAACAAATCTCATACTCAGGTCAAGAGACCAAGAGTTGGACCAACACAGGGAGAATTCAGAAGCAAATATTTAGTAGTATTTATCCAGTATATTCTTTAGCTTCCAACAATTTGCAGCTCAGAGATTTTAAGAGCTCAGCACTAAACCTCTCAAGTTCCTTTCACATTTTAGAATAAGGGTTCTGCACTCAGGCACCTTTAAATTCAGTTTCACACAACAGAAGAACAACTAACTCCATCCAGAAGTGATTTATAAAGTATTTGATCCTCACTTGTTTAACTGAGCTGGAATCCCCTGAGAAATATTGCATTTCTATTTTAAAAGGTATATGTGTATACTGTTTGTACTTACTGATCACTAACAGTAGAAAAAAAAAGTCTTTCTGTACGCCTTTTAAATATATTCAATCTTCATAAGAGAAGAAAGAGCCACCTATTTTTTATTCATTCTTCCAATATTTAGCTTGAACTAGACAACTGAGTGATTCAAGCCATTACACAGGAAACGAGACAGCTTTGAGTCAGTCTTGTTTATCTTCCTATCAGATTCTTGAAACAACTGAAACTTAAAAGTATGAAGATACACTTGAAGTGTGCTTCATACTGGAAACTCAGCAATTTAAATTTTTTCCTTTTTTTTTTTTTTAAAGCAACATAGTCCTGTACTAACAGAAATAAATTCTTCTGAGTTTTAGGTAGAGAACACACTCCCATACAACTGAGGAGACAAATGGAAAGGAGCCAAAGAGAGAATCCACATTGTGTTACTGGCTTGCCCTGCAAGACACTGTGTTAACCAGGTTCTCTTCTGAAAACACAAGGAGGACCAGTACCCAAACCACTGGGCATTTAATGGGTTTTAACTCCTCCTTTTCTGGTCCAAATGTCTTTTACCAGCTGTTCAACAGCAGCACTGCTTCACCAGCAGCAGAGGAAGACGACTCAGCTTCAAACCTGTCCTGCAGAGCACTCTAAAGGAGACAGACAACTGCAGAAACCTGAAATGTTTAAGGAAAGGTCTAACCTCTGCTTCCACTTCTGAAACAATTATGCCGAGGATGTTTGTCAGAAGAAGGTACAGCACCTAAACTCAAGAAGAAAATTTCTGGTTGTCATCTCAGAAAGGAAGGAATTGCTTAGACCTGAACACCGGGTAAGATCTCAGATAGCTTTTCTAAATATTTCTCATGGGCTAGCCCTAAATATTTCACCACACACTCTCAGGCCAGGTGGCTCTGCTTGGCACACTGACACCCTTGGCTCCCACCATGCACAGCTAACTGCGTCAAGCACTGCACACCAAGCCAAAGCTACCAACATCGGATTCTGCTGGGGAAAGAAGGCTCACACAAGTTAGGGTTTTCCTCACACCATCAGCTCCACACTTTCACACTAAGTTCTGTACATGTAACCATACACGAGAAACAGAGGGTTTGGGGCAGTTGCCAAAATATTGTCTAGATGCTTGAGGAATAGAATCAAAGTGAAATGATCTCCCTCCACTGTTCTTATCCAAATTTAGGGACACTCTTCTTACTTTGCATGCCAAGTTAAGATGATTTATACTGACACATCAAGTCACAAATTTCAAATAATCCACAAGGAACATGATTTGCCATAACTGAACATTAACTGGCCACAGAATAAGAGCTACAAACAAGTGAAAATTGATATGGCATTTTCTACCTTTTTTTTACCCACGCGCATTAAAAAAAGAGACAAAACCAAGAAAGAATGTTTCTTTATTTGCACAAAACGAGTTATTCTCAGTTTTTAAAACCCTCACCATATCCAGCCAGCTACACTACTCAAACCTTTGGCGAAATCCCTCCCAGACTACTTTAAGGGAAATACCTGGAAAGCTTGGTTCTCTATTTTCAGAAGTTTTCCATGATACCAAAGATGCAACACACTTTTGAAAAGACGGTGCCAGAGTGCCATTTAAGTGTTTTATTTGAATAATTGGTATGGTAAATCATCCTGCTAGATATTTAGGGGACTACACTACCATATCTTAAGTCAAAGGGAAGAAATTATATCACCACAATACTACCTTAAGAAGATGCATTAACTCTGTCATTCAAGGAAAATAACCTGATTCCCACATAAACCACAGCTTGCTAAACATATATATATATACAAATACACACGTATTCAGTACGTAAAATGCAAAATTATAAAACACCATCACATTTTAAGAGGCCAAAGACACAGAACTGGTAACTAGTGCTGCCACCGCAGAACTGTTAAGCCTGGTAATTCCCGAACATGCTTAAAGTTACGACAAAGGGGTATTTCCAGCAGCCTCTTCACAGGCTGCACACAGATATACTCGCACGTTGTTGCGTCGAGATATGCAATTCACAGCTGGCAAGGCACCGGTAAAACTTGAAACCGAGTGCTCTGAGCGGGTTTCACACCGCAGCTCGCTTCGGGCCGGGCACTGCCCAACACGTTAAGTCAGGCCCGGCCGGCAGACCGGGCACGGGCAAACAGCGTTTTACAAAAAGCGGGGTCACCCGGCGCTTCCCCCCGCTGTCCCTGAGCCGCCCCCTCCACCGGGAAGGGCTGGACAGGACCGACGTCCCCAAAGCAGCTGGCGGGGGAGGCAAGGGAGAGGCTGGAGAAGGCCGGTGCCAAACTCTCTGCTAACAGAAGCAAAGCGAAGCCTCTCGGCGCCGGGGCCCGAGCCGCCGGGAGCCGCCCCCGCAAGCGAGCCGGCGTCTCCCCCCCCCCCACCCGCGCCCCGCCACTCACTTTTGGTGGCGGCGATCAGGTTTTTGCCGTCCTTAAGCAACTCCTTGATAAACTTATTGGTCTTCTCCAGCTCGGCTTCATGGGCTCGGACCCGCTCCCTGAACCAGGGGCTGTCCAGGTAGCAGTCGCTGAACTCCAGGGGCTGCAGCCCCATGGCTGCTGCTGCTGCTGCTGCTGCTGCTGCCGCCGCCGCCGCCGCGCCGGGGCTCCCCTCCCTGCCAACCTCTCACGGCTGCGCCACCGCAGCAGCGACCGAGGCGCAGCCGGCGTCCCCGCAGCCGCTGAGGCGGGAGCCGCGGCCACAAAGAGCAGAGCGGCGCCGGCGGCTCCCCCCGCGCAGGGCTGGGCGCGGGCAAAGGCGAGCGGAGCCGCCCTCCCCGCTACGAGAGGCGGCGCGGGGAGGGGAGGGGAGGGGAGAGGCCCCCGCTCCCGGCAGCCCCGCCGCCGCCGCACCACGCCTCCCGCCGGTGGCGCTTACACAAGGCTTGGCGGCGGGAACGCGCCCGCGGTCACCGGGCGGGCGCCTCCCTTCCAGCCGCTACGTCCCCCAGGCGAAATCCCCCTTATCCGGAGAGGGAAACGAGGAGGGGGCTCGGCAGAGCAGAGGCCTGGCGGGGCCTGTGCGGGGGAGCCCGCACCGCAAAGGCAAGGGCTCGCCGCGGAAGGGCGGGGGTCGCCTATCCCCACCCGGCCGGCGGGTCTGAGGTGCCGCGGGTGGGCGGTTCGCTCCGCGGAAGCCTCCGTGGGCCTGAGGAAGGGGTAGAGGCGGCCGGCTGCCGGAGGAAGGGGGCGCGGAGCAGCGCAGGGGCCGCTCGGTCCGAAATCGGTGGGGGTGTCGGTGGCCGCTCTGCGGTGGTGTGCGGCCAGGGGGGGCTGAGGCTGCCCACCCGTCCCCGTCCGGCCCTGAGGTACCGAGAGGAGGAGATGCAGCCTCACCTTCCTCCGTGTAATAAGCAAGAGCTTGAGAAGACCACTCAATGCTCCCTTCTTTTGGTTAAGAATGTTGGGCAACTCATAAAGAAAGCGGAGAAGGCTTACAATTATACTTGTATTTATAGTTTAGCTATAATTTCATGGGTTTAATGGTTTAACGGCAGTGCAATTACTGGTGATTTGGTGGGACTTTTATAGACGGTTGGGTGTAAGTATACTGAAATATATATTAGTCGTGAATACATGTCTAGATGTCTTCTCTGGGAGTAAATTCAATCTTTCTCATTTTCTGTATTTTGGCAAATTAGTGTCAGTTCCTGCCCCTTTTGAAGCAACAAGCTTTGGTGTTAATTTGAATGTATTATTGTTGGGCCTGCAGTTAAGCCTAGTCTGCACTAGCCGCCTCTTTCAGATATAACTCACTTTGAAGACTCACATTAAAAAAAAAAAAAAAAAGCTACTTTTATCTTTCTTTTAAGAAGTAGCACCCAAGATTTCTAGAAGGGAGATGAAGACAGCTGGCAGTTTACTATAATCAACCTTCCTCTGTGTTGACCCCAGGCACTGGCCTGCAGAAGTCATATGGAAAGAGATAGGCACTTGAGGAATCTCATTTAAAATTTCTCCTGTTTGTAGAATCAGTTTAACAGGTAGGATTCAATTTTGCAAACACTTAGATTTTTTTAATAATTATCCACTTGAAGCTGCTTCAGAATTCAGACAGAGGGTGTGTTACCTGCCTCACAGGGGTCACTGAGCTCAAGTGAGTAAGCACAGAATTTCATGATCAAAGGCAAAGATAATGTCCTCGTTGTTCACGTAGCTGAAGAAAAGAAGAAAACACAATCGTGTAAAGAGAGGGGTGGGGAGAGGGGGCTTGACATGGAGGCTCATGAGTAATCATGGTTTGAAAGTAGTCTTAAATACAAGTGTGGCCCCTCCAGATCAGCTGCTGCTTAAAAGTACAAATGATTTGTCTGAAATCACAGCAGGCTATTGAGAGCAGATGCTGAACTTTCGGCCAACTGTCCCACCTGCTAGACCACTGTGTAGATAATAACTATCTGCTGTGATATTATTTAACTAAGAAGTTACTATGCTACTCAAAACTTGGTTTAAAAATATTTTTTTAAAAACACCCTAAAGAAATAACAAACAATCCTTATCTCTGTTTAGATTACTGGAGCAGCATTTCAAGAGTAAGCATGCATCCAATTAATAGTTTGTTTACTTTGTCCTGTAGTTGTCTTCAGGATTAAAATTAGAATAATATTTTTCATGCTTGTTTATAGTTACTGTAATTTCCCTATTATCATTCCACTGAAATGTTGTAAAGTAATTGGGTTGCATGCATTGTGTGGAATTGCTTGCATTCAAATTAAAAAAAAAAAAGAAAAAAAAAAAAGAGGAAAAAAAAAGAATTTCAATGTTTAGCATATCTCTGCCTGATTTTTTTATATGGCAAAAAACCACAAGGCCTAAAGTTTTGATTTGTCCTACCATGATAGGCCCATTAGGGGAAATTGGTCCACCGACCTCACTCATGAAGTGAAAATATATTCCATTCCAGTTGTAGCTAAATGGAGCAGCAGCAGTCCAACAGAAATATACATACGCATAATACATTTTTCCCAGAATAAAATGAGTTAATTTGTATTTACGTAATAAAGCAAGGAAGCAAGTTAATTATGTTGATGTTATGCACTGTTTATCCAATATTGGTATCCAGGCAACACACTAGATTCCTACCACCAAAATTATTAAATATATCTTTTCCTAAACCTGACCCACCAGTTCAAAATACTATGTGACCCTGAAATGGCAGGATTGGGATTTAAAAAAAAAAAAAAAAAAGATGGAAAACTGAGGAGAAATAATAACCCATTAATTTAAATGGACAAAAATTACCTATCTAATGAGCAATAAAAGAAAGGAGTTGCACTTTCTTCACTAATTGAGGCTAGAAGTGTTTTTATATCAGCAAATTCTTCTTTTTTCTGCCATTCCCTACTCGAGGTCATCAAATTTTACAGCCTTCTTGTAGTCTCTTTTAAGAGACTGTGACATAGATGGATTATGTGAGGCTCTGACAACATTCCTGCATACATCGTGTATTTTGTCTTTGCTTTGGTTATTTTCCTCTGATAGCAATTGCAAGCATGGTTTCAGGAAACACCCTCCTCGAGTAATTTTACACAGTCTCACCTTCCTTGTGTTCTTGTCTGATCACTTTGACATCCTGATGTTCATGAGAGACCGTGTTCTGATCTGTGGCTGACTGTGCCTCCAGTCTGTATGTTTTGGAGAGATGAGTTAGAAATTAGTGAATTTAACTTTCAGTTTTACAGACATTTTATTAGAGAGCATTGATATCTGCTTCCACCATTTGCGGCATGCAGGTGTGTTGAGTTGTTCAAAACATCCTGAGCAACAACAGACTTTGAAGGTATTGTAGTTTCTTCTCTTGCCTAAGCACTTTTACCTCCATTAGGAGAAAAGTTCTGTCATGAGTTTATAGAGTTTCCTTCCAGCTCCCATCTTGCTCATGATTGTGTGTCACTGTTGGCTTGCAAGATGTTAGGGGCCTTACATGTATGTGAGGTACCGCTAGGCTGCACGCTCCCTCTCCTCTCCGCCCACCGCCACCAAGACTGCAAATAGAAACGGAGAAATCTCTCACCCCCCATGATGCAGACCAACGTTATTTATTCTACTGTCAACCAATTTGATGATTATTATGGCAATCATGTATATATCTGATAATTCCTTTCTAGCACTCCTTTACAGCACAAGCTTTACCCAACAAATTATTTTGGTATGCAGCTGCATGCTTTTTCAGAGTTGCAAATGTTATGTTCTGTGGATTTTTTTTTCTCTGAAGTGTTCCATTAAAAAGTTGTGAGTATGAGATTAACAAATATCCTCCCCAGCCCTTGAACTGAACTGACTCTTGCAAATTGGAAGGATTTTACACTGACACTTTTTAGTAATCTTCTCCCACAAACCTTACACTGTGACATGTCCACTTAAATTGGGTCAAATTAGCACACAGTACTACTTAATTTATGCTTAAAAACAGGCACTATAAAGCACTTATGCTATCCATCTGGAATTTGCTCTGACCAAAACAACACACAGCTGAACAAGTTTGCAGAATCACGGAGCTACAGAGATACCGGCTCATTACAGTATTTGGTACAGTCCAGCTCCTGTTACACCTCACTGTCCACAGGTGATAATTGCCTGCACTTTTTTTTTCCTCTCTAGCTTCATATCTCAATATTTTCTTTTCTCCAGTTCTATTATCCTCTAACTGGGAAACATAATTAAGCTAAATTCAGAGAAGCTTGTTCCCCATCTGTAACTAATTTAAAGGTCATAGCTTTTCTTTCAAAGCTGAAGGAGGGCTTGGGTGCTCGTTGATACCAGCTGTTTTAATAACATATTACATCCTCCTTTAGAGCTCAGTTCACATAGGAAGTATTTCATACTTTCTGACACTAATATTTGCGCACCCTCATGGACTTCATCCAGCCCAAGTGCTTTAGCAGATCTTATTTTATGTTTTTCTAGCATAGCTTTCCTCTATCAGGAATTGATTCTAGTGTCATTCAGGTTGTCTCTTCTCATTTTTTTCCTTTGGGTCACTGCTCTCAAAATGTTTGTAGACTTCTCCCATCTTCAGTATTATAGAGTAGTAATTAAGTTTGCCATGGATTAGAGTTGAACTGCCATCTCATGGCAGTCTTGCCATGTTCTTTTAGACTCATGTTCCCCCTTGTGGGAAAATAACAGAAGATTGGTGAGGAAGATTATAAACGCACTCAAGTGACTTGCAGCTGGGGTGCAGAAAAACACATATATCATACTAATTGTTGTTTAGTTTTGTGTGTTGGATAAGCAGAACATCTGTGTTTCAAGAACATAGGTCTGTGATAGACTGAGAGGCACCCTGTCGAACATGCTTGAGATTCCTGCCCTGCTGTGGGAAAGATCAAAGCACAGTGGTAAATTACACCTTCGTGAATCTCTGATATACAGGCAGAAACAGCAGGTTCCGTGATCCTCTAGCATGGACCAAGCTCTGCGATGTCTGTGTCCCTGCTTGTGTGCCTCTGCCCAGGTGCTGCTTTGAGGA
>WHYT01015826.1:64539-101909 GCA_009806455.1 Tetrax tetrax
TAAAAAAAAAAAAAAAAAAAAAAAAAAAAAAGAATTTCAATGTTTAGCTTATCTCTGCCTGATTTTTTTTATATGGCAAAAAAATACAAGGCCTAAAATTTTGATTTGTCCTACCATGATAGGCCCATTAGGGGAAATTGGTCCACCGACCTCACTCATGAAGTGAAAATATATTCCATTCCAGTTGTAGCTAAACAGAGCAGCAGTAGTCCAACAGAAATACATACATACGCATAATACATTTTTCCCAGAATAAAATGAGTTAATTTGTATTTACGTAATAAAGCAAGGAAGCAAGTTAATTATGTTGATGTTATGCACTGTTTATCCAATATTGATATCCAGGCAACACACTAGATTCCTACCACCAAAATTATTAAATATATCTTTTCCTAAATCTGACCCACCAGTTCAAAATACTATCTGACCCTGAAATGGCAGGATTGGGATTTCAAAAAAAAAAAAAAAAAAACAAAACGGAGATGGAAAACTGAGGAGAAATAATAACCCATTAATTTAAATGGACAAAAATTACCTATCTAATGAGCAATAAAAGAAAGGAGTTGCACTTTCTTCACTACTTGAGGCTAGAAGTGTTTTTATATCAGCAAATTCTTCTTTTTTCTGCCATTCCCTACTCAAGGTCATCAAATTTTACAGCCTTCTTGTAGTCTCTTTTAAGAGACTGTGACATAGATGGACTATGTGAGGCTCTGACAACATTCCTGCATACATCGTGTATTTTGTCTTTGCTTTGGTTATTTTCCTCTGATATCAATTGCAAGCATGGTTTCAGGAAACACCCTCCTCGAGTAATTTTACACAGTCTCACCTTCCTTGTGTTCTTGTCTGATCACTTTGACATCCTGATTTTCATGAGAGACCGTGTTCTGATCTGTGGCTCACTGTGCCTCCAGTCTGTATGTTTTGGAGAGATGAGTTAGAAATTAGTGAATTTAACTTTCAGTTTTACTGACATTTTATTAGAGAGCATTGATATCTGCTTCCACCATTTGCGGCATGCAGGTGTGTTGAGTTGTTCAAAACATCATGAGCAACAACAGACTTTGAAGGTATTGTAGTTTCTTCTCTTGCCTAAGCACTTTTACCTCCATTAGGAGAAAAGTTCTGTCATGAGTTTATAGAGTTTCCTTCCAGCTCCCATCTTGCTCATGATTGTGTGTCACTGTTGGCTTGCAAGATGTTAGGGGCCTTACATGTATGTGAGGTACCGCTAGGCTGCACGCTCCCTCTCCTCTCCGCCCACCGCCACCAAGACTGCAAATAGAAACGGAGAAATCTCTCACCCCCCATGATGCAGACCAACGTTATTTATTCTACTGTCAACCAATTTGATGATTATTATGGCAATCATGTATATATCTGATAATTCCTTTCTAGCACTCCTTTACAGCACAAGCTTTACCCAACAAATTATTTTGGTATGCAGCTGCATGCTTTTTCAGAGTTGCAAACGTTATGTTCTGTGGATTTTTTTTTTCTCTGAAGTGTTCCATTAAAAAGTTGTGAGTATGAGATTAACAAATATCCTCCCCAGCCCTTGAACTGAACTGACTCTTGCAAATTGGAAGGATGACACTTTTTAGTAATCTTCTCCCACAAACCTTACACTGTGACATGTCCACTTAAATTGGGTCAAATTAGCACACAGTACTACTTAATTTATGCTTAAAAATAGGCACTATAAAGCACTTATGCTATCCATCTGGAATTTGCTCTGACCAAAACAACACACAGCCAAACAAGTTTGCAGAATCTCGGAGCTACAGAGATACTGGCTCATTACAGTATTTGGTACAGTCCAGCTCCTGTTACACCTCACTGTCCACAGGTGATAATTGCCTGCATTTTTTTTTTCCTCTCTAGCTTCATATCTCACAGGTGCCAATATTTTCTTTTCTCCAGTTCTATTATCCTCTAACTGGGAAACATAATTAAGCTAAATTCAGAGAAGCTTGTTCCCCATCTGTAACTAATTTAAAGGTCATAGCTTTTCTTTCAAAGCTGAAGGAGGGCTTGGGTGCTCGTTGATACCAGCTGTTTTAATAACATATTACATCCTCCTTTAGAGCTCAGTTCACATAGGAAGTATTTCATACTTTCTGACACTAATATTTGCGCACCCTCATGGACTTCATCCAGCCCAAGTGCTTTAGCAGATCTTATTTTATGTTTTTCTAGCATAGCTTTCCTCTATCAGGAATTGATTCTAGTGTCATTCAGGTTGTCTCTTCTCATTTTTTTCCTTGGGGTCACTGCTCTCAAAACGTTTGTAGACTTCTCCCCTCTTCAGTATTATAGAGTAGTAATTAAGTTTTCCATGGATTACAGTTGAACTGCCACTGTCTTTCTTTTAGACTCATGTTCCCCCTTGTGGGAAAATAACAGAAGATTGGTGAGGAAGATTATAAACGCACTCAAGTGACTTGCAGCTGGGGTGCAGAAAAACACATATATCATACTAATTGTTGTTTAGTTTTGTGTGTTGGATAAGCAGAACATCTGTGTTTCAAGAACATAGGTCTGTGATAGACTGAGAGGCACCCTGTCGAACATGCTTGAGATTCCTGCCCTGCTGTGGGAAAGATCAAAGCACAGTGGTAAGTTACACCTTCGTGAATCTCTGATATACAGGCAGAAACAGCAGGTTCCGTGATCCTCTAGCATGGACCAAGCTCTGCGATGTCTGTGTCCCTGCTTGTGTGCCTCTGCCCAGGTGCTGCTTTGAGGATCCTCAGTTGGCAAGGTAACAAAAATAAATTTAAATTTTTCGAGTTCATCCATGGCTTTGTGGTTGTTCCTATGTCCTGCCTGTGCCGGCTCACAAATTCCTCCATATGTGTTTTTTTCATCTTGTTGAAAATGTTGGCCTGACATTTTTAAGTGGGTACTCATTTGTTTTTCAAAAGTGGAGGCATATACAATACCCACAGCTGTAAAAGCCCGGAAGAGCTGCATTCGTGCTTTAGAGAACTAAAGTAAGGATGAACAGCTTCCAAACATTTCATAATTAGTAAACAATGCCATGGCCTGTACTTGTCCCAGAAGTAGGACAAGACCAAATGAACGCCATCTCTTTTAGAAAAGAATTGCAGTCCAGGGCCCTGCATGTGGATGTTCCTGGGAAGCAGCTAGCCTGCCAGGCTCCACAAAGAAGGTAAGTGGTGTCATAGGCATGGGAGGGAGCGAGATAAGGGACTGGAGATTTGGAGCAAAGCTCTAAATTTTGCTCCTTGCAATCTCTGTTGCTGCAGAGTACAGTTGCTAGTCAAAAGCCCAAGACTTCGGACTTGTTTATGACTTAAACTAGGTGGTGTGAATGTTCTCAGATGTTATTCTTGGGACTTCCCAAGAACAAATCAAATTTCAGGAACACGGTAATTACAGGGCAGTCATAGGCAGTGCTGGCACAGCATGCAGTTCAGACGCTGCATCAGTAAACGTTTAAGGTGGCGGTTCTTATCTGTAGAGCAGGTCTGAACAGCATTGAATAGTAAGGGACTGGATTTAGCAGTGTGGTGGGTCACCTCTAGTGCCGAGTTCATAGAGCTTTAAAAGATTGGACGTGGACAATGAAAGTACCTTTATTCCATAGATGTAAAGAGATATTAAAAAATGGTAAGCCAGTCTCCTGTCAATCCAGCACGTTCGACCTGAAAAGTAACTAGCTGGTAAGATAAGCTAGCACTAAAAAACCAAATTATTTACAGAGTTTTGTCTGTACTTTGTACAAATCAAACCTTTTACTTACCAATGAACTTACAAATTTTCTTTTAGTTGCATAGTGCCTCCTTCTTGTCCGATCTTTTGTACTGTCTTTCAAAGAACAGGCTTTTCTGTAATGCTAGTTTCTGGCATTCTATTTTTTTCTTGATTCTTAAATATGTACATATCAGGTGTTCCTTTAGGCAAATAAAGGATACGTGAATGCACCTTAAAATAGTGGAGAAAAGCTTGGGGGATGCAGAACCCCTTGCCAAAAGCTGAACAGAAATAAAGATGAAGCAAAATGGTTTTTAAAATCTTCCTGTGCGCAAGCCCGCGTTAGGCCTTACGGTCCTTGAACGCGCCCGGTAAGGAGGCGCGCACCTCCTGTCTGCTCGGGGACCAGCCGGGCGCAGCCTGCGGGAGCCATTCCCCGGGGGAAGGCAATGATTCCGGCGCCGGCCGCCCCCATCCCGGGACACCCCCGAAGCCGCCAAAGAGGCGCTGTGGCTCCCCCTCTTCACGGGCCGGGTCCCCGCAGCGCGGGAAGGCACCGGCGGCCGCGGCCTCCCGCCCAGGTCCGGGCCTGTCGCCCTGCGCATGCGCGCTGACTTCTGCCCGCCACTAAGATGGCGGCCGTCTGCAGCGTGCGGGTCTGCGGTTTGGGAGCCCTGTTTCGCGCCGAGCAGGTGATGGCCCTGGGAGCACCCGGTGCCCTGGCCCGGCCGCAGGGGAACTTCCCCGCTCTACCCTGCTGGTTCCCCTGCGCCGGGCCGGCGACCCTGGGGCTCGCCCCGCGAGTGGGGCGGTGTCTGGAGGTAGTGCGGCCTGCGAGGCTTTCCGGCGGCAGGAGCCGGCCCCTTCTTGGTCTCTACCCCCGGGCCCTCAGATTCGTGGGGCAGGCAGGTTTGCACGGCCCTCCCTGGTTTTGCGTGCCCCTGTGCCCCACTCGAGATGTGGCCGATGTTTGGTGTGGTGGTTTGGGTTGTTTTTTATTTTTTTATTTTTAAGAAAAAAATAAATAAGTCTAGTTGCGATGGTGCTGTGTTTCTCGCAGTCCCTCTCCACGTAACATTCGCTTTCTTCAGCTTTAGGATACATCTGAAGATCCTGAAAGCGGTATCGGGGCTTTTTATGTAGGTAAGCATTAAAAGTGGTAACCAAGGCAATTATAAAATCGGCATATTGATTCTGATAACTCTTTAATGTTTTCTTAAGGGGAAGAATATTGCCTCGTGTAAAACTGACTGTGTGAGCTCGTTAGCTGTTTTTCTGGGAGACTTTGCTTTATGAAGATACTGTTGTTGAAGTAGAAGAGTTTTAACCTACAGATTTTGTGGGTGATTATGAAACTTGTGAGCACATGAACTGGAGCGTGCAAAACTATTTGGTCAGAGACATGCTAAAATATGCATTACGAAAGTTAATTTAAAAAAAATGAAGAACTGTAGCCTGTTTCCAGGACCTGGTCTAACATAAATGTGATGCAGACTACTTCTGAATGGTGAATACTCATTTTAAAGTTAATGGAATTGCAGATGACGTGAAGATGAGTATGTTTTTGAATGCTTAGGCTTTAGAGGGAGGGAGGATGTTTTTACTAATGCCAGTGAAAATTAAAATGTTTGGTCTGTCAGCTTTGCATGCAACTGTTTTGGTTGACACTATACACAACTTTTTCTTTTTTTTTTTTTTTTTTTTTAGGAAGAGCACATATTTACATCCTTCAGAATGCCCAACTCCAACGCTAAGTTTAATTGTAACCATAGAGGTGGTCAGGAAGCTGGCAGGCGGGAATTGGTTTCCAGGTCATTGCAGAGTGCGCAGCATTGTTTGGAGGACCAGGATTTTGGAACTGCATATGCTCACTATCTCCTGGTACTAAATCTGGCTCCTGAATTAAAAACTAGCGTCAAAGTAAGTACTCTTTGAATTATGTGAAATAGTTTTATTTCAGTATTCCTCCTGAGGCTTTGTGACATGTTTTGTGCTTGTGATTTTTTGTATGTAACTGATTTTCCTATGCAGTATGCAAAATAAAAGCAGAAAACATTGATAATGGAGACAGCCAATAGCTTGTTTTATAAGCTGTGTATGCCTATGGGAAAGGAATTGATGCACTTTTCTTTTAGTCTGTGTGTGTCAAATAAGTTTAATAAAAACAGGGCTTTGTTAGTATTGGCTTGTATAGCATGCATTAGTATACACGCAGACTCTTAGTGTACGCTGCTGGGTGATGATACTCTGGATATCAGAGCTTATTTCTGCTTCTTCGGGTGAACCGGCTGACTTGGGATGACAGCAAACAATTTATGCTGCTACTTACAGAAGTGAGAATGTTCAGGTGCATGTCAGGAGGCCTCGGGATCTTTTCAGGGCTCAGGTCCCTACTTCTGATAACTGCCAGCAACTCTGGTGTCTGTTTTATTTTCTAGGAAACGTTTCAGTTTACGCTCTTTAAATGGGCAGAAGAGCTAGATTCTCTGTCACGGATCCAAGATCTGTTTAACTGTTATGAACAAGCACTTGAGCTGTATCCAAATGATGAAGTGATATGTAATAGTATGGGAGAACATCTTTTCAGGTTTGTAGAAATGTATATTCATGTGGTTTTTTAATGTTAACTTTTAGTATTGTGTGTTAATAAACAATACCCAATTGAGCAGAACACGTAAAATGTGCTCAAAAGAAGTGAATGCAAGCGTATGCTTAATGCTGGATAGTGTGTACTGCTGAATTTCGATCTATGTGTCAGCTTAAAATAGAGTAGCCAATGCTAAAATAAATGTTGATAGTGACAGCAAAAATAAAAAAAAAAACCAACAAAAAAACTTTTACTGAAGTAAAAACTTAAAAGTAAAAGCACTGCCTTCAGATATTTTTCTAACAGTTTATTAAGGAATTACTAAACAAAAAGAGACCGAAATTGTTCAGACTCACTGTGTTAACTACAGTTGTGGTTAACCTATGGTTTTTGAAGTTCTTGCTTTCTTTGCTGTTAGGTCCCTGAAAATGACTGGCTTTGAATACTGTCTTTTAATTCTGGTCCTTCTTGAGGTCATGTATAACAGACCTTTGAAGGGAAGAAGCTGGTCATATATACTGTACTTTGTAGGTCTCTTCCTAAATGATTTGAACTTATGCTTTTATTAGTGTAAAGCATTCTTTTCCTGCTTTCTCCAGACAATGCAAAACGTGGTGCTTTGCTATTGTGCAGCGTTCTAAGGTCCTCTGAGACTGACGTTTAAGATTGAAATCATAGATTTTGGATCTAGATAGTTTTGATGAGGTTTACTTTTTGTGATTATTTTGTTTCTTTGTTTTTAAGGAACAACTGCCCCAGCACTGTATTTAAATGCATGTTTCTTGCATTTCATAGATTTGGGTTTTTTTTTTTTTTTTAGTGCTGTCTGATTTGAGAATATGCTATAGGTATCAAAAACTTGCTTCAAGTTTTACAGACTTACAAATATTTGCAGCTACTTGGCAGCTGAATGCATGCTTTCTATTTATTTGTCATTTTTACTATAGAATGGGGTTTAGAGATGAAGCAGCTGGATATTTCCATAAAGCAGTGAAGCTTAACCCAGACTTTGCTGATGCAAAGGAGAATTTTTACCGCGTTGCAAACTGGCTTGTAGAACGCTGGCACTTCATCATGCTCAATGATGCCAAGAGGAATCTTACCTATCTGAAAGCCATTGAGAACGCCGTCCGCTCAGGGTGCAAATCTGTCCTTGATATTGGAACAGGAACTGGAATCTTGAGGTGTGTCATAAGTGTGTGTTTACCATGAACTTAGTAGAAACATATTTGTCTAACAAAACGTGGTTGCTGGTGGAAAAAAATAATTTACTTTCATGCCTTTATTGAAACAAAAGCTTAAAGGAAGCAAAGCTTTCAGGAGTCACAGAGTGTGGAGGTTAGTGTCTAGTAGTACTTTTGTGACCCGTTTTTTTTATTTGATGCAGATGCTTTTTGTGTAGAAAGTTACTGTATGAAAATGCTGTAGTACAAAGAGTGGATTTAGCATAGCTGTGGAGTATCCTTATGCTACCTATATGTTGGGGTTTTTTTGTGATAGCATATCAGGAGGCTATCAGTTTGTGTGATATCAGTCTTCACACAAGATATATTAGTTCACTTAATGATAGTTTTTAGACTTGAACTGTTATCTCAGAAATAGGAAGCAGATATAGAAATAAAACTTAAGAAAATTTAGTGTTTGCTTATGGTTTACCTAAAGTGATTTAAACTGGAGGGGAAAAAAGCCCTGATTCTTGTTTTTCAGTATGTTTGCAAAAAAGGCAGGAGCATCTTTTGTCTATGCCTGTGAGTTATCAAAAACGATGTATGAACTTGCCCGTGATGTGGTGGCGGCGAATAACATGGAAAGAGATATCAAACTTCTGCATTTGAAGTCACTTGATATAGAAATTCTAAAGCACATACCTGAAAGGTAGGTACGTTATTGTGCTCTGTTGTGATACTATTTTTAACTTGCTCTTAATTCCAAGAAAACAGAAAATACCCTGTGGCCTAAACAGGAAATAAATTTGCCTGTGATATTAACTGTAATGTGAGAAGGTTCTCTGTGTGTTTTGTGTTTTTATAGACCAGTGCAGAAATGATAACGTGCTTTTTAGATTGTACTAATTTCTGTGGTAGAATATGCAATAACATAAATTAAGGAGTTTAATTCTTTGGTAATGGGAGTTTTGGGACAAATACAATTACATTGAAGCAATAGGAAAAGAGAAATTAGATTACTACATCAGAAAAGTGATTTTTAAAAATACTCTTATACTTAACAACTTGTGGCTGACTTCTGCAGCCCATGAATAGAATGGAGGTATGTAACAGGACCTGCAAAGAAAAACAGTTTCTGGGACATACCACACCCTTGCAACTCCATGTCAACTTCTGTGTTTGTCAGAGAGATCTGAAATTGCAGAGTGTCTGCCTATTCTGGTCAGGGAGTGAGGGAAAACCTCCCCCTCCTCTTTGTCCCCTAAGGAGAGTGCTGCTGTGTTTGGAGGAGAGAAGGTACCGTGTGGTCTGTGTGGGTTTCTGGTTGTTTGCATCTGGAAGGCTGGTGGTGACTGGGCCGACTCCAGCTGTGAATGTCAGCACCCTGCCATGGCAAGGATCCATCAGGCTCTCAGTGTGGCTTTGGATAGTGGAGTAAAATTCAGTGGAAGGGTGTTGTAACTTGTCCTGTGAGAATAAGTTTCTGTGTTTGCATTGAGCTTTTTGTTTGTATATACGCATCTGCCCACCCGTCTATATAGCAGAGATCCGTGTGCTTTGGAAAACTAAGTGGCTTATTTTTCCAATATTAAGTATTGTCTTCTAACACATAATAAGAGTTACTGGGACAAATCAGCAGCTTAGAATGGCTCTCGGCGAATTACAAGTTGATCAGCATTACAGCTTTCAGTATATGTGATCTAGCCTTCTTATGCTACCCTGCTGCTCTTTGCTCACTGTCCCATTCAGCAGGGGTTCTTCAGGAGGATCTGTAAGTTTTTAGCAGGTAGAAATCTTGAGGGGATTTTTGTTTGTTTTGGTATATGCGAAGCACTGGTTTATTACTTCAATTCTCCGTTAGGGATGCAGATTAAATATTCGACTTTTCTAAATGTTAATAATTAAAAGTAAAGTATCTTGTGGTGGTACAGGTTTATCATCTGAAACTGACACTCCCGTGATTTAGCATGCCTGTCAAGCCTTGTCTAATTTTGTCAGCTGGGTTACAGTTAACTGATCATATGATGAGTTACGGGAAGTCACCTCTCAGGAGTAAACTGTTACTGTTCTGGAAATATCTTGTCTATCATGTCATATGTTTTTTGGTTTAAATCTAAAACATTTAGGATTTTAGGGTCTGTTAGTCTGCATAGTAATTTTATTGTACTTTTATTATTTTTTTTTTATTAGTTTTTAATACACATGCATGGATGGATGCTCTTGCACAAGATTAAGACAAAATACATATTGTGCAGTATCATTGGGCGTGTGCCTAGGATGAAACATCTTCCTGTTTTGGCTAGCTTCTTCCCACACACTTTATTTATGAACACTGAACAAGAAGCTTTATGATAACCTCTTGCTCAATATTTGTTCTCTTTAATCTGCATCTTGAATAACTTCTAAAAATAATTCAAAACACATAATTTGTTGGAAGTATTTATTTGCCCATCTGTATTGAAACTTCAGAACAGTGGTAAAAGTTTTGCTCTGAGCTCGCGTTGGTGTGGTGTTGTTTTTTGGGGGTTTTTTTTGTTTTTTTTCTTTAAAGAATGATTGCTAATAGGAGTGTGTGTTATACGTTATATTTCATGGTGTCCTTTTTCTTATCTAGAGTTTCCTTGGTTGTCACAGAAACAGTTGATGCTGGTTTATTTGGAGAAGGAATTGTGGAGAGCTTGATACATGCTTGGGAACATCTGCTTTTACAACCAAAGGTAAGTGATGTGGGTACATATGTATAAATGGGATTCCTGTTTTCTTTGATATATATTCATGCATATATATTTGTGTGTTTGCCCATGTGCGCACATTCACACACATATGTCAGTGAGGAACAACTGTCTTGTAAATATTTCGTACCTATTGGTATTTTAAAAATGAGTGATCTGGGTTTCTTCTATGAATTTGACTTTGGTGAAAAGCAATGAGGCAGCTGCATACATTGTCACTTCTGTGAGCTCATGCTCTGAGTAGACAGCTGCTTGCAATGCACGTTGCCTTGGTGTAACCTTCCAGCATACAGAGATGGTTCACTCTTGATTACTGTTCATTCCTTTCTTTTTTTTTCCCCTCTCTATCTCCTTCTTTGAGTAACACCGAAGGGATTTGTGTGTGTTTTGAAAGACACTGTTTTACTGCAAGTTAGATTCCAATGTATCATTTGAGATACCAACTAATAGGAGAAAGTTATGTCAATCTAAGCAGAAAATGCTGAATTATGATAGAATTATTTCTTATAATAACATCAAGAAACAGTCAATTATGATTTGATGTGTATGCTCCTAATTTATTTTTGCAAACTTTGAACTTTTTGGAAGACTGAACAATTCCCTGGGTCTCTCGGATTTTACTTTATGTATCTTGCATCTTAGCTAGTATACATTAAGTAAGCTAATCTGACAAGGAGTCTTATATGGATTAATCTCTGTTAGACTTAATGAAATATAAAGACTTCTCTTTTATTTTGATGTTGCCTTGATTCCAACTAGTTTTTTAGAAGTCTTACTTGGCTGAAGGCATTTTGTATTGTATTGAACTGAAACTGATGACCCCTAGTGTTCGTTATAGGAACGATGCATAAAGGAAAGGTCCTCAAATGTTTCAGTATGTTCTAACGGAGTACAAATTTAAAAAACACAGAGGAGGTAGTAAACTGAAAAGTAAAGCTGATACGTGGATATATTGCAACGTGCTATTTAAGAAACTTCTTTAATGGTTGAATAGAATGACAAGACCAGAAACGTCACTAGTCACTGAGAACTTACTGGTATTTTGACTGTAATCTTGAGTGGCTCACTAATATGTAACCTAGACTTTGCAGCAATGGTAGAAATAAGTCATCACTGTCTCATTGCATGTTGTTTGTGTTTTCACAGCCTAAAAATCAAGATGTCAGTACTGGAGAATATGGCAGAGTTATTCCTGCAAGTGCTACAATATTTGGGATGGCAGTGGAGTGCAAAGAGATCCGCAGACATCACCGGTATGGTTAAAGTCTAGCACAACTTGAACCCATATGTGTTGTTTGGGAAGAGAGACCGGTGGTTTTTATTGAGGACTTTTCATTTACTGGTCCGTTTATTTTTTGAATGGCTGAGGATATGTTTAACTCTCCTCATTCCTTTTCCAGGCTTTTTTTTTATTTTTGTATGTGTGGTGTTGGGTTTTTCTTGTTTGGTTAGTTGGGGTTTTTTTTTCCCCCCTCTCCCTTTATGGTTCAGACTTTCTGGATCACTTAATTGGAAACTCTTGATTTTTAGTTGTGCTGAAATACATGTTTTTAACACATACTAAAGAAATATAATTTCTTAATAGTAAAATCACTTCTAGTTTTCTGTATTGGAGATTTTTGGATTCACACTTGGCCTTTATCCTCATTTTACCTTCCTCATAATCTGCTCCATACCTCACTGCTGAATCAAATCTTTTCAAAAGATGGGGACAGGACTTTGTAAAGCCTAAGTGTTAACCACCCCGCCTAGCATTATCATTCTGAATGTGTGCCTTGCCAAATTCTGAACTAGCATACAGTAGGGTTTCTTTGCTGAGGCCAATTCTGACTGCATTATCAGTTATTTTCATATTGATTTTTATTCTCATCTTCTGGAACAGTATCACTATATGGAGATAGTCTCTATCTGAGAGGTTTGGACTTGTTGTGTTTTGTTTAAGATTAATCTTTTTGCAGATTAAAGAGAATGCTAACTTTTCGAGGAGCTTCAGTGTACTGAATGAAGAATAGCCAGGCTACATCAGTAATCATCAGTGAGAGAAGTTCCCATAGTAGATGGTCATAGAAGAACTTTGTTTTAGAAGTTAGCTATTCGTTAATTAGAAGATAAGTTTTTGACTTGAAACATGGCATTGACTATTTCTTACAAAATTTAAACAGGATGAAAGTTAAGGTACTGAATTAGCAGTCCCTTCTAATATATATATAGCTTAAGGTCAAGTGGCTAGCAGGATTGAAATGATTGCCACAAATTAGTTGTATCCTATAGGAAGAAGAAAAATGTCACTTTTAAATATCCTTTGTTGTTTGAGATTTGAGATCCTTTTTTCTTCTCCAGTAAGAATACCTGTTTTAACAAGTGCTATTAAGCTTTATCTAAAACACTTGCCTATTCTCAGATTTAAACTACCTAGATCTCTTTGAATGGTTCTGGTGTGCCTGCTACTCACTGCTTGTGTTACCTAGAATGACTATAGGGCCTAACTCTGCATGATGTTGCATAATATTTTTATTTTTTTTTTTATGATTAGCTTTCGTTTTCTCCTGAAGTTATTGCTCTGTCTTTGAAGTGGTTGTTTCGCATCCATGTAGAATGTGTTTACCTCTAGAAGAACAAATGAACTGACAGGCTTGTGAGAAGACTTGAGTTCTATTAAGGATAAATTTTGACTTCCACAGTACTTTTAAGATACCAGAGTATACTCCATACTGGTTTTTAGGTTTGGACTAGGTATCTTTAAAGAGTCATACATAACAGTAAAACAGTATTTGAGGAGAACATCGATCTGCTCCATTAGTGCATCTACATTTAGTCATTTTGAATAAAATATGGGTGTACTAATTTAAGTCACTGTAAGAATTGCGGGTTTTAGGGTTCTTAATGTTTAATTTCTAGTCAATTGGGCCCCAGAAAGGGAGATAGTAAAGTGGCTTTACTTCCGTGCTTATGTATTGAAGCCAGAAGGGTTCATGCCAACGTATTAATTAATCTGCTGACCTCTTCTACAATATAAGCCTTGTACAGCAGCTGTTCTGTTTTAGTAGTAGTATTTCTTTTAAAATAATGCATAGATTCAGATTCAAATGAAGGCAAATACATTCTCATCCTTGTTAAAATATCTAAGTTACTTCACTGAGCAGGTGAGAAGATTGTAATTGTTGATAGTGCTATATTTTTTAGATATTGCAAAGATAAAGCAAAATATGGTAATGCACCTTATCATTACTTCGTATGGTGAGCTATAGCGATCAAGAAAGACACATCACCAATTGCCCTGATACCTTACCATCATCCAGATCTGCAGTCACTGGGGAGCCTCGGTTACAGCAGGGATTTGGAGAACCTTTCCCACCAATTGGGAGGTCCTACGCAGTGTGTCCACTTGTAGGTGAGGTCTCCAAAATCACTGCAAGAGAGTCCAGCTTTTATATTGTTAAATAAACAAGCTTACATAACTTCAAATGTGGAAACGTCTGGTTTCACTCTCCTTTAAGATGCCACCCAAAGCCTGGCCAGGGCTCAAAGAGGAGCCAAGGGAGTCTCTTCATCTGTTTGGCCTTGATCACATATTTCCAAATAAGGTCGGACATCTGGTTTCATGGCCTTGACAAGCTGCCTCTAAACAAGGAAAGATAATTACTAGTGATTATATTTTATCTAAGCTACATCTTTTGCTAATGATCATATGTTTTACTAATGATCAGATACTAATATAACGTTTGGTTGTAAGGTTCACCTAGAGGTCAACTTTGGTTCAGGGCCCATTGGGCAGGCCTCAGTACTTCAGTTGTGTGGAGATCTTTTGCAGGAAGGGGAGGTTCCTGAAAAAGTGATTCAGAATTAAAAATAGTTCCAGAAATAGAAATTTAACTAGTTGTCATTTGAACTTCTGAGTGTTAGATCTCACTATAAGAATGTAGATTTGGTTGATAGCTGTCACTTAAATGGGAAGCCTGAAGTCCTTCACAGACAAATATACTTTTTCAGAAAAATCTATGAAGTGTAGCTTGTGCAAGACTTCTCGTGTAACTTCCTGACTCATACTTTGACCATGAGAATATATCTTAAGTCCTCAAACTGAGGAGATGGACAGTGTATGTAAGTAATTGCTTTAAAGCAGTTATAGCATTCTTTCTTCTGTGAAGCTTTTTGTATAAGGTTGTTTCTAGAAACCTAATTGATCTTCTGTCTTACAAGAGAGGATACATATATTCTGAGTCGTCAAAGTCTTTTCCACCAAGAAATCAATGCTAAGCCTTTCTTTTCAGCTATGTAACCATGAAAAGGGCTTTATTCTGCATAGATGGTGTTTGATAAATGTATAAAGGTAATGAAAAATGAAAGTTTTACATCAAAGAGATTTAAAAAAAGCATTTTCCTATTGCATATCTATCTATCTTTGTTCGACTATTCTGTTCACCTAAGAAACACCTTCATTATCTATCTAATGCAGCAGCAGCAGAAAAGCTTTATTTCTTCTAATTATTACAGGGTATATTCTTTTTTCTAGTTCTCTGTCAGGACTCAAGGAGTTGTGCTTAAGGGGGCAAAAATCTGTGCCCTTTGACAAAGGACATGTTGGGCTTTTTCTCAACTTCTGGTGACAGCATTCAGTTCTGATTCTTGAAAGTACTGTATGTTTTCTGTACTTCAGGTCTGCTTTGAACATAACAAAACCCCCCTGGAATTTTTCTTTTTTTTTTTCTCGTTTTTCTGTACTTCCACTTTGTGTATTTAAAAATACTTAGCCAGCCAGGGAAGAATTTCTTCTGGTTTTTTTGTCAAATTATTTGAAGCTTCATTTCTTCCCTTTTTTCCTTTACTCCCAGAGTGGGAACACAAGAAATTGCTGGTGTGTACTTGTCAAATTCAGTGCAGTTCTTTAGTCCAACATATGCTGCCGCTGGTTCAGAGGAAACTGTCGAACCTTATACCACTGAGAAGCTCAGTCGTATTCCTGGAGGTTACGTACCTCTGACAGAACCCAGCCAAGTAATGACAGTAGATTTCAACAATCTGCAGGTAATGATTTTCTTTTTTTATTACATCTTTTATAAGTAATCCGTTGACGAATAACAAGAGCCTCTTATCTTATTTGCTTTCCGGAGATAAAGTTCAGAACAGTTCACAGCTGCAAAGTTGTCAGGGCTGCACTGAAATCCTCTGCTGGTTTTGATACTTGTCTGGTTGTATGGTGATGTGATTCATCAGGTGACAGTCCCTGAGTTTTTGAAGGTGGAGTTTTTTGTTTGTTTGACGTAGTTTAGGGAACTAAACTAGCTCAGCGTAGGGTAAAGCAACTGCCAGCCTGAGTGCAGGGAGAGGGAGGAAGAATGCAATAGACCCATTTTAAATGACTTATGCAGTTGTGGAGCTGACTTAGTTCATTCCTCTAAAGTTAGAGTCTTCAAGAAACTCTTGAAGACAACAGAGAAAGGATGTATTTTACATTTGGCGTAAAACTGTAAGTGTTGATGGGTAAGTGTAAAAGAGAGAGGAGATGAAGAAATTATCTTATCCTCTTTAATGAGTTTGATTCCACCCTTCAGCTCCTTTGGTATCTTACAGTATTTTTGTAATACATACTAAAATATGGTAGCATTATTTTGTGTATTTTGCACAAAATATGTTTGTATGCATATACTAAATAGGCCTGAGGTAAGGACCTCAGCCACTCGCAGCTGAGCATGCTAAAAAGATGATACATCTGATCTCTGGTGTGTTTCTTGCTCATTGACCTGTGGTGAGGAGTTGACATTGAGTCAGAGCTTAAAATAGATACTGTTCATATAAATGAAATTATTCTTGGCTATTGCTTGGCCAGGAATTGCAGTGTTTCTGAATCAATAGCTTTTCCTAGTTGGTGTGTTTGACATCCTGAGGTTAAAAATGAAACAGGATAAGGCTCTTCAGTATGCTGTTGGGAGTGATCTCTCTGTGACCTAATGTTACTTCTGCTTCTAGCATCAGTAAGAAATTGTTACTCTCATCTGAGGTGCCTACTCTTAAACATCTGCCCGCTGGCAGATGTGTAAAGATAATTTTAGAGAGTAAAGAACAGCGCTGCTCTTTAAACCGTGTTTCAGAACTCCTGCTTTGAAGTTTCAGTTAAACTAGTGATGTGTTCCTGTCATGAAATGGTCAGATATCGTAAGTAAAGGTAAAGGGGAGGAAAATGTAATTAATTTATTTGGAATCATTGGTACTCTGGGCAAATATGGCTGTTCTGAACGCTGGTATTTCAACCTTTGTTGGGTTTTTTGTTTGTTTGTTTGTTTTTGTCATGGCCCCACCTGGATGTTGCATCAGTGTAGCTAAAAATTAAAAAAAGAAAAATTGTCTCTGCTCCTGTTAGAATAAAAAAAACTTACTATATTTACAGACAGTGGCAGAATTACTTACTAAAGATTGAAATTCAGATGCAAAATTACTTACCACTGAGAAAAAAACCTTAAAATACAGTACAACAGTGTTTCTCAAATCTAATTATAGGAGGCATTGAAGACATCAGTACAGATCAGAGAAATAATTACAATAAGTCAAAATTAAAAAAGCAAACAAACAAACAAAAAAAACCAAACCAAAAACCAGCTGAGTTATGCCGATTACTTTATTACTACTATTATTAGCAGCTGCAGCAGCTCAGTTCCTCCCAGGCAGAGGAACAAGATGTGGCTGTAATTACAGGCTGCAGACACTTGCACCAAGCCAGGTACTACCTGGGTACATGTTTGCTGGCAGCAGATCAGTGCCACTGGGAGTGGAAGTGAGTGTTTACCTCAGCAGCCAGTAATTAAAGCTCAGTCTCTCTTTCAGGCCCTAAAGGAACTGAGCTCTTGCCAACAATTACAGGTATTGGCTCTTCCTAATTTTCATGAGAAGCTACTGTGTGGAGTACTTGAGAAAATCTGGCTCAAGACATACAAAACTTGATAACTGCATTCTTTCTGTAGTTTTTCCTTCTATTTGTAGTCCCATTTACTTCTTTTTAATGCAAGTTATCTTTTTCTCACTCAGAGGATATATGTTTCGTTTTGGTTTTTTTACTGCCTATTCCTGCATCGTTTCTTTATTTTCTTTGCTATCCTTTTAACTACACTAGTTGATAAATTGCCATCCTGATGTGCTAGAGCTGTTAGAGTCCATAATTGTCATAAGTAATAGAAAGATGTTTATGCAGTGGACAAATGTGAGGAATAAGTATGGGATAAGCAGCATGATAGGGAGCAGAGAAAGCTGAAATAACTGCCTTCAAGTGGATTTTAAGTGTAATGTGCCACAAGATAGGGATGTAACACTACACTTATTAGAACTAGTGGATGAGAACCTTGGCCTGCTGCTTTTGAGGAATAGAAGAATATTTTTAATATTAAATACGCTTCTAAACAGCTCTAACTTCCCAGAAACTGAGAAACAGATGCATGCTTGTGCTCTTGCTGTCTTGCTTCAAGGGGCTTGCTGCCAGCAAAGCTTCAACTTGCTACTCTTTTTGTCTCCTCCAGTTGAGGATGTATGGAAAAAAAATTGCTAGCAGCAAAGCACTTTTATTGAAGAGCAATGAAATCTCATTATGAACTTTACTAGCATCCAGTAATTCTGACACATGTATTGTCCAACCATCTCTCAGTTGTGAGACAAAAGGCAGACCAACCCTTGAAGAAGACAGAATGAGAATAAAGAAGGGAAGAATAAAAAATGCAGTGTGAGAGCCGCTCATGTTCTTGGAGTGGAACTTTTCTTTTGCCCTCTGTATTTTAAGATTGAAACTTAGAGAGGACAAATTTTGTCATAAGTAGAACAGGAAGCTGATAAATGTTTAGGCAAGGCTGTTATTAAATAGAAGGGTTGTGACTAAGAGAATCTTGGGTCTCTTGTGATTGACCTCCTGTTAATTGGTATATACCACAACTATGTACATTTGAGCTGGGCCTTTTATGTTTGCTAATGCTGGCAGGAGAAGGTAATTACTGAGGAAAATAAATTGTACACAGAAGACAACTTAATTACTGTTAAATATTCACAACTTTTTAGGAGTATTGGAGAATTTATAACTTGATCTCTTTAGGGGAGATCTTAGTTCTTCATAGTTGTGAAATTGTACGCCCCTGAGCTTTTACACAAAGCCTACAGGTGGCAGAGAAAATATCCTCAAAGATGTTTGACTTGGTGTTTTTGTAATGATTTTGCCAAACCTTTGTTCGAGCGAATTCAGTGCTTACATACAGTATTTCTGGAACTGATTAAACAGAGGTTTTAAGTGAGGCGTGTGCCCAAGCATTGGCTTGAATCCAGCCCAGAAGACTGGCTCGGGTTTTATGACTTCTTATAAGGCAAGCTTTGCCAGACTAAGGCCTTCATTGCAATGTGTGTTCTTAGATGTAGGTGTGTTTGCTTTAATGGCTGCAGGTTAGTTGTGTGCTTAACTGCACTTGGATGTGGGAAGACAGTTCCTATGCTAGTCAGTACTAATAATAATTCGTATTGTAGCAGCTTGTTAACTTCAGGTTTCTGTTGGGTGCCCTCATGGACTGGTGCAGAAATTTGAGTGACTTAATGAGCGTAATAAGAATCTTATTTATGAAAGGAGACTTTCTCAGACTTTTTCTGTCTTTCCACTTTGGTCAGGAGCTGAAAAGCCTTGCAACTAGAAGACCCTGGAAGCTCAGCCTGCCAGTTACTGAAGGAGGAATACTAGATGCTATTGTGGTGTGGTTTGTACTACAGCTTGATGATGAGCACTCTCTATCTACAAGTCCCAATGAGGAGACTTGCTGGGAACAGGCAGTCTATCCTGTGCAGGGCCTCCTCGGTATGTCCTGTGGATTTTCTTGTTGTGGTGCATTAACTTGGTTTCATTTTGGTTTTGAGCTAGTTAAGTTATCTGAGAGATTAGGAGGTGGCAGCAGATAGGCTTAGGAGAAGTTCAACAGCAAGTAACTGTGAGGTGGTTCCAGATCATGTTTCTGAACTGTAGTGCACAGTCCCTGCATCAGGTCCTGTTTGTGGGACTCTGCTATGATGCAGAAAAGGGACCTGCTTAAAATCTGGAAGAACACTTTTCATTTAGTTGTTTGAGTTTGTTTGTTTTTTTTTTCCCTATACTGAATTAAATGCATTGTGGAGCAACTCCAAAATGTGAGGCTACTGACTGGCTCTGCTTAGTCAAGATGTCTTACGAAAGGGAGGTGAGGTAGGAATGGGTAGCTGCTGCTGCTACAAAACCAAAACTAAACATTCCCACCGATGCCTTACCTCCATTTTGGACTCAACTTGACTACTGTTCCCACAACACACAGTAGCAGTGTTATTTCCAGCAGCCTCTACTCTCCATTCACCCATTCTCCTGTTTCATAGAATCTTAGAATATCTGGAGTTGGAAGAGGCCCATAAGGATCATTGAGTCCAACTCTGTGCTCCTCACACAACTCCTAAAATTAAATTACGTGACTAAGAGCATTGTCAGAGTTCAAGGAGTGTCTGGACAGGTTTGGTGCTGTGACCGCTTCCCTGGGGAGCCTGGTCCAGTAACCGACCACCCTCTTGTTAAATTTCATACAGTTGGTAACTGCCCAGTTCTCTAGCCTATCCAGATTTCTCTGTAAGGCGCCTCTGCCCTCGAGGGAGTCCACAGCTCCTCCTGATTTAGTATTGATAGACAGTAGGGGCAGCTGTGCCTCAACTGAAAGTGTAGGAGAAGGAAGAGACTCTTTTTAGCCTAAATTGCCATTGAAAGAAATGTTTGTCAAACTCTAGCAGTTTTGTTCTGAAATTTTGGCCTATATCAGTGGATTTACTTAAAATGTACACAGAGAGTATCCAAAGACCGTCTTAAGCTGTACACCATAAATGTTTCAGTAAAATTTATTTTGAATAAATTACCCTTTCTAAATTGTAGCTATTGTTTTCCATGTAACTACAAATTTACATTTGTCTACAGGAGGCATTAGAATGTAAATATTTAGCATTTTAAAGCAAAAGCAATTTGTTTACCAGTATGTTTTTGTTCTGCTCTGCTGTTGACAGAACACTTAAAGTAATATCTATTTATCATAGAAAGGTTTATTTTGAGAATAAATAGGTTTTGCCTAGCATGGGATGGTTTAAGGCAAATCACAGCTTGTGGGCTACAGACTAGAACAACCCTTTCATACACACTAGTAACAGCAAATGAAGAAATGAGGCAATGCTTTTTTTTGGTTTGGTTGGGTTTTTTAAGCAATATATGGCTGCTTCCGTGACACTTGCTGTAAAGTAACCAACGTAACTTTTTGTGCTTTTGCCAAGATTATTCTGTGAAGACTGGGGATACTGTGGTGATGGAAGTTTGCTGCCAAGACTGCTACCTGAAAATCCAGAAGATTTCTTTGACTTCAGAGTGTGGGATGGATCTCAGTGACAAAGATGACACGCTGAGTTTAGGCAATGAGGCTGAATTGTGTGATGCTCTGGCTGGTCTTCAGACAACTAACAAACAGGATGGCAACGGTCAAGTATGCGTGTTGGAATCCACAGAAATAGCCCTGCTGAACAATGTACCGTACCACAAATGCTTTAAAGCTGCCATGGGCAAAGTGCTGTTGTCATTAAATCCAAGTAAGGACTTGCAGTCCATGGATATTGATGGACATGGCAGTGGGATGAACCCCCAAGAGAGTCAAAACAAGAGCTCTCTAGATGTGGCTCCTGATCCTTTGTACATTTTAGATGTGTCTGAAGGCTTCTCCATCCTGCCAATTATAGCTGGCAAACTTGGACCAGTGAGAGCCTACAGTTCTATTGAGAAAGAACAGCAACAGGCAGCACTCAGTGTAATTTCGGAAGCTAACCATTTCCCTAAGGAAACATTAGAGTTTTGGCTCAGCCACTTGGAAGATGAAAGTGCCCTGCTACAGAGACCCAAATCAGACAAATCATGGAGTATTATTATCTTGGATGTTATAGAGACATCAGGTTTAATCCAGCAGGAGGTTATGGAAAAGGCTGCAATATCCAGGTACGGTGTAAATGGACAAAAGTATTCCTAGGAATCTGTAATTACCTGAAAACTTCTGAAAATGTTCCTTTTAACTACAAAATTACTGTAATGTTGCTTCTATAGAGCAGGAAAAGCTTGTTTTCTGAATGGATTGAACATCCCAGAGTGTTTCTGGTATGACCATTCTATATATATATATATATATCTTTTTAAAAAAAAAAAAGTGTCAAGATTTCACTTTCATAGACTTCTTTATATTTTGTATGCAAGAATATGCATGGAAAATCAGATGCTTTGTTTGTTAAGTTCCTAGGGTAGTCAGCATCTTAGTAATAACTGGGGTAGCTTTTAGTGCGAGGTTAAAAAAGCCCAGATGCATGTACAGGTCAAACTGTTGGAACAAACTGGCACTCTAAAAGATGAACACATGGTGTTAGAACAGCCAGGGAGGCAGCAACAAAGCTAGCTGCTGTTACCCACAGCAGGAGGAGTGGGAAGGAATGTAGAGCGAGAGAAATAAAATAATGGAAATGCACAGCAAAAAAAGTAAATGTGAAGTGGGTTTATCCCCTTTTGTGGTGCTAGGGGATCTTCTCTGTTCATGTTTAGTGATGGCAGAATATTCCAGACAACTTACGTTCTTTAAGTTTTGAATACATCTTCAGATGACTTGAAAGATTTTTTTTTTTTTTTTTTTGCTAAAAGAACAAATGGGAGATTACTCTGACTTTTATCATGTCAGCAGATTCAAATCTTTTGGCATGAACATACATTCAATAGTGCTGCTTAGGCCTCTATTCCAAGGAATCGGGTAACTGCTATAGAAAAAGGAAACCGAAAACAATCTGTATTGAATTAGAGGTGTCAGGTACTATGCGGAATGAAAGCTTCCATCGTGTTGCTGCTCTCAGCAGTGTGATACACTGTAGCAAGAGACCAAGCAAAGGCTCAGGTGTTTTTTTCAGAAAAAAAAATGCAGTCTCCTGTATTGCTGTCAATTTCAGTTAAACTCATAAAGGTGACAAATTCCCACCAGATTTTGTTTTCCTATGGGTATGCTACCTCATTAACCAGTGCCCTCCAACAGTATATACTTCCTGACTTCCAGCTTTATGAAGCATTTCTGTGAGTCCTTCAGCATTACATGCTGGTGCTATGAATAAATCCCACTGTCTTCATCTTGAAATATCACCATTTCCAATACTGATACTGAGAAAAAATTACTTAGTTCCATAGTTTTAGTATTATGTTACAAATTTTCCTGTGGGTTTTTTTTCTTGTTGTTTTTTTGTTTGTTTGTTTGTTTTGGGTTTTTTTGTTTGGTTTTGGTTTGGTTTGGTTTTTTTATGATAAACCTGTCTGGTCAAATGGGATCAAACTCAAATGCTTATCAGCACTTGACTTCAGAGGAGGAACTAGTGTGTCTTTCTTAAATGAGTTAATGTTCTTTCATTATTGTTGAATGATATGCTTTGGAGGTGAAATCTCTTATTTTACAGATGTTTACTGCACAGTGGAGGGAAGATTTTCCCACAGTATGTGTTGGTGTATGGGATGCTTGTAGAATCAGAATCTCTGTTACTGGAGAGTGCCGTTCAAGGAACAGAACCAACTCTTGGGTTTAATATAGCCCCTTTTATCAACCAGTTCAAGGTAGGAAGTTGGTGGGTGTCTTCCAGGCATAGTTCCAAAACCTGCGCTGCTAGCTGTTTAGTTTTGGTGTAAATGGCAAGAAAACTGAAGAGCTGAAACTTTTGATATTGTTGAAGTTGAAAGGTTTGTGACCAGACAGGGACCTTGAGATAAACTAAGTAACACTTGTCTGAGAACTGGTGTGGGAGAAATTTTGTCTGAGTAAGGAAAGATGCGGTATTACTTTACAGAAGAGTGACTGTGCTGTTACTATCATCTCCTTCATCACCTTGTATCCCAACAGTCACATTTCCAAAGGGGTTGTTAGAAGGGTCTATTTTGCATTTTGGCTGTCTCTTACAGGCGTCACAGTAATTCCCAGAAACGTTTGCATTATGATTAAGTATTCTAACTTTTCACTTTTTAATGGCTATTGATGCCTGAAGTTATGGTGTATACTCCTAGGTACCTGTTCGCGTGTAT
This sequence comes from Tetrax tetrax, assembly GCA_009806455.1. Lineage (NCBI taxonomy): Eukaryota > Metazoa > Chordata > Aves > Otidiformes > Otididae > Tetrax > Tetrax tetrax. The sequence goes on from WHYT01015826.1 coordinate 87,841, forward strand.
CTGGATCTCTCTACGTTACCATGTCTACCGTTGAGCAAGCCAGCAGAGCTCTTAAGGTTGGATCTCATGAACCCTCTGTTGAACAGCTCCAGCAGAGAAGTGAAGGTGAGTTGTGCATACATAAAGTAAGTGCGCTTAACTGCTGTTCTGCAGAGCTGCTTGTTCATTGCTCACCTTGGCTGAAAGTTTCAACACAGAATTTACCTGTCTGCAGGTATCTCTGAAATGGATGGAAGTGATTGGAACTACTTTGTTTTCTTACTTATTTGAAAAGGGTGTAACTGATGAAACTAATATTTTAAATATTCTTAGGTACAAATTTGTAAGTCTGGCCAAGTCACTGCAATTCCCTTCTGGTATCACATACATCTAGATGAAGACCATAGCTTGGATACATCTGATGAGTTCTCGCACTGGAAGCAAGCTGCAGTTGTTCTTGATGAACCCATCCACGTTCAGGTTGGAGATGAACTTGTGCTTGATGTTCAACACCATAAAAGCAATATTAGCATTACAGTTAAATGGTGAAGAATGTCATGTGTAAACTGATTTGTTATTAATTACCTATGCATAAATAGGTAATTAACTGTTAATTAACTGTGCATAACATTACTGGTGTTAATTTATATTAAAGTCCAAATTTTATCGACTGCTCCCAAAGGCTATTCTGTTGCTTTAATAGTAGGTACTTGGTTTCCATTGATGGACTAAAGCCTGTGCTGTAAGGGTATCCTACCAAGCCGTGAGGGGAGGTACTGTCTTCATTGCAGCAAAAACCTGATCGCTAGTTAGTGTAGTGACTGCAGCGGTGGGACAGACTTCTCTTGCTATCAGCTCTAGTAAGAGAAAAAGCATCCACATGCCTGTACCAGAAATAAATAGCTGGCTGCTCAAGATATGAGTCCTTATTTCTCAAACTTCCACTTCTCAGTTGCCAAAGCATCCTCCTTAAGTGTATTGAGATGTTAGCCTTGGAGTAGGGACTGTAATGCTGTTCCAGTTTCAGCACCACACATTAGTGTTGCACATATACAATTATAAAGAGTTGCAAAGGAGTGCTGCTGAAAAAGTGAAGTTGCATAGTGTAAGGCAAAGGTAGTTAAGTTTGGTTATGTTTTGGTTTTTTTTTTTTAAATCCCTCAGAATAGTTTCTGCTAATATAATGGGCCTGAACGCTGTATAAATTACTACATCAGTCACCACAGTACTCCTGTGTCTCTTCTACAGCTTTACGTTTTGGTATAATGCAGGTAACAAGTTCCTTCTGTTAAATTTATATCCAAATGAAAGACTAACAAAAGCTTCTAACTCAGCCTTGATTCTACTTCTGTAGAGATATGAGGAATACTGTTAGCAAGATATTTCTGTAGCTAAGTTTGTTTATACTGTCAGTGCTGTCTCTTCAGCCTAGAGGAGGCATTTCTGTGATCTCCCCTTAACAGAACACTGTAGGAAGAGCTATCCACAAATAATTTTTCCAGCATCTTGCTGAATGCAAGATGCATATGCACTCTTTGTTAGGTCAAATGCTTCAGGTTTTCTTTCGGTTTAACTTCAGGGACTGTTGGAGCTGTGATTATCTCAGTCTGCAGTTAAACATGCACCTGATGGAGTGCTGTAACTAAGTTCCCTGTAGAAGGGTGAAGGAAAGGTTATGACTAAGTTAAGTTACTTGCAGATACCATCCTTTTTCCCAGGCGTACAATGCATAACAAAAATATAAGTGAATTAGAGTAGTACAGAGGCATTTCATACTACACAGAAAACAGCTTTTCATTAAAAAACAACCCAACCACACCACAAACAAAACTATGATCCATAAAATTTAAGTTACCCTCCGACACAACTAAACCTAGTAGGTACAGGGTATTTTCAAAGTGCAGTGTTGTAGAGAAGTGTGTAGGCTTCTCATGCTGGAAGACCTCTGATAAAAGCAAAACCATTAAACAATACTGGTTAGGCATATTTATTACAGTTTTTAGCAATTAATAAGACAACAAAATGAGTTAAAGAAAAATCAAGGCCATATTCTACCCTTAGTCAATAAGCCTAAGTAAAGGGTTGAAAATGACCATTACTGAGTTTTCAAGCAGTGTGTTAAGTAAGGCAAGAGCAATCTTTAAGACTTCTGATTTAAAAGCTGAGAGAGGATTAGGCATAAAACAATGGAGGAACAAATATCGTTAATACAAAGATGAAGGAGTTCATTGCAAATGAACTCTCTATATAAACTTGATAAGTCATGCTGTGGAATACTGTTGTAGTTTTGAAAAAACAAGGTAGGTGTGATTGAAAGCTTTCTATTTATTTTGGAAATTCAGTAGCAATCTTTAATGGAAAGGTATGATCCTGTAAGCCACTGCAATTAAAAAAAAAAAAACCTTCTAAAAAGGAAAAAAAAGCAGGACTGCTGTGCACATAGAATGAAATAACTGAGTAATGATAAAATAACTCAGTAGCTATCCAGAAATGCTGTGAAAGAAGCAACAAAGACACTTCACTAGCTCTTTTCCTGTCAAAATCTCCTGTCCGTACCTTCCCCAAGTTTTACACCGAACAGACACGACATAACTTCAAGTATTTAAAAAAACCTCTTCAGCGTGAGGCTTTTGAAAAGCTAGAGCACAGTAGCTTCTTAGCTTCCAGCAGCTCTAATCCTTCAGATAGATATTATTTCTACTAATGCCCCATTTTACCTCTATACATGCTGGAAATCAGATTATTTTTAATAGTGACTATAGCGGGCACTGAAGACCCCAGGTGGTGTGAGCATTTACAAGTTGTTTTCTTTTAGAACATGGGTATTACAGGGATAAAAATACCTGGAATTAAGCATAAATAAGTAGATTATGATTCTTCATAAGCTCCAACAAGAATTCCCATTTCAGTTTTAAAATACCAAACTCTTGTTTTACTGAAGATCCCCTTCTTCCAGGGATGTATTCATGTGTCGTTTACACTCTTAAATTACTGTAGTAGTAAATCAAATTGAAAGAAGGTGAACAGTTTAAATAAAATCTTTAATTGCTTATTTACAACAAAGGCAATGACTTGGCAAATTGAAAGTTATGATTTGCACTTTTCCACTAACTTACAGCAAGTAACAACAGCAAGTACATAGTCAACTATAAAATATGCAGCCTAGTGAGTAAGGCGCAATATTTACATCACACTAGTACTGCAAAAAAAAGCACTTAAGATGAATTTACTGTGAGAGCCAGAAGTTAAACATTTGTCCTGTAAATGCTAACAATGCTCAAAAAGAAACTTCAGATGTCACTTAAAAAGTCAGTGCTGTAGGGGTTTTTTTTGGTCAGATTGCAAACATACAATAGCAGTAAAAATCTGGTAACGGGATAAAAACAATACCCCTCTGATTTTGTCAGATTTTGCAAATTAACATTTTGATACAAGTATACTTCTTCATAGTCTGAAATCTAATGCTAGTAACTCCAGTATTAGACTAAGGTCTTTTCTGGAGGGGGCGGGGCAGGGCCAGGGGGAGAAAAAAGAAAGAAAAAAAATAATCAACTATTACATTTGAATCCCAGCTATACTAGAAGCATCATACAATAATCACAAACACATACACAAATTTAGAATACAAATTACTACAGACACATTGTCAAGATATTTTGCTTTAACAGCTTAAAAAAAAACTTAAGTGTTAAAGAACTTATTGCAGCCCAAAATAAAGAAGTCAGGTTTGTTTTATGCTTCCTTTTTGACATCCTTTATTCCCCCCACCCCTGTATTTTAAGGTAGTAATCACTATTTTTATTTTGGAAGGATAGTGGAAAGGTAGTCAAGTGTAAGGTATTAATCCAAAACCTATCATCCTGGCTATCTCTTCTGAATATGACATACAAATTATGAGCTACAAGGACAACAGAGAGGCCAACCATATGTTCTGGGCATGGAATTTTATAGCAAGGCCTGCAGGGAATGCTTTCTTTGTATAGATTTTGTACTGATGCTCTGTAATAATTATCTATGAAGGGGTTTTACTTCGCTATGCAGGAAAGGGAAGAAGATGGCATCTGTACAGAAGTTACAATTTTGTCCACACTCCATTTAGCATCAGGGTATGGAAGTTACCATCATTAAGAGGACAACCAAAGGTAATACAAACACCTTTTGCTACTGCCCTCCTTAAATTGCATTGTTGAAATTAAGTTTTCCCAGTGCTAGTAGTGCTTTGACTTATCTCTAGAAGAGCAGAGTATTTTTTCAAATATTTCTTTTGTATTAATAAAAGTCAGTGTAATTTTGACATGATGTCTAACTGTTTAGCAGTTTAAGGAGTCAACTCTTAAAATTTATGCAGAAACTTGAACAGTGTGCGTGTTTTATATTCATGGGGTACTCAAAGATACTCACAGCCATCATAGATTCAGAATCCAGATGTCAGTTACAGCCATATCCTCTTCCTGTCTGCGCAGCAGTTTTTCAACTTCCAGCACTAATAGTACATGTTAACGGAACATGTGTGGCAAGCGTATAACAGACTCCTTGACGCATTCAAAGAAAAGGTGAGTCTAACTTTTATCCAAAGCTTTCTCTGATGAATTGTGCTCTAGTTCAGGTGATGACTCCTCAGCGTCTCGAGTAGCAGAAGTGTTATAAATACCATCAATTGCAGGGGCTATAGTTGGTGTTGTGAGAGGTGTCACAGTGTGTCCAAACCCCTGATAATGACCCATGGGTGAAGATGGCATTGAAGAAGGATCAGAAATTGGGTCTTGAGTAGAAGAAGACAGTAAACTTGTATGCTCGTTTTGTTCATGATCCTCAGCAAAAAACATTTTCCTTGGCTGGCCCAAAACTGTCCTTCCTAGAATTATGCCAAATGAAAATACCTTTTACTACTTCCAGCAGTACATCAAGGCCTTTGAACACACCAACTCTAAAATAGGCATGTTAAATTAGAAGACGAGTCTTTGTTTTGTTTTAGAAGTTTTAAATGGGCATTGTTAGCTTAAAAAAAAAAAAAAAAGGACATCTCTCACTTCAACCTAACAACTGAAACTTACACTGAGATCCATCTATTGAAAAGAAAAATTAAAAACTAAATTCTAAATCAGTCAAGAGCCAAGTGCCAGATGAATCATTAAATCCTTTAGGGAGGCGGCTGCCATGAATTTGGTATGGAATGTTCTGAAGGTACTATAGAGATGGATAACAGTGCTTACAACGAAGCTGGAAATACATATGCTGTTAACAGATCATACAAGTCTATCTGTTACTTACCGACATTTCGAACCTGTTCTGATATATCTGCCCTTATATCAGAAATATCCCACATTGCAAGGAAAGAGTCAAAGCACGACCCTTCTTCAGCTTCTTGAACATAAGGCTTATAGGAAAAACTGTAGTGATGCGCAATAGCAGCCAGGAACATCTCAACACAAATGATAAAATCCTGCAGGGAGAGAGATACCGACTTAATCATTATTGGAGAAAAGTAGTTCCTGGGTTTATTCTACAACTGAGAAACTGCAATTGCCTTGGGATACTGGTATCAGCTACTTTTCCAACAGAGGTAGGATATTCCTGGCAGGCTTCAGAGAGCCATGTGTACTACATACATATTGGAATCAGTCCTTGTCTGGTGGGCTAACTTGCTGGAAGCGGATATTCAACAAGCAGCAGGTCTACAATGAATTCTCTCAAGAAGAAACGCAAGGATATCCAACAGAAGTATTTCACTGGGGCACATTCCTTCTGCCCAACACATGGATATAGAAGTGTTGAGCATAAAACTCACTTGGGGTGATTGGCTAAAACTTAGCCCAGCTTATCATAAACAGTAATAATCTAGCCCATGTTAAAAATGGGTACGATGGTAGTTGCTTGAGATCAGCTATGGCATCTCACACGTAGCCATTCCTCCTAAGAAGTAACTGTCTGCTCCTACCTGTAGGCCTGTAGCCACAGCTTCCACACTTTGCCATTCCCAGGTGTGTTTCTCAGAAATAACGCCAACTTTCACCAACAATGCAATAAGCACAGCTTGCCTATAAAGATTATTTATTATTATTGTCCAAGCAAATCTGGTAAATAAGCCCTGTTTGTATGTATACAAATACCTCTTACAAAAAGCTACTGTTCATATATTTGGATTTTAAGAGGAGGAAAACAAAACAAAACAGACTTAAAAAGAGATGTCATTCATCCATGATCCTAAAGACCAATAGAAAACACAACCAAATAAAAGTTTGTTGTTCCAGTTAGTTATTAAACAAGTTGCTTCTCTTTCAGGGTATTAATGCAGCCCACAGAGTAACGTTCAGATAGTCAAATGCACTCACTCATTAGCAACTAAGTGTGAGCAATGCTTAAAATTTTAATTTATAGTTAATTTATTCTGAAAGAGTAAAAGTAATTTTACTTTAAAAAGTAAAAATATAATTCATGTTTTGAAATAACTGCAAGTGAAGATTTTAAAATAAATTATGTTCTTGAGAATCACCTTACGAAATAGCAAATCTAAAAAATAATCTCAAGTAAACAAGACTGCTCTGTCCAACATACTACTACTGTTTTCCCCTCAAAGCACTTCACTAAGATTATAGTTAGATTTTGAGGTCTCCAACCTCAGTAACAAATCCAGTCATTTTAGCTCTTTTATGATCCATCCTGAGAGGAAGAAGCAGTAAGTAAATAATTCACTTACCAGAAAGAAACAAAAACAACCATCTTCACACACAGGAACTTGCCAACAGGTTGGATAGGGTTCAGTTCTTCACGTAGTACTTTATAAAACAGCACCAGACAATACATAGCAAACTAAAAAGGAAAAGAAAATGAAAAAAAAAAGCCTTTAAATCCTTGTTTATTTTGTGAGGGAGTTGTTTTAGAGCATCTTTTCAGTTAAAAAAAATGTATCACAGTATAATAAAAACTTTAAAGCAGACTTTTTTTTTTTTTTTTGTGCTTAAAATCTTATTTCTGAAATGCATGGTACTGGCAGGAAGAGATTGAGGTCAAAAGCAAAGCACAGGAAGGTTCCAGAAAATCTTTTCAATGCCAAGCACATCTCTAGGGAAAATGGCATAAAAAGCACATGTTCTTTCAGGGTTCTGTTAAGAATGCCTGAAATGCTGCCTCTTCACGAGACATGAGGCAACAAATGCAATCTTCACTGCAAATCTGAACAAGTTTCCTATTGTTCAGCAACTGCAAGCAAATGAACTAACGTACAGCCAAACCTAAGAACTGATCTCCCCTTTTCACACACATTTCTCCTAGCCTCTTACTACTAAGTTTCTTTAAGCAATCATGTCAACCAGGACACGCAGAACTGTGTGCTGCTGCTGGAACCGTTGTCCCAAGCAGAAAGCAGTTACAGCTCCTTTCGAACAGACACTCATCAAACAGAGTTGGTGGCAGCAGGAGAACACCCTCTTTCCATGGGATGTCATGCTGTTCTGACTCCTGCTGCTACTGCCAAGAGAAGGAGGAAGATTGGAGGCTAGGCGGATAAGCAGCAAGGGGCCAGAGCTGCTGCTCTCTCCTCTTGCTGTAGTTCATGTGTAATGTGTCGTGGGTGAAGCAGAAAATGATTCCTCTGCATTCCCAGCAAGCCACTAAATGCAATCCCTGACCTCCAAAATGAAACTGTCAAGTCCAGGGGCTGACATTTTACCCTTACCCTGACACCATCTGGCAGTGTTAGGCAGGCCAGAATCTCAGCACTGCATGCAGCCTTTCCATTTTTTCCTGTCAGTGTTGTTACCACCAGCTTTGTAACACAGTATTTATAACATAGCCACTGCAGCTTCTTTGTATATGTGCTGAGAGGAAGCTGCAGGGGTGAGCCAAGTCCTCTCTTCTGCAGAGGGGCAAGTCTGCAGCTCTGACATGCCTGGGCCATAGCACTTCACACATCCAGTACTTTGGGGTAGAGAGGTGGGACACTTTATTGCTTTATGAAGCTTTGTAGTAAAATAAAAGTTTTAAATTATCTTTAATTTTCGTAGTATTTTGCATATATAGTATTTAACAGACAGTAACTTGGACTTACAATGGGAAATATTCTACCTATACAAATTACCAGACATTAACACAATTATTGTCAGTAGTTCACATAAAAGGATTTACATAATATTAATGCAATGACTTAAAAGAGCAGAAAGAGGTACTCTTGATACTCACTAGCTGTGACATGTTGTTAAGTATAACCAAGTAAGTCCAAGCATTATTGAAGCTGAAGTTTCCTTCATCATACACTCCCACTAGTTCACAAATTCTGAAAGAATTTTTAGAATTAATCACTATGTAGTAAATGATCCCAAAGCGCTAAATCTTTGTTACACCAATCAACTGCTAGAATCCCAAATCTCTTCTGGCACTCAAATATGGGCACTGGGGGTCTGCACAAGAATCAGTTTCCAACAGCACATGGCATACGAAGTTCGCATTGTATTTTCCATAGAAGAAATAGTGTTTGAATGCACAGTTAATGTATCCCATTGTTAAATGAATTCAACAATTAAACTTGTTTTTAACTGGTTTGCTTTTAACTGTTAGAACACATACAGCTAATATAAATGTTTATATGGCTGTCCTTTGTGAGCAGCTTCCACAGTCTCACAGAATTAATAGTAACGACCATCAACACAAAGTTCATGAAATTGAGCTTTCAGCATCAACATGCTTAATTGCCTGCTACTCCTTTACAAAAGGTTATACAATATGTATGAAGGCACACAGGTAGGCTTGTCACACACAAAGTTTAATAAAATTTTTAAAGTTATATGAAACCTGACTTTAAAAATACCCACTTGCTGAAGCCAATGAGAAAAGGGAGAAAGAGGAAAAGACGACTCTAAAAATTAAGAGATCATAAAAACATCTTTCCCACATAAACAGTACTTTACATTACTTTACATTCTCTCCCACTGCTTTCAGCAACAGGCATTAAGTATTTATTGTTTCAATTCTACAAAAAGTAATTTGCTATACAGAAGTCATAAAGAAATCATAGGTTGATTCAAATTGCCAGGACCCATTTAGCACAGAACATGATGACTCTGCTTTCAAACTGCCTTGATTCAATAGAAAGGGCATAAAAATTCTTTCCAGTGTAACTCAAAATTACATCTTAAAGATGAATATTAATTATTTATGAGCATACTTACAAAGCAATAATGGTAGTAAATGGTCTGACAACAGTGTACTGCAAAACACCCAGTTTACATCTAAATAATAAAACTCTGCAAGAGAAACACAAAATTCATTGTACAAGAATTTAAAGACAATTAACTTATGGAAGTTTCCTGTTCTCAGTAGTTTCACTAAACCAAATTTTTATTTCATAATAATTTCAACTTCTGCTTCCAAGACTTCAGATGGATGCTACAGTGTACAGTGTGTATATACACAATACACAAAAGACCTAGACTTTCACAGATACATACCAGGAAATAATGATTCACTTCTTTTAGCCATGGCAAGATCCTGTCTGGGCTAAAAAAAGAGAAGGCAATTTCCACTGTGTTTGAAGATGTTTAAGAATGACTTACTTTCACAGTTTGTCTTGAACATTTTAAACAGCTTTATCAAAACCTCTTATGAGAGATGCTGATCAGATTAAGCATGCAGAAACAAACAGTTCATGGGGCACACGGCCTTTCGTCCTTCACTTGTGGAAGTAAAAGCAATCGGCTAGGTTTTTGGCAAATACTATATGATAGCAAAGGAAGCAAATTCAAGGACATCTTTTTCCAATATTTTTCAAAACTAAGGTAGTTTTCCTTCAGCACCACCTGCGTCAAAGTACGTTAGTAACCAAGTGTGATTTAGAGCTAGATGAAAACATCTTCACAGCTTCTTTCAGTAGGGGTTCATAGCTGATAAACAAAATGTGAAAGAACCATACTGACTCTGCCAAGCCACAACAGTTATACAACTAAATATGAAAATATTTGTATCTGATTTCACAGCTTAAAGTTTTAAGATGTCATCATATACTCACTCTCCCATAGCCCACGACGGACAACAACATAGAGGCGGCAGATGTCTCTGCTGATCTTTTGCTTCTATTATTAATACGAGGTTTGGATACCGGTTGGTTAGATAATTTGAAAGAAAAACCATAAAATTATAGATGACATAAGCTTCATAGCATTCTCGACATGTATCCACATATATTGCAATGTTGGGGTATTTCAAAGCTATCCACTGTAAGAAGAGAGGTACACAAAAGATTACATGCAAGAAAGACAAAAGTAATTCTGGTGACAACGCTGGCTGCCTAGTTCAGCAAGCAATGCTTCATTAGACAGCAGGCACTAGTTAACAGGGCTGGAAGCATTTGGCTAATCAGAGTGCGATGCTACAGCTAGAAAATAATGTTCTGTAAAAACAGAAGTAGAACTTCAGATTACATCTCTGCTGCTTGAAATGGAAGCATGCTTAATGCACTGCGCAAAAGGTGCTCTGTATCTTTGACCACGCAATTCAGTCTTTAATTTAAAAGTAACTGAGGAGGTGGTTCCCTGCTCCTGTTAGGAGACAAGATAGAACTGTTTCCTGAAATTCACATATTTATTTTCAATATGAGCTTGAGAACTAAGTTTTTAGTCAGTCAGTATAAAGTTGATTTCTTTTGGTATCTAGTGTGTAAATATTTGTTCTGGCATATTTTCAAAACAGAGAAGAAAGCAGCAGATTAACCTTAAAGTGGCAGTCATACCTCTAAACAAGAATTCCAGACAGAAAAGTGTTTGTTTTTGCAAAACTGTGATTATGGATCAGCTGTCAGAGTTTTCAATTTTTGAGTATCACACTGCTGTTGCACTATTCAGTGCAACTTGTGCTACTGTGTGGTTTGGGTTGGGTTTTTTTTGAGAAGGTATGGGGGCAAGGGAGTGGTGTGGTTTTAAACAGAGGTAGGACTTTTGAGATTACTTTGCTTCCCTAGGTTGTAGTAGAGTGAATGTGCCTTCTCTGACCTTCTTATTAGAACAGGAAGATGCTTCACATCCTCATCACAGTTAAGAAATACTAGAGATGACAAATGCTGCAACACCCTTGTGGAAGATGTAATACTGCATCTAGTAAATTAAGAATACAGTATTTGAATCTGAGAAGAGAACTTTCTGTTCAGCTCAGACTAAGCACTCTAGGAGGATATCATATATGCAGCATGGGCACAACAACCAGGAGTCTGGGGAAAAATTTCAAGATATCAGAAATGTTCCTGAACGCTTGGCTAGAGCTCATTTACTTCGCAGGTGATTTTCTTCCAAAGGAAAATTCTGTACTTGAAGTTCCTAGAAAGCTGTCTTTTATGGGGGAAACAAGTGTATGTAAAATCAAGAGGTGATTACAACATGTAAACACACATCCTGCACAGTCCACAAACAGTACATTCCTTAGCTCTGGCTGAATTAATCTCTGTGCCTGGAGCCACAGGTGACGTATTTACATGAACTGTATCTGGTACGGCCAATAGAATGTGTCGCACAAATGTATTCAGAAGTGGATTTTTTGTGGGATCTTACCTTTTGCCCCCTGAAGCAAAAAGAAAGACTTTTGGCACTAAGCGTAACTTGGGAAAGCATTTTAGTACAAAGCCTAACTCAGGAAAGAAAAGTAAGGCACTGAATTTTGAGAAGGTACTTGCATCAGTCTGGTTTCCAGTTCAGCTGTTACTGAAGATGGAAGAACCAAAAGCAGACACTTGTCATACTCCTTTCCCCATCTGTCCTAAAGCATACTCAAGGACAGATAGGGTTAAGAAGGGCTAGCAAAAGTGATCCCACAAGCTCCACAAGAAGAATATAATATCACTAGAACCGTGCTTCTGACGTACTCCATAAATAAGAATGCCCAGAAGTTTCTAAGGACTATGAGTCTCCATGCAGCGTTGCTCTGCTAACTGTGACATTGTTTTCCCTGACTCCCACAGCAAACAGAATTTTATTGAGCTGTTAACAGTAAGAGAACACTTACACTGTCTAAACTGTAAATCGGCACCATCCATAGAATCCTGTTATAACAACAAAAGAACATTTAATATTACTAGAAGTATTTTTAGTCTGAATTAAATTCAACACCTGTAACACAGGTAAAACAAGAAATGTTACCTTATTATTGGTTTCTGTAATTCAGGTTGAGTATAATGAACTAAGTGTTGTAGTATTCCCCAGAGAGATATCGGTATAGTCATTAGTAGAAATATCCCAGCAATAAACCATGCCTTGGTATGAATTCCAACCTTGCAAAGAAAAAGAAGAGCACAAGATCAAAGTTTCAGCATTAATACCTTAAAGTTTTTACTAAATAAAAATAAATAAATAAATAAATTATCTTTCTTTTTGGTTTTAGTGTGAATAAAGTTTTAAGATACATATTAAGTACATATCCCAATATTAAGTTTACTTTTTCTAACTCTCCTCTTTAAATACACAAAATCCCCAAGTCTTCCTTGCTATCTGTTGATGTAGCTTAGTGTAAAACTTAAAAACTCAAAAGATGAGAAATCTTGCAGAACCAAACACACACATCACCAATAAACACAAAACGTTCTACAAAAACACAGTAATGCTTGCTATTTAATTTACTGAAAGCCGCAACGGATTTCCCTGCTTTAGGTCTGGAACTTGTCACAGTTCAGTGCTTCATGATAAAGTTTCTGAAAGCTTGTAGATTTAAAGTATTTTTAGCTTTAAAATCAAGTTCCAACCAGTAATCAATTTCAACCAGTTTCATTTACCAAACTGAAATAGGTAAGCATGTATATATATATGTCTGCTAAAACACAGGGCTACGATTTCAAACTAAAGCTCTCTGAAAAATAACTATATTAACAATCTTAAGTACCAAAAAATGAGAAACATAGCAGACTTTCCCAAACTGTATTTTTGGTTGAGAACTTCTTCTCTAATACCCTACTGTACATCAACATCCCACACCTTCTGTTGCCTTCCAGTTCTCTAAGCATAATTCATAGAATCATAAAACAGTTTGGGTTGGAAGGGACCTTTAAAGGCCATCTAGTCCAACCCCCCTGCAAGGAGCAGGGACATCTCCAACCAGATCAGGTTGCTCAGAGCCCCATCCAACCTGGCCTTGAATGTTTCCATCAGATTTCATGATTTTTAAATTTCTGATACCACTTTGATATGAACATCCGTTATGCTGAACACAGGAAGGCATCAGAACAGGCTTTCAAAACAGGACATTTGAAACACCCTCAAGACAGATTTTACTGTCATTAAGTGCTTAAAATTATACCATGAAAAAGTTTACCGCCAGTGGAACAAGCCTGTATCAAACTGGCCAATATATATATTTTAAGGTTAAAACTTTACTTTTGGTTAGAACAGTAATGCTACCACACGCACGTGTAATTCATATGCTACCGTTACGACGTACTACGGTACCACCGGGGTGAGAGGGGACAGTCTCAGTCCTCCCTGATCAGACTTCTCTGAAACGCCAGGTTAGGAACCACCCCGCCAGCACTACCGCCGGGCGCCAAAACCCACCCTGCGGGCAGGGGAGCGGCCCTTCGCCTCCTTGGGTCCCTACCCGGGGGCTGCAGGCCGCTGCCAAACGCCTCAGGGCCCGGCCTGACCGCCCCCTCCCTGCCCCGCCGCGGCCCGGCCCGGCCCGTCCCTCACCTCCAGCTTCTGCAGCTCCCAGACGCAGAGCGGCACCACCACCAGCAGCCCCACGATGTACAGCAGCACCACCAACGGCCGGATCCACCGCCGCCAGTTCCCGCAGGTGCACGGCATGGCCGCCGCCGCCGCCTCCACCCCGCACACACCGACGCGGGAGACCGCGGCGCCTCAGCGGGCCGGCGCCGGGCCCGCCAACCCCCGCATCACCGGCGGAGCCACCCACACGCCCCGCCGGCTCGGCTTAGTTTAGTTTAGCTTAGTTTGGCACCACGCCCCACCGCCTTCCTCGTCCCGGCCCGCCCCTACGCGCCGCGGGGCGCCCGGCACGGCACGGCACGGCACGGCACGGCACGGCACGGCACGGCACGGCACGGCACGGCACGGCACGGCACGGCACGGCACGGCACGGCACGGCACGGCACGGCACGGCAC
>WHYT01015827.1:0-35371 GCA_009806455.1 Tetrax tetrax
CAAAAAAAAAAAAAAAAAAAAACCAAAAACTTTTTAGCAGGACCTGTTGTGATAGGACAAGGGGTAATGGTTTTACACTGGAAGGAGGTAGATTTAGATTAGATGGAAGGAAGAAATTTTTTACAATGATGGTGGTGAAACACTGCAACAGGTTGCTCAGAGAGGTGGTAGATGCCCAATCCCTGGAAATAGTCATGGTCAGGTTGGATGGGGCTGGACTAAATGACCTTTGAAGGTCCCTTCCAACCCTAACTATTCTATGATTCTATGATTTGTTTACCATGGCTTTCAGGTCACTTTCACATTGGGGTCTCCATGCAGAGTGAAAGCCCTTCCCATGGGGTGGGCCGCCAAGCCCACAGGCACAAAAAGCAAAGGGGATGCTGGTCAGCAGGGACAGTGCCCTCTCTAAGGCCACCGGCCAAACCTCAGCCCTGGTTGGTTGAGCACACCCCAGAAATACAGCTTCCAGTCTGCCAGCCCCTCCATGCATGCTGCTCAGCTTGGGAGAATGATCTTCCTCGCTTGGGATCATACAATTATCCCAGCTTTTCTATCACTTGATTTGAAAGGGGAAAAACCCAGGGTGGACGAGAGAACTGACATGTAATACTCAGCTAGTGATAGCCAAGAATAGCGTAGAGCATCAAACCTCCCAATGCCACGTGTCTCCCTGTTTGCAAAACTGAAGGGGAGATGAAAGAAGCAGCAAAAGTTCTTTTCTTGTTTGGGTTTTGGTGTTTTTGGTTTTTTTTTTTTCTTTGTAAAAACACAAAGTGTAGCTTCTTTGATAGAAAACTCATTCTTCCCCGAGGGTATATGCCCTGCCCTTATGCAAAGCTGCAAATGAAATACAGCCTGATATTTACATGTACTGTGGCTTCCACTCAAAAATGAGAAATTAGGCCATTAAAGTCACAACAATAAGACACAATAAAAGCCTAAGATTTCTTTTCCAGTAAAATAACTCAGTAATGAAATATATAAAAATATATGTGTGAAATAATTTAAATAAAAGATGAAAAGAGACTGGTTTTGCTTGTCTGGTGTTAGAGATGTACCTGAACAGTGCTTTTCGTCTTTTCTCTGCACTCAGGATCTATTCTGTCTTAGACTCTCAGCCTCAAGGGACTCTGACTATCTGTGCACAAGGGAGATCTGCAAAATACCTTCAAAAGATAATCCTGGGAGCTTAAGCTCACAGCTTTACTGCATACTAAAAACCTTGATGTGGTTCTTAGAGCACAGTCTCATCTCTTTTCCCACCACAAACATCTAAATCCTATATTAGTGATCATGAGCTGTCACTCTGTCCTGTGAGGAAGGAGGAGCTGTCAACCTGGCCCCTCCTCTTGCTGCTCCATAGGTACCATAGAATCATAGAATGATTTGGGTTGGAAGGGACCTTTAAAGGTCATCTAGTCCAACCTCCCTGCAAAGACCAGGGACATCTTTGACTAGATCAGGTTGCTCAGAGCCCCGTCCAACCTGGCCTTGAATGTTTCCAGGGATGGGGCATCAACTACCTCTCTGGGCAACCTGTGCCAGTGTTCCACCACCCTCTTTGTGAAAAAAAAAATTTCCTTAGATCCAGTCTGAATCTACCTCCCTCAGCCATCCTTTCTTCTCAAGTCCTTCCACAGTGCATGTAAGATATATGCAGAGCTGCCATTTCTGCTCTGTTCATAGGTTGTAATTCACTGCTCCTTTTCAAACCTCAAAGCAGGAGATGCCTCTCTCTCCCTTCACAATGAGGTCCATCAACCTACTGGGAAATGTAACTTGAGCAAAATTGTCATTCTCAGAGCAGTTTCTCATCTCTCTTAGTTCTTGCTGGAATCAAATGCTCAAAAGGAGTTTCAGGAGCTCTCAAGTAGATAAGTGGTCTTACGCAGTAGCACCCCAAAGCACGAGGTTTAAAAAGCAGTCCTCAGCTTGCTACAGCAGTGACTGTCACAGACAGCAAGGCTGTTCAGTTCAGATTTGAATCATTCCCCCTTGAATTGTACTTTAAGGATGTAGTGTGGCAGCATGAACCTCATCCCATGCTCTGGAAGAGGGGAAGAAAGTTAAAAGATTTTTTATCTTTTTTTTAAAAAGCTTGCTAGACCATCAGAGGGTTTCCCTCAAATCTTCTGCAAAGTCGGTAAAATCACAGTGTTTTATCAATCAAGAAGTTCATGTTGCTTCCAAACAGTTACAGCATGTATAAAGAGGGTCTTGTCTATGGAAAGGGTAAATGGCTGCACGTACAGATCCAGTCTACTAGTGAGGAATGAACTACCTCCATGTTCTTACTGTGCAGCCAGCAAGCAGTTGAAGTGTGATTCGAGGCTAAGGCTCTGCGAGATGCCTGCCAGTGGGGCCTCATCCCTGCAGGAGGGAGCAAGGTAAAAGGAGCTGCTGATGCAGAGAACTGTCTCGTTTTCCCAGTCTAAGCAGGTCTGCCTCCATCTCAGTGCTACAGTGGGATTAGCAAAGGAGCTGCTGCCGTTTCCTGCCTGTGAAATGCTCCCAAAGATCCTCATCTTTAAAGTATGCAGGCTCTTAGCAGTGATGAAGACTTTGGCATACAGCTCCTGTGATCAGGGAAAGTCAACTTTCAGTGGAGAACATCAGAGAAACTAGCCGTCCCTTAGCCCATTGCTGGTTTGTACCTTAGCTTCTTGCCAGTATACCAGCGTGTTTCACCGATCTGCTATTTTGCTCTGAACTTTGGCACCTGTACATTTTGGGATATGTGAACTGGTTCTTACTGTCTCTGGCCAGGTCCCAGCTATCTACTCCTGCATCTGCAGCTCTGGACATAGAGGAGGACACATTGTCAGGTCAATAGTGCAAGATACTCACTGATACCTTAACAGCAGGATGCTGAAGAAGATAAATGTAAACATGTAACAATTGCCTTATTCAGCCCATCTGATACTTTAAATGAAGCAGAGGCCCTAGGGAGAGAAAATAAAGAAAAAGAGTATGTGATCGTGTAACTAAAAACTAGATCATAATGAATATGCACAGAAGGGTTGAATTGAGGTTGTACTGGCAACCCAGCTTCTGATATTTCCTAACTTTTAAGCAATACAATGCAACCTTTACAACATTTCTTTCATGTTGTTTTGGCAGGAACTGTTTCTCGCCATTGGTTTGGAGAGAGCCTAGCACTTTGTGAGTTCTGTCATAATGGAAACAAGTAATAGAAATACAACTACTTTTATCTGTGCCACACACACAGATACACACCCTGCAACTATTGCAACATGCTCTTTTCCCAGCTTTTTCTGAAGGAAGCTACTGAGTGTTCTCTATGGTAAGTGGGAAGATTCAAGAGTTCAAGAAGAATAATTAGAATTATTTGATTTTTTAAAAAAATGTTCTGGTCGTAAAGTCTCAATTAATATATCTTTGTTTATGAAAATAAATACACTACATGTACAACATGGATTTTTTTTTTCCTTTAGGGAACTTATTCCTGACAGGTGTTACAAGCTTTTTATACAATACTTTGTTAAAGCCTTTCAGTGTAGAAAAACATTAGATCTATTTTTTTCCTATTCCACTGTCAGTTCTAGCTATGGTTTGCACTGTTTGGTATTGACCTAATAAAGAAGCAACAGCTGAGAAATAATTAGTATTTGTTTCCAAAAAGCTGTATATGTGCCTTAGATTGGCATAAGCTTTCTCTCACCTATTAGCTGAAGAGTACTGTTTGCAGTACATAAAATACATCAACAATCCGTTCTGTATATAGAATTTATTTTTAGTGTAGGTTGATGTTATTAAAATGCCACATTATCTTTGTCATTTAGCAAGCATTTGAAAGCATATAGCAAGAGGTTTCTTCTCCATTTTTTGTTTCTGCAGAGGAAAGCTTACCATGGGATGCATAAAACATTCATTAATGTTTTTGCTCTCTTTAGTCTTTGCTCTGAATATGTAGTTACAGCTGTAGAGACATTAAGCTGCTATTCCAGGAGGCAAATGTAACCCAGAGAGTCCGTAGCCGGCCTCCACACTGCTCCCCACAGGACTCCATGGCCTAGTTGTAAATTCCCACCTTATTCCATAACGGTTTTAAGCCAGCACCCCTTAAGCTACGGTGGTGATACTGGAGTCCTTCTTGGAAAGACTCTGGCCACACAACTTGGATTATGATGGCGACAGAAGTGGTTAGCCCCCCTCGCTGCAGGGTGAGTGCCCTTTGGGGCCTGTCAAGGGATACGTTGGGCCTAAATTTTTTTTCCCTGAAGCCTTGAGAGCAGGCTGCCATTCGCATTGTGTTGCCAGAAGACATGTTTGGACTCGAGCTGGGGCTCAGACCTGGGCTCAGAAATGTCTTAGGGGTCCAGCCCACTTGTAAAGCAGGACTCTGCAGTGAGGCGCAGATGAGGGCTCTTCAGCTCTGATTGTAAGCCTTTCTCTCAACTCAGCGTTACGACATTGAAAGTAACCGCAGTGTTGTAGCAATGAGTGTTTCATCCTGAAAAAGTGTGGGGGTGAAGAAGTCATTCGCATATTCTTCCAGAATGGAGAAGTCTTGCTTTTGAAAGCATAAGGTAGACTGGAATGAGTCACAGAAAGGGCAAAAGTCTGATTTGTGACCACATTGGGAAACCCCCCTTCTCCCTTCAACATGCCCCTGCGTGTGCACACACACACACACGTGTACAGACATGCACTCACTCCACATTTGAAGACTAGTCTATCAGGCAATGAATTCCTCAAACCATTTCTCACACAAGTAGAGTCTTGTTTAAGCAAGAGGGACAAGTCCCAGAAGCCAGAGCCCCATTCTGTGGTACAGCAATAGTCTAACAAACATCTCTGCCACTGCAGGAAGCTTGAGAGGCGATGGAAAGATTCAGAGGGGTAAGGGGAAGCTGTCAGCATCGATTATAAAAATACAGCACATTCTGCAAAAGTAATTTCAGGAAAACCAGCTCTTGACATCCTAAAATGACAAAGTCAGCTGCAGTTACTCCATACAGAAAAAGGCTTGCTCTGTGGGGGATAAGTTTGATTTCAAAGGGACCACTCACAGAGAAGAGATTCCTTGTGGCGTGAGCCTCAGGTGGCAGAAACCAGAATCTGGCCAGGACAGATTCAACACAAGGCTTTTCCTATGCTATCGCTTTGATTTCAGCAAACAACATGTGACAGCATGCACATATAGCAGATGAAAAGCAAATTCAGAAAATAGTATTCTCTTTTTGTTATAAAGATCTTTTTTTTTTTTCAAGTGGGATAGTAGCAGGTGTGGCAGCACATGGGGTGCTTGATACTAACAAAGCAATCATAGTCTGGATCCAGTAACAACAAAAATTTAAGAAGGCAATAGAAGCAGATGATTTGAAAGCTTGTCTATAGAGAGCTCCTCACTACACAGAGTTATATACAACCATTATTACACATCCATTTTTTTCATTTGTATGCACTTATGAATAAAACAGGAGAGACTAATATAGATGAGATAAACAATCCTACAATGCAATCCTGCATGGGAAAGCTATTAACAAGAATATTAAAGTGAAAGGAGCTTTTAAGTTAAAAGAATGATTTAACCATTTGTTGTCATGCTCTGCAATCAAATCATGTCATCTCGAATGCCAAGCTTTTACCTCTCCTGTAGTTTTTCACAGTACATGGGAGGGGTGATAAATAGGTTTATAGTTCTCTAATTCCCAGAGTTTTCTTTTCTGGCTTCCAGAATAGCCTCAGGAAGGCCTGAAATCATTCCAACCTCCCTTGTCTGCAGCGGCTGTATATGTGGGCTTTTGCACTGGCTGGTGACTGCCGGAATAGCCTGTGTTGGTCACTACGGGGATTCTGGTCCCGCTGTGGTGAGGCAGAGAGAGAACCAGCAGAGGTAACCTGCTGGGAGAAGAGTATCCCAGCACCCACTTAGGCATTTCAAGGATTCCTTGTGATGCTGAAGTGGCTTACAGAAGCAGAGGGGAGGCCTAATATGTAGTCTCATGTTTAATTCTGCATCAAGTTATTTGGTGTTCTTGGAGGGTTTATTTCTAGGTTTGAAGGCCCAAAGCAAGGTCATCACCCTCAGCAGGAGTCACAGCAATGACAAGTAGTGTCCAGGGCACAACCAAGAGTTAGTTTCTTCTGGTGTTCATGCTAGTAGTTGAAGAGGCATGAAATCAGCAGCAGGGAAACGAGATTACAGGTGGAACAAGCTTATCAACTATGACATTAAGGACAGCAAAAACATTATGGATTATAAAGTCTTCTGCATAATGTTTGCCCACAGAATAGGCATCTAAACATCCAATACATCTAAACATACCTGAACATATTTTTTGGAAAGATACCATTTCCAGAGCAATGCTCCATGCAGTTGAGAGTCCCCCAGCCTAACTATGTTAGCCAAACCCCATGAATTCTAACTATACTTTTATAACAGTATTTCCTGTCTGTTAGAATTAAAACTGGGATGGTCTGCAGATTTTAAGTGCAAATTTATTAAAATAACTAAAGATTTTAAGAAGCCAATATGTTGGTCCTGTAAGTATACATTTTTCCTTTGCAGCATGTGTGTAGCTAAAAAAAATCTAAACAAATTTTTAAGAGTCCTTTAAAGTATCTGAGGAAAAACCCTTCCATTTATTCTCCGGTTATATCATTAAAAAATCTTAAGCAACTTTATTTAGGTTTGTGATTTGGAAACTAGATAGGCTTTCAAATGGATGGCTTCCTTGGAGAAGTTATTAAGTACTAGCTACAAACATTCAGCAAATCTGCCTGTCTCAGAAATGACTCAAAATAGCAAAACATGGAGGCATTGTAATGGTAATACTGGATATTTTAGAATAGATCTGCACAGGCCACAAAGGAGATTGCCCACTGTTCACTTATTAAGACAGAGGAAACAGTAAAACAGTGACTGTAACATGTAGATAGACATACACACCTGCCTCACAAACTCGTAACATCCCTCTGCCAAAGCTGGATTTGATTTTTTTGATTGTAAATCAGGTGCTCCTGCACATGTTTCATTCAGTGCAGGATCTGGCTTTGGAGGACAAATGATTTCACATTAGCTGCTTTTTTATTCTTTCATTGTGGTCTGTCGTATCTAAATCATATCCTGCATATCAGTGTGATGAATACACTGCTGTAAAAACAGACACTTATATATGTATTTTTTATTTTTCATAGGTAACTTTTACCACACCTTATTTTCTTTCCCATTATTATTTGTAGCCATGACACTGCTCCTGTTACAGCTTTTGCTTTTACTTGCAGTGGTATTAACTCAGGTATGTTAATCAGTCTCAGACAGAAATCTAGCCTGTGAATACTCATGACAAAATTAATATAATTAATTCTCTGGGACTGATTTGGCAGGCTGAGGGAACATCACATTTAGAGTCTGTATATTACCTTCCTTTGAGTACTGATAGATTTTCTGGATATAATCAGATGAAAAAAAAATATAAAAATCACAGATACACAACTCTTACTTGGTTGTGTAACAGTATATATATTGGCATTCAACTACATTTATGTGTGAACACTTCAAACATGCCTGTGTGAAAATGTAGTAATTTCTCCGTTTAACAGGATTGTATTGCATGTTGCGTGCCCAAAATTAATCTGTTTGGCCAGTCTCTGTGCAACTCAAACTCTTTCTCAAGAAGCGATGAACAAACCTGAACACTCAGTAATTTACTTTCCTAAATTCACTCATGTGAGTAATCTCCCTGTCTTTGATGAGATTATCCATATAATTGCAAATGAACAGGACCATGATTTTAGGGCACATAACCATGGGCACTGCGTCTCAGAGCTCCCACCGCAAGCTTTTTCTCCTTTCTGATGTGCCCTAAACTGAGGAACCTGCTTTGTCCTATATTGCCTATAAATTGACAGTTCCTACAAAAGAAAAAAAAAATAAAAAGAAAAAAGGAAAAACAAAGTTCCTGGTATTTAATGGTACTATTTTTACAGAACACAAGAGCTATCTGACTGTTAACACAAGTATCTTGTATCAGCATGCTTGATAACACTGCAAAAGGAGGGAGAGGGGCCTAAACACAAGCAGAGACAGTAGTCTACTTTTATCTCACCAAAAAAAAAGAAAGATTTTTTTCTCTCCATTGTTTTTAAAGAACATCAGAAAAGAGTAACTAAAACAGAAACAAACATCTTGACAGCAGAAACATACACCTCTATAAAATCAGGCCATTAGTTCTGATTTAGATTAACCAGATGTCTCAAACAGGCCTGGGATGAAAAACACAAAAAGCACAGCTTTTTACTTTAAAAAAAAAAAAAAAGAAAGAGGTGCACAGCATTTATGTATCTAAAAAAGCACAGCCTTGTGATCTAAGTCTTTTCGTCTCCTGCTTCCACCACTACCTTCAAACAGTGACCATTTTTCCCCCCCATGTTTGTCTCTGATGCAGTTCCAGAGACAGAGGAACAAAAAGCTGCTTGATACCCCTCTGACAATAGAAAGGAGATGTGCCTGGCTGTGTGGGAGGAGCTGCTCAATTCTTCCATGTAGCGCAGGGTACACATGCTTCGAGCGGCATTAAGTGTTCCTGGGAGCAGGGAACAGAGTGTTCCAGCAGGATCTAACATACAGGCAAAGATAGAAAGCCATTTTCTTCACAGCTACACAATGCATTGATACAAGATCCCGAGCTTGCAGAGGATGAACCTACTGTTTCAGAACTTTTTCTTTCCTTTTCTTTTTCACATCTTAATTCACTTTAAAATTATTTAAGAGGACTCTGTGATTTTTTTCAAACATGATTCTTTTTTTAAAATTCACTGCTTTGTAAAAGCCCGCTAATAAAGCATTACATAAGAGATATAGCAGTCCCATAAAGCATCCCCTAAAGCTGTGCATAAAATATCTTTGCAGCAACATTTTCTTCACCTTGGGTTTTTGTGCCCCACAACTCAGCTAGAAGTCAGTGGAGAGGGAACAAGTAGAAATTCATATGAGATAACAGAGGACAAGGGAGACCTAAAGCCATGCACACCTACACTATGGAACAAGAACATGGTGCTGTGCTCCACCATAAGCAGGTGGAGCCCCACCAGCTATCTCAGCCCTACTCTGATGCCACGTCATTGCAGCCAGCTCAGGCTCCGAAACTGTGCTACTTCATACCAAGAAACCAACATGCGCAAGGCCAAGGCAGGGAATGTCTGCAGCGCATTCCTTTCCTCCGCGTAGACGTGCCTTCATTGTTTCCACTCAGTTTTGTTACCCTGGAGCTGTAGGGTATTTCCTGCAGAGTCATCTCCTCCCACCGACTCGGATCTTCAGTCTCATCTACCAGGCAGCATGGTTTCAGTAGAGCCATGCCAGAGCTGGTGCTGCCAGCACCCAAACGCTTCTGTTTCACATTGAAAAAAAAGAAAAACTCACCACCAACAAATGACAATTTTGCCAATTTTTATTCCCCCATAAAATTCCAGATCTGTTCAAAGCTACCTGCAAGTGTGGGTGCATACACCCTGGATTATGTATATTGATATCATAGTATAAAAAAATTACTAAGGGTGTCCAGGAGTGATCATAAGTGTTGTTTCAGTTGCTACAGTCCCAGAGGAAATGATCTGGCCATCAGTTATGCAATTTCCTACTTCATATCAAAGGCAAATTCACTCATTTATATAAAGATGGCTTAGTAATAGCTGATATTTCCTAAAGGCTGGTCATCTTTTTCTTTCTTAAGGTAGTGGAGTCTACATTAAGAAATAGTGACCAAAACCTGGATTTTTCACATACGTGTTTTAAGTTGCTGGACTACTGCAGTGATTTCAACACAAAGCAGACAATTTCAGAATGATGAACCAAACTTTACTTTTTTTTGTTGATTTAACCTCAATATTTCAGCCAATGGCCAAAAGTATAACAAAGATGAACTTAAGTTGCTCGAGATTTGAAGAGAAGAGTAGTTACAACCCTTCAACTAACACAGCAGGTATGAAAGCTCAGTACCTCAGAGAGCTTTGATGATGTGAAGAATCCCACTTTCTTGGGGTGCAGATGGAAATTTCACCTTCTGCCACTTCACAGTGCATTTGGTAACTGTGGATCTCGTTTAATTTTTAATCTACTCATCTCAAATGACTCTGACCCTGTGTTTGTAATACCAGAAACTTGCTGTACCATCCTCACTCCAGCCATAAAGTAGTTACATTAACCACAGAAATGCTTATGTCATCAGTAGAGCTTTCAGAACACAGACAATAGCAGTTTTACTGTTCCTGATAAAGGTAACACCCTCCTCTGTGAAGACAGAGGCATAAAAAATTACCTGTAGTAAATAAAGGTATGGATGGTCACGTAAAAATGCAATAGTGTTGCTCATTAACTCCAAAGATTGGAGACCGAGTAGATGTTTAATGGAGGGTGGAGGTGAATTTTACATGTACTCATTTCTGAAGCAAATGAAACAAAGGCAGTGGAATATTTTTGTTTTATAACTGCCATGAGTCCTCTCCAAGTATTTTTATAGTTATCATTACTAACTTCTTTATTGATTATATATCAATCACACAAACTCCTTGGAAAGAAGGTGACCAGCCTGTTTATCCATACCTTCCTGTTCTGGAAGCATAAGGTCAACACATTATTATGCACTAATGTCAGCTGTTTGCTGATGCATACGCTTCCCAAATTCAACAGGCTTTCTTCTGATGTCAGAAGAGTTTTGCCATGGGCTTCTGTGGAAAGAGGGGAAGATTTTGCAATTTTTTTTTCACTGTGTGGAATGGTTTAGAAACTTTTTCTTAGAATTTACCAAGCCAATTTTCTCTTCCTTCACCTGGATTTTGACCTATTGACTGACATTCATGCTTGTTTTTCTGTTTTAACTGACAAGGCATTAAAATGTTGGGAAATAGATGAGTTTCTTCTTGCCAATAGCAGAGTGTGAGATCAGGTGTTGCAGAGAGGCAGAATCCAGAGGATGCTTGTTAGGAACTGTATCTTTTCAGTAGCCCTTTAGTGTGTAGCTCTAAGAACTCCTAGGATGGAGAACTCTGGTTCACAAGACAAATGGATTTAAGAGCTATCAAAATTACTGAAATACTGGAGGGTCACTCCAAAGGGAGTTAGGTATATACATTATTGTAAGAGCAATTATGTTTATTTTTATGATGGTTGAATGAACTGTTTCTCCCTTGCAAATCAGGTGACACAAACAGCAATGAATGTCATCCCTTTGCTAACTTGAATTATTTGAATCCCTCTACTAATACGAAAAGAACTAAATCCTTTTTTTTGTTTTTCAAATTGATGCCAGAATAGTTTTGAATGGCATGTTTCATTACAAAAACCAAGAAAAGTTAAACTTGAAAAAACAGTAGATTACCACATGGATTACAAACACTGATAAAACACAGTTCAATGGTCACTTCCCTCAACAAGTCACTCACGATTTAGGTGCAAACAGAGAATTAAATTCTAAAGAAGCTTGAAAATGCTTTCAGTAAACAGACTTTAAAATTTTATATTAAATTGGGACCATTCTATTAACACAAGTAAAGATTTGCTCCATAAGAGGAATAAATCCATTTCTACTTTCAGTTTCATATGCACAGGTAGTACTGTGAAGACAATCAAGGATGTCCCCTGGGGAAAAAAAAAAAAGTAAACACTCTTCAACTTGTCAGGACAGAAAGCAAAGACAGTGTATAACTGCAAGTAGTAAAGCACTTCAGATTTATATCATTTGTACATCCCGGAGCTCAGAGAAGTTGAGTAATTGTTTTTACCTCCACTTAAGCAAAGCCTTTTACGAAAAGAAAAGATAAAAAAAATCAGCCTTTTTGTCCTCTCAGATTTGTCTAGGCTCTCCCGAACCCCTTCTGCTTGGCCCCGGCTCTAACTGGCTGTCCCTAGAGATGAGGGGACATTGGGCTAATGACTAATTCCCCCCACCCCGCTGCCTCTGGGCCAGCTGCAGAGGGTTTGGGTAACAAAGGCTGCATCCACAGACAGGACAGGAGAGTCTTTTTGTTCCTGTATGATTCCCATGTAACCCCTGATTAATGCTCCTGTAGCTTTTCATGTGTTTCCTCACCCTGAATTACAGCATATGGCCCTGTCCACGAGGCCACGAAGTTGCCATGCCCATGTGGGCCAAGAGAAACAAATTTACAGAGTGAGACTTTTGGTGCTGAAAAACCACAATAGACAGCTTCTGGGGGTTTACTTCAGACTGCTCACCTCTAATGTGGTCCTGTGTGCTGTGCATGCATTAGCAGATAGAGCACACACATAGTTGTGTGTGTGCTCGCAAGGATGTTCACAAGGATGGTGTGCATCAGGCTGTTTATGTGTTGCGAGAATGTCACTGTGGTGGTAGGAGTGAGCTCCAAGCGTGGGGACCACTGTGGAGAGCCTCAGGACCGATGGGACAGATGGATGTCAGTCACCTCAGAATATTTTTGTTGCCTGCTTGTGACAATTACATCAGGCAGAGCACTGGTGCAACGGAGGATCTGGGCTCTTAGCAGCAGTCAGGTCCACCTTGCAGCTGATAATGTGACTGTCTAAATATATCGGTGATTAGGGCTACCCTGCCTAGATTAAAGTCACAGCTCTGTATCTCCCATCTGAGGCACAACAGCTGGCCTGATGACAGCACACACATGAACTCTGTGACCTGTTTTTCCAAACTGTTTTTTAGAGCATGCTTTAAATATACTGGGTCACTGTCTGTAATAGCGGATTGCAACAAATGCAATCCTTTCTCCAGGATGGCCTCCTTAAACTCCATAAATTGTGCTAGGGTGGAGCAGGCTCCATGATTAGGAAGTCATCTCCTTAATGGTTCAGATCCCACCTCATATTTTTAACAAAAAATAAAACTGAAAAGTCCGCTAAAATTTATGTATAAACATCAACAAAAGCTTTAAGCAAACGCAAAAACTCAAATTCAAGCATTTCTTTTCTCACTACTATAGCAATGCATAAGATACCATGTTTTGTTATAATGCCACCTCTTCTTATAAAGGGGTCTCAGTTATCTGTCTTACATATTTCAGGGGACAGAAACTGATCCTGTGATCCCGAACAAGCCGTTCTAATTGCTTGTCTGTCCAGAGCTGAATTTAAGGCATTGCTGCCTTGACAAACAGGAGTCCCTTTACTCTCCTTCAGAAATCCCCAATATAATTATAGAAGATTCAATTCTTCCTGCATTTTTCCCTAGGCAATGACCTGCTTTGCTTGTACGGCAAAATCAACCCTGATTTTATAATCCAGAGGAAAACAAAGTTGCCTGATCTTTTTCAAATAAATACAACTGTGCATGGAAATTGCAAAAAAAAAAAAAAAAAAAAAAAAAAAAAAAAAAAAAAAAGACACCAAAACAAACAAAAAACCCCACTTATTCCTTTAATTGTTCATTATTTTACCATGAAGAAGTTACACACAGGGGAGCCTTGAAACTCCTTTCACGTTCATGCCCTTTAATTCAATTACGGCCCTAAGCTAAAGCAAAGAGCTAGCAAGAGTCAGCTACTACTGCTACTGATAATGTAACTGCCAAAAAATTAATGGCATATAAACAATTCAAGTAGCTGTTTCACGATGAGATTGCCCTTCTGAAGCAGGTTAGTTTGCCTCGTAGATGACAAAATTATGGATGAATTCCTGACTTGCTTTCTTCAGTCTTTGATTTAAAGTAGGCCACTGGATTTAGGCACTTTAGGTGCAAAGGAGTCTTTATATTTTCTAAATGGCCTTCTGTGATCTGAAGAGATCAATGGTGTACATTTTACTTGCATTGCATGTGTTTGGAGCCTAGGGGGAAAACAAAGGCACAAATAAAGGATTGATTTAGATGGAATTTGAGATTATAGTAGAGGATTTCAGACACGTTTTAAAGATATGAGAGAGGTTGTGTAAAGACCCAACCACATGTGGGATTTTTGTACGGTCAAAGTGTTGATGGCCAAATGTGTGACTTTAAAGAAAATAGAATTTAGGCTTAGAATCATTAATGCAGTCAAAGAGAAGGATCATCAGCCTGATCCTGAGCCTTAAAAAGTGAATAACAAAAATCAGGCAATAGCAGAAAAATATTTTACTGAATTAAAAAACAAATGTGCAGTAATTATGGATACTTTTACCCTAACACATTTTCATGTATTACCAACTGCCCCAGAGTAGAAAAAAAAGGAAAACACATAAAACGAAAATATACTCAGAAAAAAAGGTCTAAACAATCCTATCCCCTGAAACCGATGAAAATACCTAAATCTGCTGAAAATACATGAAGAAGTGAATTTCATGATTAAGCAAAGATACTGAAAAAAATGATAGTGTATATTTGAGGAGCTACATTTTTCTCAAATATGTTGTTTAATTAAGGAATGACAAAAAAAGAGAAGCATGGACAATGTTGGCTGTACACATTTGGGATGACTGGACTAAAAAAGGCATCAAATTCTCACCTCCTAACAGAAGAAGTCAGGTAGCAGCTGTAGCTCGTGTACCTACATACAGATCCCCTCTCACAACAGGGATTTTAAAAAGAACATAGCTTTATCTGCTCTCACTTGCAGTTCTTGAATCCTGCTTTGGATCAAACTGATCAGAGTCATTGGCAAGCCGGTTTGCCTGTCATCTACTCCCAGAATCTCTTGAGTCACAGCATATCTCAAATAAGGATGAGGTGAGAGGGAGGAACCTTCTCCCTGTGCAATATGTGCAAATGCCCAACATCCAATTTTGGTATGAACTTCTTAGGAAACCAGTGTCCCAACTTGGCTTTGGGTCCTGTAGCTCATTTGAGTTTCTCCTATAGGAGCGTTGTATGAGAAATAATTCACTTCTGGTGAAAAAGCTGTCTCTTGGACTTCACTGCATCTCCTTAGGATGTCCACGCTGCCTGACCTCATTAATCTTGTTTTTCACAGTCACTGTACTGTGCAGTTATTCCATTAACATATTGTAGTGCTGCCCGAGGCTGCTTTAGTGTATGCTCTATTCTATATTTGCCTAATTTATTTAGGCATTTGTAGTGCTTTGACCATTGTAGGGTCTCTCTTTCTATGGGTAAATGAGGAGAGCATATGGTGTGCAACTGTGAGCTATTGACAGTGCTCCTGGGAAGCCCTGTAAAAGGGCACAGATACTGTGGCGCAGTTCTACACACTAGCTCAATAAAAAAAAAAAAAATTAAAAAATTGCAACAATTTTCCACAAAGGGACCACTTTATATACATTTATGCCTATGCATACTGTGCACTGGAGAAAGGGAAGGGAGGAGGTACCTACAGCTTGTAGTAGGTGTTTAAACATCCTGACAAGTTTGGGTTCCAACACAAAGAGTAGATGTTGCAGAGCTCAGAAGCAGATTGCGTTATATGGCAATGCAGGGAGCAACACACAGTTCACTCGCTGCACATTATATTTTCTGTCATTTTTAGAGGAAACAATAGAACTGGTCAGATTCAGCAAAGTAAAAAACTGACAAGGTGTTAATAGAAATAGGGCTTCTTTCCATGAGATTATATCTTCTACATTTTACATATATACATACATTTCCTTGCTTGGAAATAAAGGTCATAATACTTTTATCGTTTTTGCTCACTAACTGTATACATGGCTTCTTTCTTTAGGAACACCAAAAAGCACAAGATGCCAACTGACAGAACTTAAAAAGCATGAGAATGCTTTCTTTTAATTACACTTAGGTTTAATAGATGTTGACGCAAGTTGTGAATCAAATATAAATTATTTTCTTTTGCAAGAATTCATAAGCATCATCTACTGTTAAAAAACATTTCTAATATTAAAGTGTTTCACATTCAACCCTTATTACCATCTTAGTTTTATTATGAGCTGTATGTAGTTGAACAAAAGTGGAGAGAAAGCCTAATGTGTTAATGTTTTATTCTTTTATCCTCAATGTTTAAATTCTATCCTGTGTTTAATGGATAGTCATCAGATGGTACCTACAGTGCATTCTGAAGTTTTTTTTCTTATGTTAAGAAAAGTATTATGGATTTTTGATGACATTATTTAGAAATGGCTGGTGCCTTTGGGTGCCAAATTTAAGACCCTTTATCTTTAACCGATGTACCCATGATTACGGTGACTACAGTTCACACGCTAAAGAACTAGCAGGATAGTAGCAGTGAAAATGAGAAGCTAATTCATTCCAAATCTAGGAAAATTAAAGAACAGCCAGTCTGCCTTTTGTTTAAGGGTTAAAACATCCACTCATCTCCAAAGTAAGCCAGGACAGTATGGCTCAAAATAATGAAAAGCCAGCCCAAGCTTGAACTAAGTACCCATCACCCCTCTGTAAGATGCGATGCTTTGAGATGAGGGAGTAGTTACCAGCTCACAGCCCTACCTTTGCCATTTGTCCCACAATAATGGCACGGAACAAGGCAATCAGGAGAACAGAGCTGACGGCTGCTAGAAGGATAGGAATACCCTCGGAGGCTCA
The DNA here is from genome assembly GCA_009806455.1 of Tetrax tetrax. NCBI lineage: Eukaryota > Metazoa > Chordata > Aves > Otidiformes > Otididae > Tetrax > Tetrax tetrax. Next base: position 16,446 of record WHYT01015827.1, read on the forward strand.
AAAGCTTGCTTAAATTGTTTTATGGCAACAAAGTAGCCTTTGAAATCATTTGAATTACAAACAGTGAAAGTTTACTGTTAAACCAGTTATTGTTTCTGAGCCACAGGGGGCATTTGAACAAGGAGGGAAGGACTTGGAGCCGGATGGAGGAGGAAGGAGTTTCTTACCAGCGTGTTGCCTGCGAGGTATCTCAGGCAGGACAAAGAGCAGATGTTTGCTGGGGGAAGGAGAATTCTTACCTATTTAGTACCTATTTAGTTACCAGCACTGGTCAGCCTGGTCCTGGGTGCAGGTAGGCTGCAAGGGGAAGGGGACACCTCAGAAATAGGAGAGGAGGGAAGTAGAAATATTTACCATCCTCCCCAGATCCATTTTCATCTACAGTATCACACATAACTTTATCCTCCCATGTGACTCTGACTTCAGTTTTAGGTGGAGCTTCTGGAGGTGAGTAAACAATGAAAAAGTGTTGAAAGTCAGGAAGTGGTGTTTACTCCTTGTGTGTCCTGAGCGAACTGAGTTCGTTTTCTCATAGCTGTAAAACCTGGGAGAAAAGTCCACAAGTAGATATGTGCACACCACAGTGTTGTGTGGCGCCTGCACCATAGGGTCACATGGAGATAGTTTTGCTGGAGAACTGATCCTTCCCACTGATTCAAGTCAAGAGATAAACCATCCTCTTGCAGGGAAGTTCCAGATTTCAGAACTAATGCAAAAACTAAGCTCTTGCCATTATACTCTACAGAGAAAAAAAGTTTAAGAACTGCTGCACATTATAGTTCCCCTAACATGACTGACAAGATCTCCAGAGCAAATCAGCCAATTCATCATTCCATCTGCCATTCCAGCCTGAGACAGATTCTGGGTCATCACAGAACCCAAATACAGCCACTTGTCCCACCAATAGGAACTTACCAGCCTTAGGTCCCTGACTTCAACCATACCAGTGCATTGTTGGAACAGGAAAATGTGTTTATTCAGAAACTAATGTCCAGAAGTGTCAGGAACACCAGCTGGTCAAAGCGAAAAACTGCTATCCTCATGTCTGAATAACTACAGTATGCTTCTGCTGAGGGCACACTTCAGGGATACAGCATGAATAAAATTACATCTTATTTCAGCAAGACCTCCTGCCTCTGAACAGCTGAAAGCACATTATCAGGGCAACAAGCGACAGCTTCAGCTCCAGATAAGATGTATTCCGTAAAGAAACGAACTCAGTGATGAAACTCAGGAAAACCTGTGTAACTGCATACGTTGCACAAAGTAAATTAACAATTTATAACTTATTCACATAATGCAGTTGCTCACAGTAGGAAGACTATATTCACTGAAGCTTTAGAAAGACACTGTTTTCGGTCTGCTTACAAAAGCCAGTTGCTATCAGAGGCCTAAAGGAAATTGTAGGTGTTAGCTAGCCTAACCGTTGTGGATTTGACTGCAGTTTTGTACCACATTGAGGCTGTGCGCATCTAAATGTCAGACTCCTTGCATGCATTGCAACTCAACTGGATCATGCTAACGAGATCTTCAGAAGCGTGTCTTTAGCTGTTCTCCCAGCCAAACCTGCTGTAATCAAAGTCTTTCCTCAGCCTCATCCTCAGTAACAAAAATACACCCGTACTTTCCTCTTACCCTCAGTGCTGTCAGAGCTCTGACTTGATGGTCTGAGATAAAATGTGTACGCACACGTTCGCATGCAAAACAATACCGGCTCTTACTTCATGAATGTCGGGATGTTTGTCTTTGGAAATTTGTTTGAGTTGCTTATTTCCTGTCTGAGCTTTGTGGAGGTGTCTCACAGTGTGACTTGAGGTGAGTGCAACACAAATATGCCCAAATCAGTGAAATATCCGCAGACACTAGCATGGCCCAAGTACAAGAACTTAAACCAAGTTCTTTCCTTACATGAACTCTTCTTTTTTCTTTTGTTTCACCTGAAGTTAAGTGGTACCAAAGTAAAAGCTGTATAGTGGAACTTAATTTAGAAATAAAGCATTTGCCTAGTTCTATAACATGTTATTATTTTGCAGGGTATTTAAGTTGCTGGATGATTATGCAGGAATTTAGACATTTATCCAGTATTTGCCACAATGAATTTAATATTCCTTTCTCTCTCTTACATGTAGCACATAAAGAAAATAATTTCTGACCTATATAAACGGCATACAAAAACACTCTCCCCCGCCTTTTCCAAAGTTTAATCCAACAATCAAAAATGACAACAGCATAGATAAGCACAATTGTCAGCCAGCTGCACACTAGCCCAGACATGTTTCATGGAGGAGGTGGAAACAGCTTGCACTTTTTTACAGAAAGAAGGCTGATGTAGAGTCTTGTTTGCTTTCCAAAATACATGTCCTTAAAAATTTGCATTGCTCGGTCAAAAACAAAACAAAACAACTGCTGCTAACATGAAGATAAGCTTCAAGTCCTTCAGTTTTCTAGATCATGGTTTGTTATCTTGAAATAACGCATGCACACGCACACACATATGCTCTCATATGCAGAGGTAAACTTTCTAAATACGAGCAGATTTTCCTAGTGCTCAAGTGGTCTTGTTGCAAAGCATGTTTGCTAAGCTGGAATGAGTATTTCCAGTCAAATGTAGTAATTTTTCTTCAACTAGACTGAAACTTTCACCCAGACCCCGAGCACAGGGAAAGCATAGAAAGGGAAAAAAACAAGGACTGCTCTTTGGGGAGGGGGTGGCTGGCTTCCAAGGGCACAAAGAAAGTACATGTCAGAGCAGCTGCAAGTTCTTGAACCAGGATTCAGGCACACAACCACAGGCCTCATGGTGATTAAGGAATAAGTTAACTCTCTGTGGAAAGATCCATTATTTATAACGTGCAGCGCTCAGCACTGTACAACCAAGGAGGGAAGCACCACCTCGGCTCTTTTTCTCCAGTCTTAAATTTATCAGCAGCTCTCAGATCGTTCCCAGCACACGCTGCACTTGAAGCTCAGACACCTGGTTATACCAGCTTTCTTAATCATGCATTTAAAATGTATTCCTCCTCTGATTTTATACTTTCAAACCAGTTCAGCTATCACCTGATTGCAGTTTACACATAACCCTAATCAACATATTACAGCCTGGGAACTGCGGTGCCATGTCATTCCATTAAAAGGAAAGAAGCTGTTCCTGCGATGCATCCGATTGCCTGTTTACACAATAAAGTTAAATTCTTGAAAAAAAAAAAAAAGAAGAAAGAAAAAAAAAAGCTAGTATTAAACACTTTTTGAATTGTGCAGCCGTATGAGGTTAAGCCTTTCTCACTCCCTGCATAATGCTGCTCCCATTATGCCTCTGGAAACCTGTCCAGGTGTGCTTCCCACTGCCTGGAATCACAGGGTTGGTGGAGACAGGATCTTGAAACCGCTGACATTGGCTTTCAATATGCTCCTTATTTCCAAGTAAATATTCTGCAAGCGTGTGATTTTTTGGCACTACCTTAACTATTGTGGCATTGCCCCGAAGGACAGACTAACCCAGTTTAAAATAAGTGTATTTAATAGTGCAGAGCTCTATAGCTTGTTTAGTAGGACTTTAACCATGGCTTTGTAAATGATTTCAAAACCAAGTTAGAAACCAAACTGAATTTTTGGTTGGCTTTTTTTTTTTTTTTTTTAAATAATAATTTGAAGGTTGTTTTGCAGGTTTTTGTTTCTGCAAAGTATACAGATTTACCTAACTGTAAGCATATTTGTGAGGGCATCACATTTAATTTTTGCTTTTGAATCAGAACATGAGTTACTGTTTTAAGAAAAGTTTTTATATTGAGCTTGCTCAAAACATATGCATTCAAGAGGAAGACAGACCAGCCAGATGACCCTCCCTCCCTCCCACCCACACACGGAAACCCGTATACTATGGCCAGATTTAGTAAACACTGTTTCAGAGGGAGTTCGTTTCAACTTCTTTAGTTTATGTCCAGCACATTTGCTGTGTTTTATGTCAATGGCCGTGCACTACTGGACAGGAGATTCGAATGCTTAATGGAAAGTACTTAGTTGTTAGTTTATGTACTAGTAATGAAACACGCTGTAAGTATTTACATTACTCTGTCAGTGTTTTTAACACAGTAAAAAAAAATATATCTTCAGCAAGAAAATAGTCCTGAAATTATTCAACATGGGCAAAAATTACCCAAATAGAGTTGGAAGGCTCTTCAAAGGTTTTCATAATGAAACCAAAACCATGCCCCGTTTGGAATTACTTCCATGCCCAACATTTGGACTAAGCATGTTGTAAGGTCCATCTGCTTCTTTCAGAGATTCCACACTGGGTTTTAGCAATCCTTCCTGTGAGCAATTTCATAACCAAATGATGGGAAAATTGTGGTTTTATAGTCTAAGCAAAATCTATTGATTTTGAAAAATGATGAGGCCAGGACTCCAAAAATTGACCCAGGGTCAGTCTCCAATTACAGCGTGTTAAAACCTGGCGTGCTGCTTCTTGCTGGGCCCAGATTTTTCTTCCTTTGTTTTCCTGGTGAAGGACAGACAGAAAGTGATTTTGGCAGCCAAGTTACATCCATTAAATGCTGTGTTTGTCACAGTAATCTTTTTCGCAACCATTTTGTTCTGGTGGTAATGTTGCTCCAGTTCCCACATTAATCCTGCATTTTTGTTTCACATCTGGTGAGGGGATGATGAGGTAACCCTGAATAACATGCAAATATGAGTTCATATTTGCACACCACTGTCTTTTTTGCCTGTCACTCTTCCTTAAAGCAGAAAAGGATTTTTCTTTGTTAGCACGTTGATCTACAAAAACATGGAATGGAACAATGTTGCGAGTTTTTGGATTACATAACAAATTCAGAAAAATGTATGAAATTGTTCTGTTGTTTCGTGTATGCAAGATACTAACTAAATTTTGTTCTTAAGTGACTGGCATTCTATGTCTTCTTTCAATGGGACTTCTAAGGACTATGAGAAAACTATTCAAAGTTACTACAAATGCAGTGTGGACTAGGCCAGTAAGTCAAGGGAAAATACAGTTTTTCACACTGAAGACTCACCTTTGATGTAACTATATTGGCCTAAGCACAGCCCTGAGAATTTTAAATGTTTCTCTTGCAAAGGGATCAGTGCCTCCCCCTGCAAAAACAACCAAGTGGCAATTGCGCTATCAGAGCTCTGACATTTGTGAGACTCTCAAATGCTGATGGTTACGGAGACAATCAATAAGATGAGAATTTGTTTTCCCAGTATATTTGGATTTCTAAGGGAGACCCAGTCCTCAGGAGACGGGCGTCTAGACCTGGAAAACAGCATTAAGTAGCCCACCATCTGACAAAGCAGATAGCCTGGGTATAGCCACACTCAGGTCAGTCAGACAAAGCTTCACAAAATCCTAATTTTACCCCATCAGCAAGATATTATTTATGTCAGGAGACAGACAGGAGAAAGGTGGTACACAGATGGAAACTGGGTCAGTCAAAGGTGAAGAGGCACAAGAGGAAGTGTTCTGCTGCTATTGCTTCTTGAAGATAAGGTTATCTGAAGTCTTGCATTTCCAGTTGTTTATAGATGCATCTTACTATTTGGTTCAAATATTTACTAGACCTTCCCAAATAATCAAACAAAAGAGATTTATTCTTCTTGTTTCCAAAGCTGATTACAGAGGGCAGATATTGCTTGTTAATCTTTTCCCATTCCTTGATTATATATTTAGAATATATGCTCCTGCATCTCTTTTCAGAGCACAGATGCTAAAACCACAGGACATCATTTTAATCCTCAGGTAGTGTCACAGCTATGTAGGCAACTGGTTTTATTCCAGGTAAAGTGCAGCCAACTGCAATATGCCTACTTGCAAAACCGTAATTGGGGTAACCATAATCTAAGTAAATAATGTTTTAGCTGACCCGTGCACAAAATAAATCCCTCTCCTTTAGATATTAAGCCTACAGTCTCTTACTGCCTTACATGATGGGAGTTAGGGGCAGTTCAGGAGTTTGTCCAGTTTTGTAGCAGAGCACAAAACGTGGATCTTATCTGACTCAAATGGAGCCAGACTTTGACCCTGGCTAGCAGGGAAACACAGCTATTGCAGATTACTCTATCACTTTAGCTGTGAACCCTGTAGAGGAAAAAAAAAAATATATATATTAAAAAGCTCCTGAATTAGAAAGTTTCAGCTCTTGAACTGCAGTAAGACTCAAGTGTGCTGAAGCAGACGGCTATCTAGTGATAGAGAGCAACTGGTAAGATAGCAAATGAGGAATGCAAGTGCATTTGAAGCATTTGCTTCAGTTTGGAAAGGAAACCTAAAGTACCTACTTATCCAGTTCAAGCCTTTAAAGGAAATATTTATGGCTTATGAGTGCAAGTGAGTAGCACATTCTAAAGTGTTTCTTAAAATAACAAGGGGGGAAGTAGTTGTTAAATTGGTTGTTCATTAATTAACAGGACTCTGGAAATAAAAGTATTTGCCAAAGAAATAATTCAAAATATAAGCTAAATAATTTTTTAAAACTAGCTGATTAAGGAGATGACAAGCTGTGTTAGAGCATTCCAGCTACAACACTGCAAAATTCACAGAGAAGAGTAGAAATTTACAGTGCTGAGCACCTGAGGATGCTCATCAGCCAGCAGCACATGAGAGCACTCTTTTCACTTTCTGCCCCCACAGGTGTTCACAGAGCATTGTTCCCACATCAGCTGGCAGAAAGGGCTGAAAGCACCCCAAACACTTCTGTCAGCGTGTATTTCTGCATAAACACAAGCCACGCACACGTGCACGCCAGGCAGGTGCGCGCCTGGCTGTGCACACAGCAGTGTTTGGCACTGGTTTGGTTTATCGTCACAAACCGGCTCGTGATAGTGTAAGGTCTGAGGTGTGGATCCAGTACCCAAATAAGGTCTCCTTTCTGCACGATCTTGCAGGTAGCAGAGCTGTCTGGCTGCCACTTCAAGGGCAGCAGCCCTGTGCAAACACCCGGTTACAAACATCACGTAGCCTGGGCATTAGTCACAGCACGTTGCGGGCTAGCATGTGTTCACACAAAGAGCATAAAAGTCAACAAATACATAAAAACCTCTGTAAGTTGGCCTCAAGTGAAAGTATCCAAACAGGAAGATGCATTTACCATGGGAGTAGAAGGACTGCAGAGCAGCTGCCAAGCTTCATCCGGCCTCCAGGACAGCGCTACTCCCTGTTGCCAAATTCTCCCTGCTGAGTAGACCTAGGGGAAGGCTGGGCCTGAAGCTGCCCATGCCCTCTAACTCCAATCTAGCCCTATGTCCTCTTGGGTAGAGTTATGGGCCACAAACTGGGCCTTGCCTCAACAAATTCTCAACAGAGCCAGATCAGAGGAGAAGAAGGGGACGTTTCTGCTGAGTTTTCCCCATATAGTTCATTGTGCTGAAGCAGCATTGTGTATTTGCAATTGCCACCTGCACCCTGAACATTTTTTTTCCTGGTTTCCTCTCAGTCCCATTGGCGTTACTCTATATCCTTTCCAACATGGGCCACTTAGCCTTTCATGGGCAATTCCACAGCAAAAAGAAACTTGAATTTCTCATAGGGTTGCTAAAGTCCCCCAACTTTACTTCTTCCTCTATTCTAAATCAACCATCTTTGAGGACCTTGGAGCAAAAAATGCGTACCCAAGAGATATGTTGCAATCTTTTATTAGTGAAAGATGTTTGCTAGCTAAGATTTCTCCTGAGAAATATAGGAAAGATACAAGCCAAGAACGTAAAATAGTTTACAAAAGACAATTTACTAAAGCAGCAAGCCGTTGGAACTAGCCTCCATGACTCACATCTAAACAGGCTGATACAGTGATTCATCCTGCAGGAGAGTCATGTTTAAATACGCTGCCGCTATCACACTTCCAGCCCCAGAGCAGCCAGTCCAATGGCTTTTCTCATCCCAAGAGGCACTCCCCATCCAGACAAGGAACAATACAAATTCCTTCACACTTGCAGGCTTGACAGGAAGCAGCCTGACACTACAAGGTGGACAGATAAAAACAAATCAAAAGAAGGTCCTGTACAGCTGCTCTAGGTGATGGCAGGGGGATGAGGAGGAAGAGGGGAGAGGTAACTGGACTCACTCCTGTGTTTGCATTAGGGTGTCTTTACACTTCACAGCTCACTGTGAGACCATTCCACTTAAATTTAGAAGGGCATCATGCAACAGATTTTAGTCAGCCACGGAGTTGTTTAGTCATTAGTACCAATACCACAGTTGGAAGATCTATGGCCAAAGGGCCAGTGTTTTAGACATACATCTGATTTTCAAAAGACACAGAGATACTGTGTACTTTATCCCTTCTGATAAAAAAAAAAAAAAAGAAAAATCTTTATCTGCAGAAACAAAGATAAAAATACTTAAAGTTGTACCAGCACTGATTTTATATAGTTTTGAAATACTCCTATGTTTTATTCAGGATCAGTAGAGAGACATATTTTATATAACTTTTCTGAGTATATTACTTCAGAGGAGGAGCAGGGAAGAATGATTGCATACTCAACAGTACCAAAATCATGTCGCTTCAGCAGAACATTAATTAATTTTTCGACCCCTCAGTCTCTCTGACCCGGTTCTGAGAAGCTTATTGCTGTCATCAGGTCAGAACTTGTTTCAAAGAGCCAAGTGTTAACTTTCCACTTACAGATTATGCTGGCAGGAGTCTATCTGCTTGCACAGGATATGTCTTCGTCCTTGACCTGCATTCTTCCTATAGTTCTGTAGTGAAGAAATAAGGAATTAGCCTTCCAATGCAATTTGTAGATGACATTGGTCAGTGGAATAAAAATCCACAGTTGATTAGTTTTGCCTTCTTCAGGAGTTAATGGGAAAATAAACCTTCCTTTTAATGTGATGGACAATGTGAAAAAATGTTTTCTGGGAAATAGATCAAGTGCCCTATTGCAAAAATGATACATACAGAAAAGAAGTAAACTGCCCAAAGACTCTTAGAAATTATAAGGCTCAATAAATAGGATGCATAATCAGGGGCCCATGGAATTCTCTTGTGCAGCAGGGTAAGGTTATTCTCCCTTCCATAACAGACCAACAGCTAAGCCTATTTTGTTAAAGAATGCAAAAACAGCACTGAAGATAGTCAAGAAAACCACTCCGTTTTGTGGTGTATTGTGGCAATTTAACCTTTAGTCTATACACAATATTATATAGGAGAAATATGTTTGTTTGTAGAGCTTACCCCTTACAGTTGGTGGGAGCACAAACTGTAGATACTTGAAGCTAATCTCAAGTGGTGAGAGGGAGTCACATATGCACAGGTGAAGGCATAGCCAGATACCTCTATTTTTAGAGAGCACAAACACAGTTATATGTTACATACACCACCACCCCAGAAAAAAACCCAAAACTAAGACATTTTGTATCAGTTAAGCCACTACTTTCCGGATTTAGTTCTCTGCCTTTTCAGAAACATCAAGCTATCCTGAGAAATGCCCCAATTTGGATCCCAGACACTGAGGCACTTCTCAAGTTACAGATGTTGTTGAAACACAGACCATGTGTAACTTCATATATAATATATGCTTTTTTCCCTCTCAGACCAAATATACTGCTGTAGATGTGTTGTCATTTGCTAAAATAATTACAATATGATATGTGAATTGGGAAAGTAAATTGTTTCATACAGAACAATTTCCTGTTATAACTGTATGTGTCAAAGTTATAAATGCTATTGATAAAAAGCAATTGAAGTCACTCAAATAAAGATAATTGTAAGGTATGGCAAAAATACAGGACTAGTTTGTTAGGCTTGTGATTCTATATTTGGGTTTATTTACATATATAAATATTTTTTTTTTTTTTGCAGCAAGTCAAATAAAAGAGCGTTACCTTTAGGAATTTGTACTTTTGTCAAACCTGGAAGTGGATGAACTGCTTTTCTGCAATTACTTCTGAGGGGAACCTAAAAATTAAGAGGCTGCACAGCAGTTGTGTAGCTGCATGGTATTTCAGGGAGTACAGACCAGGGCAGAAGGGACAATGGATTTATCTGAGGTTCAGCTGTACATCCCTCTGTACCATAACATTAGTCTTCCTAAAGGATGAAATTAACTCCTTAAATGTACGAGTGAGACCATGCATAGATGCAAAGAAAAAGCTATTATTCTCTTCCAAAATGGCAATCTGTCCTGTCAGTACTTTGCTTTCAGCTTCGCTCAGTCCCTTCTTCCTTGTACATACATTTTTTCATTGTTAGGCTTAAGTGCAGATTCTGCTTAACCTGAGTCCATGAGGAAAGTTGTGCCAAGCCAGCCCATTCAGCTTTCATGTCTTTGGCCAAAGAGATCTGCAGATCAGTTTGCTTGTATTCCTCCCACAGGGATTTTACTTACGCTGGAGACCTAAAGATCTCATTTCCAAGGGACATCCTTGCAAAGACAGTTGCTGCCTGACACAGCTGTTACAGGACACCAAAGAAATCATGCCATTAAAAGAATGCTGCCATCCCTAGGTATACAATGTATATATCATTCATGCAGTGTTACAAGGATGATGGAATGGCACGTGGGGATAATTTCAAAGTCCACCTCGACTGTAAAAATGTGCCCCCTCCAGAACGCAGGGCACATCTGCATCTGTCTGCCTCATGAAACGGTAGGATGGGAAAGGAAGCACTGAAAACAATAAAATGGAAGAATAATAGTCCTCTTTAAAAAGAGACTTTACACCCCATATGGCAGTGGATTATTACATTGCCATCACTGGAGCCCCTCTCTGCTCTCTTTGTTCTGAAGCCATCTACAGAGAGCAGGGAAAGGACTGGATTAGCAGTGTGGCATGCTCCGTGCTGTCTCAGGAGCATTACTAATCTCATAATAATATCAAGTGCAAGGCATCCCTCAGTGGTAAGAGGACATGGAGCTAAAACAGATAAAGAGAAGGATCACCAGCACAAGACTGAGGCAGCAAAACAAGAAATGAAATAGGATCAAGAGACTGGAAAACCATGAAAGGAGAGAAATATTAGAAGACGAGAAGGCAGAGATGATGTGAAAACAGGCACAAGAAAATAAACACAATTTCACACATAAAGGGCTCATGACATCCCAAAGGGCCCCCGGTTCTTTTGACATTTTTTTGATGACAGTAGGTCTAACTACTGTGTCACATCAATGCCGAGCTGCAAATAGTCACCTCACTACCAACTTTTAATCACTGACACCTCCAATACAGAAGAGCACAGCAAGAGAGAATCAAAAGGTCTGTGTGTCATACAGTGGCCATACAAGGACTTAGTCATCTTCCTCTGGTAAACTTATGGAGAAGCTGCTTTATAAGGCCCCAGTGCTTAAGTATGAATAATATGTTTTCAGAAACACTACTTAGTACTGAGGAAGATTACTGTGTGTGTCCTTAGCTGTGAACCCCAGGAGATGAAAGAGCTGTTCTGCTTGACCTTTGTTGTAGAGGAAAGATTTTGGAAAGAAAAGTGTGATTATTTGTATATTCCATTTTATAGCTTTCACAACACTTTTCCAGCTTGTGCAGCTGTGTTTGACTGTAGAAGAGAGGAGCTCTCAGACTTTACTCTAGCACGTTTCATACCTTAGGGAAGAGATCATATTGGCCCCCCTGTTGCAAATACATGTCTAAAAAGAAATTACCAAAGATTACTTTTGCTTCCTTTTTTTTTCCTTGTAAGCGGCACATTTAACAAAAATATTAGGCAACATGTTCTTTTTTTTTTCCTGTTCTGGTTATCATGGCTTACAACCCTCTAGAAGTTGGGATTTCTTTTGGCAATTTAGGAAAGGAGAATAAGTCTCACATGTAAAAACCAACCTGGAGAGAAAATTTTTTTCCCCACACACTCCCTTAGGTTTTAAATTTACCTTGAAAGTGGTCTACACCCCCTTAAGACAGGAAGAAGCCAGCCTCAGGGCTTGGAGGTCCTTCCTTTGGTGGCAAGAAATAAGAAAGGTTTACCTAAATGTTTATGAGTTCTGAATCACTATTTTGTTGGGCAAATTGCAAGAATTAAACACATTGAGGATTTTGCTCTGTCATTGTCTTGTTGTGTTTCATGCTATGCTAACAAATACTACGTAGGAAAACAAACCAAGAACCTTTTAGTTTTGTGCATAGCAAAAATCCTCCTGTGGTCTCCAGGAAATTGGACAGACTAAGGCAAGTCCAAAAAGTAGCATCCATCAAAAACATATCTTGTCATGATTTGAGATTTGGAAGGATCAGTACCATCCCAAACTCAAACCCCAGAGATACTGTTCCCAAAATACTCTTAACAGCTTTAGTAGTGATATTACCAGTTGATAAAATAGGGCTTTGAGAAACAAGGTCAATCAGCCATTTAGAACAGCTGAGTAGAAAGTATGTAAACCATTGGGAACACCATATCTTGAATTTCAATAAACCAAGGATTTTGAAAGCCCTGTTTGAGACATCTCAATTTTTTTAAGATGTCCCTGAGAATAAATCCTTTTGAATGATTTGTAACACAGCACTCATTTTGAGAGTTAAAGTTGCCCTTTCTGTAATCACTGTAATGATAAACTCTGTAATATTGTAAAGAATAAATTAATATTTTTGTTGCAAAATAAGCACTGAGTCAAGCATTGCAGTCTCTTAGTCACAAGTTATCTCCAATTTCCAAAACAAATTGAAGGTAATGATACTATTTGCAGGAGGATGAGCTGCAGGAGAAGGTTTTAAATTAGAAGGGTCAGTAATATCTTAACAATTTTTATGCTGCATTAAGCCAGAAAATTATTTCAATGCATATCTAACATAATAATAGTTTTTAAAAGACTTTAAAAATATGGGTAAAATTGAAGAGTTCATGATCAGTCATTATTAATGATTGTCCGAAATAATAAATATAAGCATATATTTTCACTTCAAAATTGATATTTTCAGAACTAATCTCCAGCACAAATTAAACATTTGACAGAAAGAAAAACTTGTGAAATTGCAAAAAGTTAATATTGTTATATTTTCTATCAATGGGTGTTGCTGAACAGAGTCATGATTTGATCTCTGTTTGTTCATGAAGTAAATAAGGATTTATATCCGCAAACAGGCATGCCTGTACATTATGAATAATACTGGTAATTGAATAAGCTTAGGCTCATGATTAAGAATTTGCGTTTTAAGCATCCTGAGATATACTTGAAATACAATCAGGTAGTGACTACCATAAACAGCTTAGAACAAGAACTCTTTACTCTAGAGAGGAAAGAAGAGGAAGAGGAGACACCAGATACTGGTCATATGTTTTAAACCTCAAAAGACATTTAGAGTCTCAGACTTCAATTTAGCCAGAATACCACAGCTAATGTCTCTGCTCCAAATGAATATGCCTGGGTCTTTCTAACACTTCCCCTTTTTGGGTCATCCAAATGACTTTGTCCATAGTACCATGCTGTTCACTGAAAAGGAAGAGTGATATTTTAATAACTTAGTCATCTACATAATGCGTCAGTTCCATTTAGATACTTCCCCGAAGAATTTCCCTGACCAAGTATTAGTCAGAGCCGAACAAAACATTTTGTAAACAGCTATAGTCCAAGCTAAAACCTTATTCTATTGTCAGCCATCTGAATGAAGTGAGGACCATAATATTTGCTGTCCTTTTTTGCTTCCTTGCAAAAAAAAAAAGGACGGCACAACATGTGGACTGGCTTATGTCAGTGCAGCTGCGAATAAGAGGGCCATGGCAAATATAATCTCCAGCCTGTTGAAAACATTGCCACTTTACATTATGGATTGAATCTGCGGCTGGTGGTATCTTGCCATAACTTCACTGATTTCAACAGAACTATGATGACCTATGCCATGTGGAATCTAATTTGTTAGACTGTGATAGCCAAAATAATATTTTCTGTCTATTGTCCATGCATATGCAAACCCAAAATAAATAATATTAAAAAAGAAAGGAAAACAATATATAAAAGATATGTGAAACTTCACATGATCTAATTTGGATTCAATTTAGAAACACTCTTCTCCCCTTCGAGGTACATATGGAGGATATTTTCCCTGTCTCCAAGCCTTCTCCAAACAGACAGGAGCTACCTCATCTTACACACAAACTTGCATGGGTGACAGTCTTACTATGATTGATTACCCTGGGGTCACATTTGAAACAAAAGCTATAGAAGCATTTGTTCATGCAATGACACAAATCCACTTTCTTTTTTTCTTTTTCTAGCCTTCTAAGCGTTCTTGTTTCCTTCATTAGAAACCTTTATCTGAGATCACATCTTTCACTTTAGAAAGTCTAACTGAGAGACATTTTCCCCTTCTGTTCTTTATCCTTTCTCCTCTGCTATTACTCAGAAAGTATATAAATAAAAATCACACTTCCCAAATAATATGCAACAAAGAAAAATAACAGACTTCTCACTTAGTCATTGAATTATTTGCCTTCTTCAAACTGTCAAAAACTTCTTGATGGAGATATTCCGTGATTCATTTCTTCCTTATTGTCATCCCAGGGAATAATTTCCCTGCTCTCTTTCATCTTGTTTGTTTAGAGGGGCTAGTTGGCTGGTTTGGTTTTAGATACTGTGCCATTAAAATACACTTATAACTAGATGATGTGATCAGTTCTATGAAGCAAAGAAGCATGAAGATCAATGCTTTAAAATATTCCACTTGAAGCCAACCAGGATTTGCAGAGTATTGCGAATTATTTCAGTGTGCACCCTTGGCTTGGGCCTTGGTACAGATGCATCCCTGCACTTTTCAGTAGTTATGTCAAGCATTCAAGCTCAGACGTACTTTGTAAATATGTGTGTGCAATTCCATCCATTTCCGTGGAGCTTTACTCACATTTAATGAAGTTTTGAAGATCTGAATTTTCAAATGCTTTATATGCTTCATTTCAAGAATTGTCCACTTGGATTAACTAATTAGTACTGAGCTCTTTGCTCAGATTTTCACATACTGCCTTTTGTCTGCAGTTGGCTAGTGTCAATAACATTCAGAATAAATCATTTGCCTATAAATATTTTTATGCCTGCTTTTATCCAGCTCCTGTAGATCAGTCATTATGAGCACATTACAAATCTTTGATTTGAACTGGAGAAGTCTCTGTCTGCCCCGCCAGTTCTTCATGACTACCAATCCAGAAATTTCCCTTAGATATAACCAGAAAACTATTTCCCTGAAATCTGTATAAGAAAGGCTCATTGGAGATTTGTTTTATGAAAGAAAATATGAACAAACCCCCTCAATAATAAATAGATTTTTCTGGTATTTTCTACTGACCAGCAAAAAGCACGTTTCCTATAATGAAGGGTAAATGCAATCTAATTTTCCTAAGCACTACTTAGTCTCTTGTTGATTTTTTTCAACAGGAATGAAGAGAGCAGCAGCATACAGCAGCACACACCTAACAAAGACTGCTGTAGTGCTAGGATGTCTCTCCAGCTGCTGCTTTATTGAATCCGCTCTTTACAACGCCTATTATCCATGCATCATGCTTCTTGTTTCCTCTTCTTCACCAGCATCTTCCCTACCGCAGGTGGCCACTTCAATTCAAGAATTGAAATTTTCTTGTGCAATAGACCCTGTAACCTCTCCTTTAAACTGCACAACCCCCATTCAGTTTGCAAGATACTAAGGAATACTGCTCTTCCTTTCAATTATTGTGCCTTCAGCATTATATCTGGTTATTATTTTTCTCCTTTCTTCTTTTTGTTACTGCTTTTAAATCAGAAAATAGTGTCTCTGATCATTGCAGACATGTAATCAGGATAATCAAAGGCAATTTCTGTAGTCTACAAAGATAGATTTTAGAAAATCAGAGCACCTAAATGTAAGAGTCTTGGATTAGATAGTTTTAGACATGTTTAGATAGATGCTTCTAAGCATGTGTCTTCAAATTATATAAATACAGACCTCAACAGAGCCTTCGGGCCTCATATTTTTAATACTAATTCAGAACTCAGTAAGACACAAAATATAATATAGCCTTGTAGTGTTAAGCATGGCAGTAGTCAAGCCCTTTAGACCGAAAACAAGAAAATGTAATGCATATTCAAGAACAGCTGTTGCTATATTTTTATTTCACAAGAACTTACTGTATTAAGATGCTACATGTAGTCCACAGGTAGAGAAAGCATGGCATATGGCAGTTGGGCAATATTTGGCCTAATTAACTAGTATAACTAAGTAAGAGAGAAGTAGATTGACTGTATGTCCACCTTCAGCAATGGTCCACAAAAGGCCCAGAGTATGTCTGAGACTGAGTGGACACAAATGTGAATATACACAAACTTGGCCCACCTGACTGGAGATATCGACTCACAATCCTCTTTTTGCTATCCTCTGCATAAATTCCGTGCTGCAAGAGCCTAAGGCCAGAATAATCTGTTTCCCTGTGCTTGATCTTCCTCATCATCCTCCAGTTCAAGATTAGTTAATTAGCATTTTCCTCAGAATTGCCAAAATAAAAAGTACCATGTAAACTAAGACCAAGTATCAATACTTTCACATCAGAAAGAGACAGCATGAAAGGTCTGAGTGCAAAACCAAGAATATATTCACATACATTGCTTCAGTACAATGGCTGCTTTGCCAACAACACTGTTTATTTAATAAACAACTTTTACCAGAATCTAGGGTTCCCAGTTATGGCTGAAAACTCATTGTATCAGGTTTTATATGTGTAGAAGAAAAGATAATTATTTTATTCAGATGTTGCCAATTCCATACTTAGATATAAACACATGTATGAAATGTAGTAAAATAAATGCTGTATCTGAAGACAGATTTTGTCAAACTACTGCTTTCCAAGATACATGCTAGATTAATATGTTAGACTGACATTTTAGCGTGCAGAAGATCATAAGATGTGTTTTATGGTGCATTAAAATCTCATAATAACAATTTCAGAGAGTTAGCATAATATATTATTCAGAGTTAAATACTGTCTTGAATGATAAGGGCTAACATACCATCAGGCTATAATAAACTACAGCTTTGAAATATCAATTTTCATTTATCAGTAAGGTCATTTACATAGCTAAAGCAAGAACATAATGATCTTTTTGCTATCTAGGAGAAAAAAAAATTGCACTTCTTTTCCAACATCCAGAAAATATGAAAACATTCTGAGAAAGCCATTATTAAGTCATTTAACCTTTCATACAAAATAAATTGTCATGGATTTAGTTATAAAACTGAAAGTAAATACATTCTAGTTTCTTATATTGAATGTAAGCAAACTTACTTAAACTCTAGGGGAAATATTGTATTCAGATACAAATGCATTACTGTAACTGGGGTTTTGACAAATTGAATTTATTTATCTGCTATTTCTGTAAGTGACATAGAAAAGCCATGCAACCTTGCAGCACTTCTCTACAGCTTCACCCCAAAAAGGAACTCATCAGCATAAGTTACTTAGAGCTGCACATTGCCCTTAATCCACATACAAAATACTGTATTTTAAGGCCTTTAAGCTGATAAAAGGGTATGCTTATGCAGTTAATGGGGTGGAAAAGAGGGTAGCTGATATAAGAGATGGTGAAAGTGGCACTAGATTCAAAAGTACCTTTGTCCTCAAATCTCAGACTAACCTCCTCCATCCTCATGGGCATGGAGGGCCACAGGAGTCACCACTGTTGTGTTCACCACTCTGGAGACCTTCAGGCGGCCTTCAACTGATTTTATGGCCAAAACTTCAGTGTGCAGTAGCCCTTCCTTCAAAAAACACACGGCCAGGAAAGGCAACAGGCCACCAGGAATGTGTCTGGGATGCCATGTGCATGTGTGCCATGGGCATCCCAGAGCTCTGGTCACCCCATTTCCCATGCTGCTGATGTCTTTTTATTTGGCAATGAACTTTCAGTTTGCAGCAGCTTATGCACGTGCAATTCCTCCTCTGCCTTCAGCACAGAAACACAGTGAGGACACCGAGACCTCTGGATATGAGCCACAGCCCAGAAATGGCACACGGCCTCGCACACAGGTGCTAAAGCCATCACTGTGGGAATGTAGCGAGTCGAGGATCAATCTGGTACAAGGAGGTTTAGCTTCGCCTCCCACAACATGCTGAGAGAGACACAGTCCAGGAGCACACATTATTATATTGCCCAGAAAAGGTCAGAAATTCCTCTCCACCTGGCTGTGATGTGCTTATGTAGTCATAGGGGACAGTCAGGACAGAGGTGCTCCTGAAAACTCTGCTATAGAAGCTGTGGAGAAATACTTCCTGGGCACAAGGGGTCTGCACCCTTAGAGAAAGAGGAGTGATGAGCCTTCCTAACCACAGCAATGCCTGACACAGACCAAACCAGTGATTCTGAGCCACTTGTGCCTGGATGCAAACGGATGCAAACAATCCTTTATCCACTTTCCTCTGCAACATCTTCTGCATTAGGACTCAACTTACACTATAATCTTTAATTATAACGGCAGGCAGATCAGGTCTAGAACAGTCATTTAAATGGCTTCCAGGGCTTACTGCTTTCGAGTTTGTTGTAAAAAGTCACCCATTTTGTGAAGTATGCACCTGCAAAAGAACATTGTGCTATCCTGTTGGGCTCACAATATGAGGAATTCAATGTGTGTCACAGTCAGCTTTGATTTTGTAATGTAATTTTACAAAGCTGTCAACTTACAGGAAGCAGTCTACTGTGTGTGCAACAAAGTTCAGTCATTTAAACAAATAGGCTGCTCAAGTCAGTGGCAGCCCAGAATGCAGCAGAGCCTCTATCATGCTTGTTGATAGCATGCTAGCTTTAAGTTCAACAGCAAAGAC
Source organism: Tetrax tetrax (assembly GCA_009806455.1). Taxonomy (NCBI): domain Eukaryota; kingdom Metazoa; phylum Chordata; class Aves; order Otidiformes; family Otididae; genus Tetrax; species Tetrax tetrax. Next base: position 35,183 of record WHYT01015827.1, read on the forward strand.
TGGTATATTTTGCATAAAGTCTAATTTAATTCTAAGTCAGGATAATCTCTTGTTCTTTATCCACAGCATCCATTGGTACCACCAAAGCTTCCTCTGTACTGAGGTTTCCTTGGAATTCTTCTTTTGGTTGTGAATAGGAGCAGTCCTCCTCTCCTCTCCTCTCCTCTCCTCTCCTCTCCTCTCCTCTCC
>WHYT01015827.1:53089-90900 GCA_009806455.1 Tetrax tetrax
ACCTGATCTGGTTGGAGATGTCCCTGCTTCTTGCAGGCGGATTGGACTAGATCCAAGGGAAGATCCCTTCCAACACAAACTATTCTGTGATTCTATAATTCTATGATTCTAACTCATTGTCTCTTGTTGTCTCAACGAGGATTTCAGTATAGCGTCTAGAAAGGAAACCTAAATGAATAATGGCAAAGTATTTCTTGTTTGTAGGAAGTAAAAGGATTGATCCAGAGCTCAAAAAATACAAACAGCTACTGCACCTTAGTATCCCACCACTATGACATTATAAAACAAATAGAATAATATTTTTTAAAAAATATGTGTCCTAACTATAAACCACAACAAATGAATGAAAAATGCAAATAGCAATTCAAGATGCAGAATAAGTTGGGTCCAGCATCAGATGAAATGACACGCTGACATAAAGAGATGTCAGCAGAGCTGAATGCATTTACCCCAGCAGAAGAGTTAACATATGAATACCACAGGAAGGCACAGCTCACAACTGACTTTAATAAAAGCCAAGGAGCCTCTGTGCCAGCCTCACCTGTGAAAGCCACTGTGACAACCGACGAAGAACCAACGACAACATTAAGAACAACACCATATGTGCATACAGCTCACAGCGGTTCCCCTGGGTCAGTGTACGCTCCTGCCAGCAGATTGCTCTGAGCACACAGGAGCGGAGGTTTGATACTCTGTACAGACACTCATCATGCTGACTGAAAAATAAGGTCCTAAAGATGTATATTAAAAGGCACCTCAGAGATTTTGACACCTGTTTCTGAGTTTTAGAGCTTTTAAAGTACCTAACTCCATTAGGCTCCTACTCCAACCTACAATTAAGAAGAAAAAAGACCTGACCTCATGATGACTTCAATGAGATATTATTAGGAAGAGCTGACTTTCTAAGGCTGAACCACACTATGTTTAAAAAAAAATTCAAGTTTTTCAGTTTGCCACTCAAACCCCACATAAAGCTACAAATCATTTCTGGTTATTTGTGTAATTACTGTTTTGAACATTCATGCATGAACTGGGCATACCAATGCCCTCCAAAATGTCATACAGGGCAGCTGGTCCACTTCAGGCTTGTTAGAGCCTGTGCCCAAACCACAGTGATGTTATTCATAATTCTGAAGGCTCATGGAGATGTTCTGGGGAGCTTGTGACTACTTGGTGGAAAGCGCCCAAGTCATGGCACAATGCAACCTTAATTCAATGCAACCTCAGCGGCCCACAGCCCTACTCAAATTCTTGTAGTTTGCCAAAGGTGCAAGCTTCTGCATAGGACCAGGGCAGAGAATAAATGCAAAACTGTTCCAGGCAAAGCCACAACAGATTAGGGTGAGCTACAGAAGAGTAGATTTCCATTTCTGATGGAAATCCCTCATATTTTTAACCCTCCATCCTTGCAAATGCCTTCTTCATTTTGCTTTAAGCTTTCTGGAAAAAATTGGATCAGTTCTGTGAAATTCAGACAGATTTTGCTGGTTAGCTAGAAGGGAAGGATGAGCCAAAATCAGGCATGAAATTGAAAACTGTTATCTCAGTGATAAGGAAATAAGCTGTCAGAGATGTCGGATGGAATATTTGACCTAGCAGCCTTTCCATTTCTAATTTCATTGATTAAAGTGATCATTAGCAATTTTCTTAATTATACATAGTATTCTGGTTTTCTGTAGTCCTTGCTTTGTCCCCATCAAGTTCTTGCAGATCAATTTCATCTTTCCTTAATTTATTGCTAGGTTTTAACACAAGATATTAAAGAGATAATTAATTTCCTTGCGTGTCTGTAGAGCACCAACCTCCAAATTTGCCTTACATCCACATGGAACTAGCTGTAATTTTTTTTATAGTATCTCCAACTTCACCTCCTCCTATTATTTCATTCAGCAACACAGCATTTGAAAAGACACATTCATATAAGTAACATTATTGGCAAATGTAAAGGGTACGTGAACAGATCCTGCTAGATTTTTCTGACCTCAGTAGCCCAAAAGGATTTGATAAGTGTACAGCTTGTAAATGTCCTTTTTACAGTTACTGGTCAGGGAACAGAAGAGCTGAAGAACCATGGCTATCAAGACCAGGGAAGACAGTATGGTGCAGAGATCCCTAAGCCAACACTGACCTAAGTCCCTAGGTCATGAACAATGGCCACTGATATTCAAAGCTGTTATTCTTCTTACAGACTACAAGCCTCAAGCCAATGCTGCACTGCCTCCGTTGCAGGGATCTCCCTCCATCTCTGCTTCTGTGGTGTGGTCTCTTCAAAAGCTGCAAGAACCATAGGGCAGAGGGGAGGAAGGAAGGGTGAGAGAATGAGCATTAAGAAGCAGTCTTTCCTACAGAAAAGATAAAATAAATAGCTTTTTAAAAAATAAATAAATACATTTAAAAAAATAATAAATTAACACATGGTGTGAGAAAGCTTGCTATACCCAATTTGTAAATATCCATGGACTTAACAGACTATATTCCACCAAAATCATCCTTTGTTAGCCTTTGTATTTGCCTAGATAAAGTAGTGGCACTTGTTATGACCCATCTACTCAATTAAACTTATTTTCAGTATGTTTTTGGAACTGAATGGATTTTAGTCCTCAAAATCCCCACAGCTGGTATATAGCATGGATCCCATGTGCCATGCTTGTTTTACCTAGAACACCTGTTTTGTTGTATGGGGATATTTTCTCTTAAGGTAGATGCTAGTGCTGAGCCACATTGTTTTTATAATTAAACAAGGTCTAAATTAAATCACTATGAGGTCATCTTCTACTGAGAAAAAAAAATCCATTAACAGCTCTCTACCCACAGCTTAGAAAACAGTGAACTGTCACCTGAAATCAATGCACATATGCCGATACATTCTTCTACCTACATTTCTCCATTCTGCCCACAGATTTACCTCTACTCTCAGGTAGAATTCCGCCTTACTATGTCTTGCTGTTTTAGCACAGTTATAAATGTCTGTGTTAAGATATGAGGATTTTCCACATACAAATCAAAAGCAACATTTAAAATCCCTAGGAGATTTCATAGCCACTGTCACTGTGCGATCTTTGAGGCTAAAATTGTACTTGGACTAGGGATTTTTGGAAAATATAAATTTAGGAATAAGTTTGAGATTATGATTGTCACATAGGATGTAAATAATGTATAATGCATGCTAAAATACAATCAGCATTTGGATTTGCATGATCTCCAGACTGTTCTGTAGCAAACCTTTCTTTCTCCACCCCCCTTCTTCTGCCAAACAGGTAAGTCTTTATATTTGAGATTTGTCATTGCATCAGCTGTCACAGAAGTTTCATCTTTTGTGTAGGTGAGACTTGATCCATTAATTGCTTTGTAAACTAGGACAAGAGCTGTAAAGTGGCATAAACAGCTGACCTGAGTAGCTGGAAGGCTTCTCCAAAGACCTATTATGTTCACACTGGGCCGAGCCATCAGATACACGGTGTCAGCCTTCCTAGACTTTTGTTCACTCTTACCTCTCTATTTAGTGTGGAGACATTGGTTTTAGCAAAATACAGGGTAGTATAGCACTGGAATAGGTTGCCCAGTGGGGTTGGACTAGATGACCTTTGAAGGTCCCTTCCAACCCTAACCATTCTATGGTTCTTTGATTCTATAAAATGCCTTCCCCATTCTCCCAGCAGCTAAGCCTGTAACATGACATTTTTTCCTCTTAGATCACAAAGACCATATTTTATCCTATGACCTCCTCATTTATCCTGTGAGAACCTCATATCCTATGACTTCCTCATTTTTTATCTGAAATTTTAGTTGGTATCTTGAGCAATATTATTAAAATATTAAACACCACAAAGAAGGGTGTGACTTCCATTTTCATGGTATTGTTTCCCTCTGAATACTGCTACTGTACCTGCAGTTGAAAATAATTACTTGTGCTTGGGCCACATTAAGATACAATGTTAGTAAGAAAATAAGTTACTTGAAATTTAATACAAAGATTCGAAATTGTTTATGGGTAAATATTTTGCTTTTAAAATGTGCCAGATTGCACCAGCTGTCAGGAATTTCAAAATAATTTTCTAAGGAAGGATGTCCTAACCCCTCTAGTTCTTCACAGACTACCTGACATAGTAAAACTTGACACTGTACTGTTCCACCAATATATTAAGTTTAATTTTCAGGAGCAAAGTATAAGTCTTTCCAGAAAAATCCACATTTTAAAAGTCTATTTGCAGAGTGGCATCACCCTGTAGAGCAGATGTGAAAATGTGAAAGATTTTGCTTAGTGAAGATTCCTCTCCATCCTCTTTTTGCAAGTGGGGTACAGAACACATTAAGGAGCTTAAACTCCAGAAATGTCTGCCTGTGCTGATGAGCGAAGGTCCTAAACACTTCAATACTGGGATGTCAGAAGACAACTTTTGGGGGAATCCCTTATTAACTTGGTATGTCAGTATTTTCTGCTTGATATGCAGTTCTTTATACCTTATTTCCCCTTTCTCTCTTGCTAGTAATGGAAGAGAAATATAGCTGATAATAAGGACAAAGGATGCTGGTACTATGATAAAGACAAAACTAGAAATGCTGCAAGAATAGCAACTATAGCAGGGATTTTTAGAATGTAACAGCCATGCTATAATTGCCTGTTCACCTGTTTTTTTTGGCCTGGCCTTAAAGAGTACTAAAAAAATCCATCCATTCCATTATGAGGCAGAAATTGGATATGAGAAAGTAAATGAAAATGAAAAAATAGATTGCCACTCTTGAGTTAACCTCTCATAGAAATAAATAGGTCCATTCTCAGTTTCAACAAAGAGGAAGATAACGGGAAAAGGAAAACCATTGCTTTTCATTATGCTCCTTGGCATCACAGCTTAAGTTTCTTGTCAAAGAAGAATAAAGATGGAGACTACCTAAGGAGAGAAATGATAATCTCCCAACATACTCAATATGCTTCTAAAATAAGACCCTCCCTACAAGCCACTCTGCACTGAGACATGACTTCGCTCACAGATAGCCTGGGAGACGTCAATCATGCAGAAGTCTAACATAGTGGAGGCAACGTGTATAGTTTGCCTTATCATGGCCCACTGAATCCCCGATGAGGTAAATCCATGGGAAAGGATATCTTTCTCCACTTTTCAGAGGCAAAAAAAACCCCTCATTAACATTGTTATCACTAGCCTGCTTTAAAAGACATCCCTGAAATACATGATGTCTTACATGCAATTGTTTAAATGGCCTGAACCACATTACTTACCTGTATTTAAATCTTTTTGTGATTATTTGCCACAGAATTAAACATATTAATCAATATGGCTGATCAACTCTGGTTTCAAATGGTAATTTGAAAGGTTTTTGTGAAAGTGTGAATTATGGAATCATAGATACAGTGTAAGAGCCCAGCTTAACACTGCTCACCTCAGTAACTGTGGAAGTCCAAACCCATATTTTAGTTTCATCTGAATCATTTACCCATTGAGTGGCCTTGGCAACTGATTATCTCCTTTTCCTATGGTGTCCATTCTTGAAGGAAATAACAAACAGCCAAACTTCAAAGTAAACAACTCAGCTCTATAAAACAAGAATAAAATAAGTCGAGTATTAAATGCTACCATGCTCTACTGAGGTGTTGCTAAGCCTCCCTCTCAGTATGTGCTGATACATGCTAAACAGCACTTATCTTCACTATCTACCACATACTTGCTTAGCAATATTGCATCTTTACTACTATTCATAACTATAACCTGGAGGAATGTTACTGACAACAAACCTAATCGCTCATTAGTAGTAACAGAAAGAGGCAGTTTAATTTTCATGGTTTTATTTATGTTCTTTTGGGATTTAGTGAGTGTTAAATGCATATCTGCATTTAAGCTTAGCACTCCATTTTCTACACACAAACAACCGTGCAGTAGAAGAGGGAAGCTAGAACACTACATTGGCTTGTTTGCTAAGAAGCAAAAATTTCCAGGGACTTCAAATGGGAAAAGAACTATAACTGACAGCCGTGAGAGACAGCTAGAGCAATAGCTCCCTGCTTCCCTCATTTCAGCAGCACTGGAGCAGCTGAGAACTGCCCTTGGAGAAACATGTGCTGTAAGACTAAGATTATCAGGAGAAAAACAGAAACTGAATGCACTTCAGCACTAAAAGAAATATAGAGACCATTCGTGAAATAGCTACTTCAGTGGCACGCGCTGCTCTCTGCTGAATTTAATGGAGCTGCCCTACAAAAAAACAGGCTGGGAAATCAGCCAAGTGAAGCTTGTAGAAGACTAAACTATTATTATGAAAGAAACTAAGAAAATGGGTATCATAAAGGGATTAAAATTTTACTTATAGTTAGTTTACAACTCACATGTCGCAAGTTGATATTGCAAATTATACTACATAGGGAATAATCAAAGACAGTTGGATTTTTTCTTAGCTTTTCAGATTGTGGTTTTATACATTAAGAATGCATAATGTCAGATAATTCAGCACTTTTATTTCTTTCACCAGCTATTTTGATCTTGATGCTCTGTTCCTCCGGCACATGTAGCCTCATGTGGGCTTTTCTTCCAAGGATGCGTCACACATGAACCGGTCAAATTTGTTTGTGGAAGAGACAATTCTCCACAAAGCAACAGGAACACCAAGACAAGGAAACCTCTCAAAATTTATCAGTCTCCACCCATGAACACATGAAAGCATAATTTAAACAGGTGATGAATCAGAATTTATATGAGTAAAAAAAAATAAAATATAGAGTCTCATTAATAGTGGATATTGGTGAAACATAGATGTTTATGATGAGATAAATGCTTAAGAGTGTTTCTGAATCAAAAAGGTGCCTGGGAATCAGCTCAAGAGTAAGTGAAATGACTCTATCCCTTCCAAGTCAGAGTAGAAACAAGATTAGGCAGGTGCCAAACCTGGACTGCATTAGAAACAAGGCTATTTACATCTAATTAATAAGCACTTCAGAGGTCACTGAAGGAGCATTTGTCTATCCTTGGCAGTAGTCTATTATCCTTCATCAACTGTTGTACATGTATTTTTTTATTTAGTTGAAGACATTTCTAATTTCCTGTAATTTGGGAAAAAAAAAGTGCATCTTGCAAAGGATTGTTAGCTCAATGGGAAGAATAGGATGCATTGTTTATCTTCCTTCTTCCTCCCTGTCACTGTGATCTCAGGTCACGTACATAACTGTCTGAGAAGATAATTCATACGCTTCCCAGTATCCAACCCTTCCAATCATTGGGCTGTCAGCCACAGTCTCTCCCAACAGCCAGGGTAACTGCTGTCACTTTTATATCCATATCATCTCACAAATGTGTCTCTACTTTTGTCACACTAGTCTCCATATTTTCATAACGTTCCTCCTATTTCGTTATCTGTTTCATACCTCCTGACCTGCCTTCCTCATCAGTGCAGCCAAGATGCTGCCATGGCCCTACATGGCTTCTTCTTCCAGTCTACCTGGTTGGCTCACACAAGTCTAGAATGTTTTCCTTGGAAATCAACACCATAGCTACACTCCTGATGCATCACAGGCAAATCTCTGCCTTTTAAATTTCCATAGAAATTATGTTTCCTCCTGCCATCCCTGTGTCCAGACCTTTAACTTGCTCATTCCTTTCATAAGCCCTTCAAAACTTTCTCCCACAAATCCTGGTGGGACCAAGGTGTGCCTGAAATGAGACCCCAATTCTGGGACCAAGGCGACTTCCTCTGTCCATGTCTCACCAAGGAACCCAGTCCTTTCAATTCTCTCGTTATTCCTTCACCTCCATTTATGTGCTATTTCATGTTTGTCTCATGAGATAGTTAACAGATAAATTAATTAAAGAAAGCATGCAAAATAAAAATTAGATCACTTGCAGAAAAATCAGACTAGTACTTTTGTAAAATTTCTTCAAAAATCCTGTAGAAGTTCCACCAGTCAGTGTTCCATGTGTATGATAATCTCATCAGCACAAGAGTTGGTTCTTTTAGATTATTATTATATGCCATAAAATCCTCAGCCTTTGTACAAACACAAATCAACAACATTATAATACCTTAGAGGAAGGAAAAGATGCAGCCTAAGTAATGGTCTGAGAGTCAGAGGGTTTCAAATCAATTCAGGTTTTACCTGGATGTAAAACCCTCTATGTGCCTGGATTGGTTATTTCATGTTTCCATGGCTCCTGTAGAACAACATTGGGTTTCCCCGGGATCACTGTTCTGCCATCTCTGACATTCACACTGCAGACTCCTCATGGCAGGGTTCCCCTCACTCTACATGTAGATGATGCCTGCAGCAAAGAAACCCCAAACTCATCTGGGCTCCTAGGTTTTAACATATTAGAAATACTTCATTAAGAGTTTTTGTTATTAATATAGCAGTTACTGGTAATGCTGAAAAAAGCTTTTCTTTCTTTTTTTTTTTTTCCTCTCTCTCACAAAGACACAGGCACACACACACCGTTCACACAGGCTTTCTTTGGCTGCCATCGCCACCACGCACTGACCTTTGAAATATGGAAATAAAAGTATTCAGAAATAAAGCTGGCAGCAACAGCAGCCTGACTGTCGTCATTTAGAATCTGAAACAAGTGGGGCCATAGTTTGCAAGCTGTCTTCATAATTACTTGAAGCCGTTGTCACTCTGGCTCTAGTTTGTTCATTACACCCCAAACAAACAGCTGATATTTGTTAAAGCACATAAGCCACTTTGTTGAGGCAGGGTTCTTTATTGTGAGGAACCCTGCAGCTGTGAGTCACATGCAGTTCGTAGTATTTCCTGATTTCCTTTACTTTATTTGCTTCTCTGCATTCCCCCTCTCTTTTTAGCAGAGAGAGAGAGAGAGTAAAAAAAGAAAAGTACAATAAGGTAAACATTAGCTAACATAAAGCTTGATAGGCTTAAGGTTTATGACCCAAATCTGGTTCCCATTAAACAAATACTTTTGCTGTTGTAAAGAATGCTTAGCAATAAGAAAGTCATGGATGGAATCTGAGGCTGCTGCACTCCAGTTGAACGACCACTGCTCACAGTTGAGTGCCTTCTGTCTGCAGTAGCCTGAAGGGGAAGCAAATAGACAGCATCAATCAGAGCCAAGACAGCAGGCTTCTGAGAAGGTCCTTTCTTTGCTCCCTTACATCCTGAAAATTGAGGTTCTGGCAAGTGTTCTGCAATATTCCACCTAAGAATGGTCGACTGGCTGATGGTTGTGATCTTCCCTAAAGAACCACTGGATGGTTGAATGGGAAAAGATCCCCTTTCAGTCCGCTCTTGGTGGTCTCCATGGCTGCTGGTGGAGATGAAGAAAAGAATGGAGGTGTGCAGAAAGCAGAGTTGGTTTCATCTGAGCTATATGAAGGGAAAAAATCCTGCCTGATAAGACTTTTTTCAAGCCTGCTCTGGCAACATGAGTTTGAAAGAATAAAGACAATAAATGAGCTCAGTAGTGTCAAAGAAGTTGACACAGTCTTGTACAAGACAAAACTGTTAAATAAGCTCTAGATGTGTGAACAGAGATCTCAGCTTGATCAGCTTCATAGCAACAATCCCTGAAAGAAATAATGTAATTTCTTTTAAATTAAAGATACAGAAGAAAAAAAAACAGTGAAAACATTTTAAATGTAGTGTATTTCATTTTGATAGCATCCCTTATTCCCTTTCCCATTACTTGCAGGGAGGTTTTATATGTGAAAAAACCTATTTGGCAATATTTCAGATTATATGAAAGATATTATTGGTTGTCCTTGTTGGAGAGGAAGAATCAACTAAGGTATTGTTACTGCAACTCTTTAAAATGTGCATAAGGCAAACAGTCAAGGTGAGAAAAGACCAGTAAAGGAAGAAAATGTGATTTATTTCTATCCTGCTGAGTTGTAGCTCCAAGCTCATTGCTGTGGAAACATAAGCCCAGGACATTGTCTTGTCTGACATCTGCTCATCCAGCAAACTTGTACCAATGCTGAACTATTTGAAATAATACTTTTATCAACACAGCAACTAAGAAAGATACACTCCTAGACTGCTAATCAGTCTTCCCATTTAACATGATAAAATGAGAGAGAAAGAAGGAAAGTGAGATGCAGTGCAGGGAGATACCAGGCAGTCTCACAGGTGGGGATGGTAAGGCCATGTATTATTCAAGAACTTTAGCAAAGCCAGGGAAGGAGGTAAAGACTTATGGGTTCTTCTCTCAGGAAAGGGGTCAAAAGAAGGAAAGCTCAATGGAGTGAAACTGAGTAGAAGTTGATATTCATTACATGAAGTTCGTTCTTTTCCATTCAGTCACTTCCAGTCTTCTGCTGAAAATCTATAAAAATACAGCATGTAGAACAAGTTAACTTTTAAATTTTCATAATTTAGGTCTTTAATTTATCATTTTCTTTCCCACACAGTGACATCTATATCTTGCTCTTGATAGAGCTAACCTTGTCTTTCTCCTCTTGTCTTTCTCTGTGTCTCTTATGCTTTGCATGTAAGAGGCCAAGTTAGCCCTCCACTATTTTGCCAAGCAGAGGAGAAACCGAGGGTCTGGAGAAAAAGAGAATGGACAATCCATAATCTCAGTACAGAGTATTTGCTACACCAGTCTCAGTTGAGGTATGTCTACAATACATCCTTACAGGAGTTGCTAGAACTGCCCAGGTCACAGCTCTCACTCTGACGTGTATTCTGGTCACTTCCTTACTCTATGGTAAGATGAGAGCCAACATGTGAAATCCCATCCTTCCAGACCTGTGCTTTCCGGGGAAGGAAAGGGAAGTGTGAGGCAAGAAGGGAAGCTGAAAGGTGCACAACTGATTTGCAGTCTAAACCGTCAGAGACAGGGCTGTGGGGAGTGTCCTCGTGCCTGCTGCCCAGGCTGGACATAGTCATTGTGACCTTGTCTCTCTAACAGCACCAAGCCAATGCTGCCATGGGTTATGTGCCAGTACAGTTAGGGAGAAATTGCTTTTGTCCTGATGGCAAGTTGCTGTGATTCTGCCTCAACTGATAGGTTCCTTCCATCTTTATATGAATTAAACCATGCCCAGCATTAACCACACTGTAAGGATGCAGAACTAGCAATTACATCCTAGGACAAACTTGCAAAATGATTTTATTTGTTTGCTGATTCCCTCCAAAATAGAAGTGAATTGTTTGCGTGAAAGATGAAGTGGACACACAATAATTCAGAATATAACCCAAGTTGGGTCATTTACACAGAACATGTGCCTCCACCTGCATTCACTGCGTGCTTCCTGGTTTACCTATGTGCATAAATAAAGCAAGTTTCATTAGAGTTTTGGCAAGCCTGACTTTCTCAGCAGAAGATTTTAATATTATTTTTCCTTGGCACCCCTGCCAGTAAGTGCACCCACTGAAAAGACAACAGAATCTTTATAAGTAAAGGGTGACAGCAGAGTAGCAATCATGTCATAATGTACTTCTCCGAATATGCCCTTGAATACCAGAAAATTTTTTATGCTGGGAAATTTTGAAAGAGGATGGAACTGACAAAGATCAGAGGGGACTGATGCCACAGCAGAGAAGTACTGGCTATTGAATTGATGACCAAGCTGAGTGTTCTATAGAAAGTTTAAGATTTATTGATAAAAAACTCTGAAGCAGTACTATGGTGATATAGAAAAACATGTTAAAATGTAATACTGAGCATTGTAAAAGGCTGTATATCTCAACTGGGAAGTAATCTTTCTAGTAAAGGCTGTTAAATTTCTTTCCTTTCAGTACGTGTTTCTGTTGTCTCAGTTACTAAAAAGAAATGTCTGCCGATACCAAGACACACACCATCAAGGCTGTTGCAACTGCTAGGTGGACCGGGATTAGTCAAAACCCAAAGTAGAAAGTATCTAATAAAACAATAATGCAACTCGATAATGTATTGAACTCTTAGTATGTGGTTTGTTATACAACAAAATGCATTTTGTTGCAATTTGAAAAGCAAGTATCTAACAAGGGATTTTTTTTTTTTTGTTTCCCTCCTTTTCTCACTTTTATTCTGTTTCCAGAATGTTTTCTATTATTTAAATATTTTACAAGATAGGCAGCATTCTTCCTCAATTTAAACTCTGGCAAAAGAACATTAGAAAAAGTGACAAGACTATGATTCAAAGGAGAGGGTCACACTAGTGGCTTGTTACTCCATTTTCATGACAAAGATTGCATCTGACATTTAATACCCAACATCTTTCAAGAAATACAGTGAAATGCTCCACCATTTTGACCTTTTCTTGGGTCTTTATTTCTGATTGGCCTATCCCTTCCACTCTTTCCTAGGCATTATAGCCCTGTCAATCAGGGAAATAGAGATTACGGTCCACTGTGAAACTAAACACATTTAAAGGAGACACCATTATGATTTTTAGACCCCACATCTTTTGTAGTTTAGAATTGTTACAAATGGATCACTAGAAACTATTTCCCTTTTTTTTTTATTCTTCGCCAGCCTCTTGTAACAAATGAAGAAAATAATAAAGTCTTCAGGACTGGCAAAGATACTGTGGCCACAGCACCTAACAACATCCCTAGGCAACGAGTTTGCATGAGGAATGGATTTGGCATGACTAACTGAGGATGCTCATTGAGAGGCAAAGATTTTTGCTCATTTCCAGATCAACCTTTGTGCTGCAGCAGCTTTGTTTCTCTCTCTCTCTCTCTCTCTCATTTTGACTCTCTTTCTGCCCCCTCTGTGTATATTTTGGGGGAGGGCAGGTGAAATAATACTTTTAAAATGTTCAAGTGTAAAAAATGTTAATCAGGGTCACCTAGTTCTTCAGTGGCACTTTTCTTGCAGATCAAAAAGCACTTCCCAAAAGTGGGAAGGGATATTTTTAGGAATGCCCTGTATTTTATCTGGAGGCCACCATGGAGCTGGCAGTGGAATCCAGTGTTCCCCTTTCCCCATACTGAGTGCTCCTCTCTAGGAAACAAAATCATTACTGAAAATACACAGATAAAGACACGCTTTGGGGCTTGAAGAAAGGTAACAGAAAAAAATGGAGAGCACTATAGAGCACCATCTTCATCTCCTTTATTCACTGTTGCTGTATTTTCTTACAAAAGAAACAGTGATTTGTGCACAGCAATTCAGGGCAATGACAAATAGATCAAGGAGTTTATGGCCACTAGTGACTGACATCAGCTCTGAATTGCGTCCTGCAGTGACCAAACTCTTAGCCACGTTACTGATGATATAGTGAAGCACCATTGAAGTCGCTGTATAGTTAATGCAACAGCAGACAGTGCACTGTTCAGGCACTAAGGAAAGTGTTTCCAAAAATGCAGAGACAGATATAGAGAGAGTCTGACTGAAAGGAACTTGAAATCCCAAAGGCAAGCCTGTCTCTGTAGTACTAACACAATTTGAGTGACCTCAGACCATTGCTTTCTAAAGAGCCAAGCAAGTGTCACGTGCCTTAATAAAAATTCCCACCAAAATAGGCACATGATCAATTTGCCACATCTCTGTTGTATAAAGCATGAAAAGACTAAACAGAAAAACTTCAATTTGAAATGGGAAAAAAAAAGAAATCTCGTACTCTTCATGGTTGCTGGCGCAGACACAGAAGCATGTACTTGCCATGGATACGGTTTTGCAGTGAAGGCTTTATTTGGTCTGAAGTGTAATCTTCTATTACATGTTAGACTCAAACATCTTGTGAGGTTTAAGAAAGCAGAATAAATCATAGGAGCAGACTGCAACATTGAATGAGAACCGAATACCATTAGGATGAGAGGAGGACAGGGTGAGTGAAGGGGGAGTTGGTTCTCCTCGGCATTCCCCATGTCAGTAAGTATTTGTTAGTCTGGTAACACAATAGTCATAAACTCTTCCAGAAAATGCCAATACTACTTGTTGTATCTGTTTTCCTTTTGAGCTAGAGTGAAGGTTCATTAAGAATTATTTTTAAAATTTGAATTTTATTGGAAATAAAGTTCTTCAAAACTGATTTGTTTATGGAAGCTTCTTGGTTTGGATTATATTTTCAGCAGGAAAAAAGTTCAAGTTTTTGAGAGTTCAAGAGTTTCAAGAGTTCAACAGCCACAGCATTATGTGTAGGACACTCAGCTGAGATCTTGGAGATGCTAGCTCAAGGGTGTTAGCCCTGCTCCAGAAATAGAGTCTTGAACTTAAATTATGTAGTACAGGATAATCCTTGGTGATGTGTTCTCCTCCCCTTATCCTTCTCCCCCCCACAAAATAAACAACCAATCCCCAAGAAATCAAACTCGAAAATACTTGCACACAAAACTTCATTTCCTCCCTGCAAGGCATGGAAAGAAAAACCAAAAGTGCAAAATAATGTTTTGGGATGAGAATTCCCAGCTCCATTTTGTGGAGAAGGAAATCAAAGCAGGTGAGAAAAGCAGCTTTCCCAGAGCTGCAGTGCAAACTCCTGACAGATGGAGATTTTTAAAACTAGGAGCTTTCACTTGTGCCCACAGCACAAGGCTTATTTTTCTGGGAAATGTATTTACTGTTTGTCAGCTCAATGTTTATATCAGAGCTTCTCTCATAGAACATTTGTACAGGTAAATCTCCCATTTCCCTTAGAGCTCCCTCTGACCTCTTTGCCCATGGTGGGAGTCTCTCTGGGAATGGGATGTCAGATGGACACTGGGCTCCCAGTCCCGAGCAATGAGCACGGGGAGTAGACACAGTACTAGTGTACCCTCTTCAAGCTGTGCATGTTGGTAGGAACAAAGGGGATGACACTCTGGGTGGGATCTGACAGGATCTCAACACATGCTCTGGCCAGGCCCCACTGATGAGGACTGTGCAGGCTGCTGAAATCCTCTCCACTCCCCCTCCCTCAGTGCTGTTGTTCTCCCTCTTGACATTTCACAAGGCTTTTTAAAATAAAATGTTTTTCAATTCATGATTCCAGAAACACATATTCCTGGAAATTTGTCTCGCCGTCTACCAACTGTAGAAGTGCTCATATGCTAGCAGTACTGGCTCCTGCTCATGTCCACAGTTTGAAATTGGAGCTAAGTCTCCAGTTTTAATGTCAGATTTATGTTGATTTTCTCTGACTCTCTGACTCCCGCCTCTTTCTCCTTCTTTGGCATCTGTGGTTTTCCCTTCCCTTCCAGCTTGGGCTTGTGGTACTGATGGCTTAAACCTGAAGGGATCTTGTCCTGACTGAAAGGCACCCCTTTGAAATTTGTATGACCGAGGAAGAACAGAGACATTTCAAGAACGGTATTCATTGAGCAACACTCGTACTCTGATCTGGAGTGAATTTTGAAGATTTAAGAGATATTGCTAATTAGATGAGAAAATGCGCTGGAAAGGCTTATCTTATGGAGTAGCTTTGTTTTAAGTCAGTGGTGTCAGGAAAGCCTCTGTAGGTCCTAGGCTTTGTTAGAAGCTATAGGTTACTTACATTAACTTTGTATCTGCTTAATATATTGGCAAATGTGGGCAGTTTGAGGAGTGCTTGCTTTGTTTCTAGATTCTTTTGCTTCAAGATTAGAAAGAGAAAGATACTTAATCTGTATTCAATGAGAATTTAGATGTTGTTTGGAAAGGCTTTTTGATTAAGATGAGATTCTGATACATTTGATGCTGCCGAGTGGCACCTTATTCTCGATTCCTTTCAGGGCCACCATGTGACTTTTGTTGCTGTCTGATTTTGTTGCTGTCTGATTTTCATGGCCTTTTAAGGGAACCTTTTTGTACATGTTCTGTGCACAGAACAAATGTTCTCGTTGCTTACTCACTCCTCAAGGTGAGGGCAAACATCTTCTGAAGTTCAAAAAAACATCACAGCCTTCAACTCCCAGCCTTGTCTGTCTCCTCTTTCTTTTGCTGCTTTACCCTCAAGGGCTAGCTTTTTATTGTTATATTGCTTGCTGTTCCCCAGGGTAATAATATCTTAGTCCCTTCCATGTAAAATCAGAAGAGAAGTTAAAACTTCTCCTTTAGAGAGGTCTTGCCTTTTTCTTTATCAACTAAAATTCTGTCTAAGCAATATTTCAACTTTGTTTTGTGAGGAATATTTGTTTGTTCATTGTTGCTTTTATGTGTTTCTCTGTTTGGTTGAGTTGTTTGCTGTAGGTGGTTTTCAGGGTGTTTTTTTAGAGTGGGTAAACAAGTAATCAATGTTGTGAGTGACATACTTGTCGTGAAAAGTTTTTTCTCAGAGGAAGGTTTATGTGGCCTTCACTAGAGACGGGACTTAGTCTAACAGTGAGATGCAAGTGATTCACAAACATCAGTTAAAAATTCAGGTAATTTCTGTAGAAATTTATTCAGTAACTGGATCCCCTCAGCAAAGCGTATCTGGTACTAGCCATCATCTCTTTAACCCTGTGCTTTTTGATCCACAACTATAGCGATCTCAGATATCTCAGCATTCACCCTGCAGCTAAGTTCAAGTCCATGATTCAGACTTTTTAGGCCTCATGCTCTCTGCATCTTAGGTACCACAGCTCCTGGAGAAGTGTCCTGGGCAAGGGAAGGGCTTGGCACTGGGGATGCAGCAGCACGCCTACTGACCCCCAGAGCAGGGACAGTGGGACCTTTCCCCAAAATACCACACAGGAACCCATGCGGAGCCTCCTCTGATGACCCCGAGAGCCACTGCTGACCCAACATGTCCCAAGGGAGGAGGCTGCCTGAGCTTTCAGGTGATGATCTCTGTAGAGCACAGACCCTTGTAGCCTATATACATTTTTTTCTTTCCCCTAGTTTGTAGTTTGGCTTATTGTTTCTTGGTTTTGTTTTTTTCTTTTTTTTTCTTTTTTCTTTTTTTTTTTTTTTGAAACCACAACGTAATTTATGTAAAACACTCTGGGATTTGATAACACTCAGCCTTCAGGCTCATGCCTGAGAATGCACCTAAGCATAAATTATTGCACAATAATTCAAGCCCTGTCTGGTCTTATTGCTTAATAAAGTTAACATTGTGATATGAAACAAAATGTCTTGAAGTGAAATTGCACTTTTTCAAGAGTTCAATTGAAAGGAAAAAAGAAAGCCCAACAAAAAAAAACAAACAGGCTTTTATGACTGAGGCAAAATACAACTCTCTTTCATCTCAAGACTTTCTTTTTCATTTTTACAAGCTAGCAACTTAGTTGCTTTTTGTTCTGTAAGTAATGTGAGATGCCTTTTTATACATACTCTAAGTCGTTTCATCATTCAGAAGCAAAGCAAAAACAGAAAGTTGCATGTGTTTCTGGATTTTATCTTTAATGAGAAATACCTTTTCTCCAGGTTTTTGTTTTTTTTTTTTGTAATGCCAACAGTAAAAGGAATAGTACAGTGCTCTGCAGAAAATACCTAGGAGACCTAGGAACTTTGTCACTCTGTTCTTAAACAGTTCCTAAATTAAAAGTGATGCAGGAGTTTCTCGGTGCTGTCTTGGTGACAAACCAGGGCATCTCTGCTCCTCTTACTTTAAAAAAATGCACTCATACACACCAGCACATAAGGCTAACACTGAGCCTAAGATGGTAGTGAGAAGGAGTGTGAGGAAGACTGATGGAAGATTTGGAGCCATGCAATATCAGTTAGATTGACAAAAAGGCTTGAGAATTAAAGATGGTAAAGCACTTGTGGTAGGCAGTTATTTGCTCTTTTATGTCTGGAGAGATGTGGAAAAACTGGCCTTTTGCTAGGGAAGTCAGCCTGTCACAGGTCCAGGTATACAGCCTTCTGCACCTCCAGAAATTGTGTTGGCTACACAGAGGCAAACCACAGATCAAGCAAACACTTTTCCATATGTATAACTTGTAACTGAAGTTACAGAACGTAATTTCTGTATAACTTACAGTTAGTTTTAGGTCTTTTCCTATGCTATGGAAAAGATACAATCTATTCCTAGACTAAAACTCCAACTGGATGTTCATAGTTTTGGATGTTTTTATTCCTTGAATTGAATGACCCTCTCTCTCCCTCAGACAAACAGTGATTACACTGCTCATACCAATTCTTGTCAAGACAGGAAGATTGTTTAAAACAGTCTATGTGATGGTTAATACACTAAGCCCATGAGTGGTGCCATGGAGATTATTTTGCAAATGCAAAAAATCTCCTTACAATAAAAAGTCTGAGTCTGAAGGAAGGTATTTATTAAGGTAGCCTCAAGGAACCACAGTGTAGTAACTGCTGGGAAATGTAGAAGAAAAAAAGAAATAGAGGTCTAGAAGTGCAACTGAATGAAAGAAAAAAAAGCAAAGTTAGCCTTTTGTCAACCTGCTATATGTGCTAGAATAAAAAAAAAAAAAAAAAGGAATTTGAATCAAAATCAAAGACAAAGAAACTGCTGGGTCTGCTCTCTACGTGCCTTTGAACTGGCCTAAGCATGCCTCAGTCTAGGCTGGGAAACGTGCATGCACTAGTTTGAGGATTTCACAATTATGAAAACTAAGGAGCCTTTTGTTTGTATATTTTGTTTAGTTAAAGGTAGCACCATACACACCTTGTCAAAAAGGGGTTTGATCAAGTCTTTATGTACTTCTAAAAGGCAAGTAAACAGACAGAGAGACACTGACTGGTTTACCTCCCCAGCCAAGACACTGGGAAAGCAAACTTACTTTCTTCTAGGTACTACTTTTTAATTGAGTTCTATCCAGTGTAAACCCTACAAGGTCTTCAGGTGGGCTTGCAAGAACTCCTGAGAGTGGGTCTGGTAGAAGGTCTTGGCCACCATTTGCAGGAGTTGCCATGCTCTGGAAGTCATCTTCTACATGTTCTCCTTTCTTCATTCTCAGTATCCACTCTCAGGCCTGAGGACAGAGAAGCAACAGGGCAGTCAATGCGGCTATCACAGGATGCCAATACAAAGCATACGAAGCGGAAATAAAAGGAACAATTTCTGCAATGGGGAAGAGTCCAACATGAATAGCTTGGAAAAAAATCAGAAACCTTGGACAGAATGAAGAGAATAATTAGGTCACTGACTCTAAGCCAGGAAAAAATATACACAAGAGGAAATTAGAACAGCAGAAGTATTTCATATTAGCTCATCCAAAGATTTAACGTGCATGGGCAGCAGTATGTTCTGTCTTCTGGAAAACTATTATGGGCAGGAAAGATTGTTAGGAATTTGTATGCCATCTCCACAATGTAACCAGTCCTACCCAACAAATTACACATGTGGTGGTATATGTATGATATGAGATATCCTTTAAGATTGAAAGCCAAATGCTGGACTCACCCTAATGAGAAACAGCACAAACCATGCTTGTTAACCCTTTTTTTTTTTTTAACTGTAGATTACACTCACATTGCCAGAATATCATCAAGGTTGCAAAGAAGCACCCAACATTGTTATCATCCTTACTGCACATATGGATATTTAATTACATGTTAACATTTTTTCCACATCAAAATCCCTGCCTCAGAGGCTAGAAGGAAGCTACTGCTGTTTCCAAGACTTAATTTTTTTTTGCAAAAGGTGGCTGCAGTATAGAACATGGTAAGAAACAGCTTGTAGAAGGTGCATGAAGCATACTAAATGATTTGAAACAATCTGCACAGAATTACCAAAGGAAAACTGTGTTTGTCCAACCTGATTGCCTCCCATAATGAGAGATTGTGAATAAGGGCAGAGCAAAAAAGTTAGTTTACCTTGATTTCAGCAAGGCTTTTGACATACTTTTCCACAGTGTCCTCATAGCTGAGGAGATGTGAACTAGGTGTATGGACACACGGTTTGTGGGAAAACTGCTGGACTGTTGGACTTGAAGCGTTGTATTCAATGGTCTGAAGTACAGCTGGTGGCCAGTTATGAGTGTGTTCCTTGAGTCAATACTGGCGTAATCTGTCTAACATCTTAATCAGTGACTTGAACAATGTGAGGAAAGGCACCTTTAGCAACAGAACTGGAGGAAGCAGCTGACATACTGGAGGGCAGGGGTGTCATTCAAAGGGATCCAAAGTCTGGAGAAATGGACTAAAAAGTCATGAAGTTGAACAAAGTCAAACACAAAGTCCTGCACTCAGGATGGAATAACCTCACACAACAGCAGAGGTTGGGAACTGTCTGGTTAGATAGCAGCTCTGCAGAAAAGATTCTGAAGGGTCATGGTGGACAGTAAGTTGAATGTGAATGAGCAGATTATTATTGAAGCAATGAAGGCTAACCTTATATAACATGAAGGGAACCAGCAAGTCAAAGGCAATGTTTATTTCTCTCTACTTATCGCTCATGAGCTGTTATCTGGAATATTCTGTATGGTTTGGGACCATTCCATACAAGGCAAACTGGAGAGAGTTCTCTGGAAGACCACTGAGAAGACAATGAGTCTAGAGCACAGAACAGGAGAGGCTAAAGGAACTGGACTTATTTAGCCGAAGAAGAAGCCTAAAGGGGACTGTCCTCCACTGCCTAAAGGCGATTGTAGAGAGCAGTTTTCAGAGGTGCAGTGATAGGACAAAGTGCAGTGAGTGATCACACACTTCAGAAAGGGACATTTCAATAAGGGTAGTGAAGCACTGGAAGATGGGCCCTGAGAAGTAATGATATCTCCTTTCTTTGAGATCCAAAGAACTCACTTGTACTATAAGGCCCTGAGCAGCCTGACCTAACTTAAGAAGTTGGCCCTGCCCTGCATGGGGAGATGGACTAGATAATTCCCTTCTGACCTAAATTTTTTTATGGTTCTGTGAAGAGCTTAAAAAGCCTAGAGCACATATCACACATGTACACAGGCTCTCTGCCCTGACTGGTGACGGACCCAGTAGATAAACTCTATCCACAGCTAGTATCTGGTAGTCATGGGAATGTCCATGCTTTCAGAAAAAGCAATGCTTAGGAAGTGGTTGTAGCACTTCAAAGTCACTTTTTGTTCCCAATTCTTACATTGTGGGAAATATTCTAAACCCTGAGCAACTCACCCCAGTTGAAAAGAGAGTTGTTCTCCACTCCATTTTCTGAAACCTCTGTTGGAACAAGCCAATGTACAGGAAAAAATGTAGGAATTGTATGGCCAAGAGAACAAGCAAGTAGGGACTGACTCTATAGTCAATTGAATAAGGCATTGAAGTAAGTTAAAAAGAACCAGTGACAACTGGAAAAGAGGAAGATCAGAAGATCTCAGTTCCCCAGCATATTAACATGTTTTACATGTGAGACTTATCAATTAAATGACCCAGGGAGAAGAGAAAAACATGTAGGTCTTCTCTTCTAGTTGAGATAATTTTTGCATCTGCTCTCCAGTCAGTAATAAGGGAAAGAAATAATAAGAGAAGGAAATTGAAAACTTAAACTGATGAGACTGGATAATTGAATTCTGTGCGTTTTTCAGCTGTACACTGTCAATGTGATACAAAGCCAGTCCCTCAAACCAACATTTCATAGGCAGTGAGCCATAGTAGGAGTCCTGTGCTTGACACCAAGACCTGATACAGAGAACAGTGGTCCACTTCCAAGTGTAACTGCAGCCATTGTGAGCTGTGTTGTAAATACACAGGTTACAGCTACTTAATGTTCCCAGGACCACTCACTGCTCCCAGGACCATCTGGATAGAGTGCCTCTGTTCACACTGTTCAGCTCAGCTTCCAAAATAGCATGGACTTCTCCACAGTGTCTACTGGGACTAGTGCTTGGCCTGGCTTGACTCCTGCACTCAGGAATTGTCAAAGAGGAATTGTAATGAGCCAAAACCATGTCAGAAACTGTTCTAACAATTCAGAACAGGGTTTGAGTGATCACCAGAGCATAAGGCTTACAGTTACACATTGAACAATGAGAAAAAGTGAGATATTGAATAAATGGTTGTGACGCAAATGCTGTCCTTCTCACTTGGTAAACATAGCTTTCTTGTGCTACCCTTCCAAATTAGCCCTTCAAATCTTCCCTCTTTCCTTTCTTTTCTGAGCTGTTGAGTAGGTATGTGAGATAAGATCTCAGTGCACCACTGATCAAAATCAGTAAGATCCCCCATTAATCCTCCTGCTTGTCTTCTTTATCTGTTCCGGCATTTTAAACTTCTATTCCAAACTACTTGTGTAAGGGCTCACTTACAGCATGAAATCCAGTCAGGACTCAACCCAGACTAGAACTGCTTTGTAGTAAATAATAAAGATTGTAAAAAATGATAACAAAGTTTTTGAACAACTGTGAGTTTTTTTAAAGACAGCTGTGTTTCTTTAAATTATTCAATTCTTTAATTTACACCCGGCTTTGTCTTTCAGTTCAGGAAGTCTGACTTAAATATTTTTAATGTTGATTTAGATAATCAAGTAGGAAAAATCTTGCAGTTCCCTAGCTCAGGGGATCTAGATCTGAATAGTACTTGATCTCTAGTATCTTGATCTCTTAGTATCTCTAAGATGTCTCTAATTTGTACCATTTTTGAAACAGTTCCTTCAGGCAAAAGGAGAGATCAGAAACACCAGCTAACACCAGAGTGTCCAGCTAACAGATCTCAAGCCTTTATACTGCCTCCAATTTTTCACAGAACATAGTCTTCTTGGAGCTGGCACAGGCCCTGGTACAATGGACTACTTCATGACTGTGTTACATCTCCTTTGTGCTAATCTGCAATGAGTAAATTGATAGGGCAAAGATATGTTGAATAAAGGGATGCCATTTCTCTGTAAAAGCCATGCTTTGACTGTAACTGTAGACCTGTCAAAACTCAGACATTGATCATCCTTGCTCCTGTTCCACAATGGAAGTACAGCCTTCGCTCAGTGAGAAATGCCCCATTCTGAAGAAGAATCTTGCATGTGGATGGCATAACGGAAAATCCTTTTGTCATTAAAAAATGCCAACTTTTTGCTGAAAGGAATTTTCAGAAAATGTTTTTTGGGAAAATGGAAGTAAACCTCTACAAACTCTTAATCATCCAAGCTGCCAGCTGCTGGGGAGCCAAAGGCTTTGCGAGCCAAGTAGCTAGAGAGCCATCAATTCCGAGAGATTAGGAATGTGCCAGCCTCAGAAGCTGGGCATACCAGGGAGCTCTTGAGCATGAGAAGCCAGGAAGCTCGGCAGGCATAGCTGGCAGAAAGCATCAACTTCTTTATCGTCAACATTTTTTTTTAGTAGAAAATACCTTTCAGCATATTTTCAATTGAATCTCATTGTCAGAAACCCCAACAGTGACACTACTAAGTCACCCTAACTCTGCCACATGTGAACGTCAGTAGGAGGATGGAGCTCAACTTCATAAAGGAAGGGGGAGCAGAAGGCTGGGGGAACTCCTGTGTCTCTAAGAAAATGAGGTACTAGGGCCTGTAGGTCCCAAATGCTCTTTGCTACCTATACTATAGCGGAGAAATCACCTCTCAGCAACAGAAAATTTTTTCACGAGGACTAAAAGGATCATGATACAACAAGCGATAGCCTACCCCTTTCTATTTGGCAGCCCAGGCCAGAATGGTCCCCTCCAGGAGGACTGAGGCCAGCACCTTCTACGAGGTCAGAGACACTTTGCAGATCATGCTGCACTGGTCTGTCACGTGGCCTCACTGCAGAAGTTTGGGACATTCAGAACTCAGGATAGAGCTGAATGTACTGGTGCAGAAGAGCTAAGTAGCTGTAACTTCACTCAGATTATATCCTGTTGCCGAGCCTGTGAGTTTCTATGTCCTTCTTTCCTTAGTAGAAGTTCTCTTGCTTTACATGTTGACTCAGAGCTGCTACAAGGTCAAAGCATTCTTTAGACTTAGGGACAGTGAGTGCCTGATAAGAATAACTGCAGGAGGATTTTTTTTTCTCAGCCCGAACAGAGGCCAAACCAGTTTTGTTGGAATCCTGGACCCACTGAATCCAAACTTTATTGTTATCATAAATTGCCAAGAAGACAGATTACTCAAGGCATTGCTTCAGTGGGATAGGACATAGATTTATCACGCATGACCACAACACGAGCAAGCCTTCAAGGCTTGACCTCACATTCTTTCCTTCTATTTGACCCTTCATCCTCCTTTCTTCTTTCTCCCTGGCCCCTGATTCTCTCTAGACATCATCTTCTACCCCAAGAACTGATCTTTATCTCCATCTCACAGTCTCTGTTCTTTCTATGGCCGCAATCTCTCTGAATTCACATTATCCCCCATTTTAGGCCAAGAGAAGGCCTGAAGCTCAAAAATCAATAGGGAAGTGCAAGAAAAGTAGTACAATCCAGACCTAGCCACAGGCAGCTTCTTTTATCTTCCTGAGATGAAATGTCATTTCTGTAGCAAGTGCCTTTTCATTTGGAATCCATCTTTTCAGCAATGAAATAATACTTCTGAGAGCACCACATCAGAGAGTACGGTTGTTCGGGGATACAGTGATAATAAGGATAGCAAGTGACAGAGGATAATCTCAGCAAGCATTTAGTAAGGTAGGAAGCACAATACCTATTCAACCTTTGATTAGGTAGAAAACTTCAAACTGGGATTAAGCCAAATCTCTAGCATCCATGACATCTCTAAAAAAAGGCAACCAGCTGCGGGGGAATATAAAGAGCTATTGTAAGAAATTCAGAGGCTACAAAATGTTCTGGGCATTTTTGCTCCAAAAAGACTTATCCTAGACAAAATATTAGTATTCAATTCATTTTAATTATTTTCCTCAGAGGTGGTAGCTTGGATTTCAAAATCCAAAGCAAAAAGATCTCTGTTCTTTGAATCAGTAAGATCTCTCTCTTGGCCTTTTGTCTTTCTGAAGGATCCCATGACAGTGCTGCCATCCACAGAGTTAAATTCTTTGAATTCAAGTGGCTGTGCCCCAAAGCACATATAATCCTGCGGTTGTCATTAAAGTGATGAGTCATAATAAGGACCTAAAATTTTAGAAAACCAAAATTTTACTTTTTTTCCCCTTTCTTAAATAAATAGGGTAGCACAGCTAAAAATAATTTAAAAAGAAAGAATTTACTGCAAATGAGCATTTCTGCCTCACCTACCATCAAGCATTATGCTTCATTGCCAGAGTCATGTAGCACTCCTAGGTGACTTATGTTTCCTTTTAATTTGTTCAATTCCTGGAAAATAAAATGCCTCGTTATGTTCTGTAATACAGTAGCATTTCTGTAAGGTGTCCTGAAGTATCTAATCATCACAATACTTTTTTTTTTTTTTTTTTCCCACTAAAATGAACAGACAGGCACAGAAGATATTTAGCTTTTGGCTTTTAGAGGAACAGTTGGCATTCACAATTTAAAGTATTTCTATTATTTCAGCTAAGATGATTAATAGAAAACAACTGTTGTCTGGCAGATTGCATTTAAAACTCTACTATGGAAAACATCCCCAATTACTATGAAACAAGCAATGTACAAGGATATATCATTAAATATACATTTCAGGCAGGGAAACAGCTGCTAAAATTTAACACACATAATCATGTAAAGTTCAAATAATGCTGGCAGAGAATCCACCCATTTTGCTAAATCTATCACTTTGAAAATAGAACATCTTTTCTCTTGTGGTAGAATAGAACAATAAAATAAAAAATACACTTAGTCTTTCTTTTCTTTTGCTGTGCAAAAAATACATGCTTTGAGATACAGGTTGGAAATCAACAGGAAACCTGTTTAAATACTGGTTTAACCATCAGAAGGACAATTTAAATATACAAATATGAATATTATTGTATCAATTTTTCTTGGATTTATAGTTTCATTTACTATGAACGCAACTTACATGGAAACAATGCAAGCACAACTTAAGCCTTTATTTAAAACCAGGTCTGAAGTGTCACAGACTTGTCAGCTGCCCCCACATGGAAAGGGATGGGGGGGTGTCCTGTGAATGAGGAACAGAGCCAGGAGATTTGCAAAGCAGCGGTGCTCAGTACTTAATTACATTCTCTGAGTGTGTTCAGTGTTGTGTGTCTTAATTTTATCATTAGCACCTCCCTTACCCCCACAACCTCCTACTCCCAGTACATAAAAGCAAGGGAGAATGTAAAGACCAGATTCTTCCTGCAGGTCCGGGGAAGGGACTGTGTCTTCCAGCTGCCCGTAGGGACAACTGGCATCATGGAGGCACGTTGTGCTGGCTGTACATTACTATGTAAGACAGGCCTTCAAATACACAACAACTGGCATGAATTTAGGTAAGACACTGAAGGGAACTAGCTGCAGAAAATTAATGCCAGGCAAGCCCATTCTAAACACAACATGTGTTGTGTTTAGACACAACCTTGTCTGGAAGACAATAAAGCTGAAAGTAGATATCCATAATGTTAAAGCACCATGCTTGTGTGCATGGTCTCTGCGCTCAGCATATGCAAGCTGTCTCCAGCCATCACACACAGGTGCGCGCACTCACATGCACACGTAGACACACCAACACACACACACACACACAGTCACGTACTTCAAGTGCACACGTAAACACAACATTCTGATCACTTTTCCCTCATCATGAATGTTGAATGGGTCAAAATAATGAAAGCACGTACATGAGAATGCACATGAACAACTGTGCATGCCAGATATAGAACAAGCATATGAGTGTGAAGATAAAGTATGAGTCTGGATTACCATAAAACCAAACAAAAATGCAAAGAAATTGCACTTTGGATTTCACAATTTATCATTTGATATTCCAGCCCCATAAGCTCATCCTTTTTTTCTGTGTGTGTGGTTAGAGACATTTCTCGATACCCCATATCATATTTTCCTCATAGATATCATACTTTATTGATTTTCTACTCAATCTAGATTTCAATTTGTAGTGATACTTCTTTAACAAGAAAAGGAATGTATGACACCACTAGCATTAGTAAGGTAGTCTTTACAAAATCTAGTTGCCCATACACTAAACAAAATTTCTAAGTTAAAAGTTTTTGTTGTTGTATTGTAACTAAGGTGAAAAATAACACCTACCAGGGGTATAAGAGGTATAACCAGAATCACTAGGTATGGATACTCATTGAAAAGCCGTGGTAAGAAAAGTTCTGCTTTGCATAGGTTTATAAGGAATTTAAGAATTGGAATTTCAATTCAGAAAGTGAGAATTCTTAATTGGGATTACTTGTGACAATTTTACAGCCCCAGATGTAGTGCTAGAACATTAAAACTGACAGATAAATAATAACCATATCCAAAATTAGTTGAATCTTCTTAGTTTATTCCTACTTACCATTTGTGAGCACATCTTCCTAGTTACTTAACATCCAAACATATTGGAAGAATGTCACAGGAGCACAAAGGGCAGATGCTATGATTTATTAACAAAGTATTGAATGTCTGCATGTAGATTTTGTTTGAAGATGCATCAGCCAAGAATTTTTGTGGGCAAAATTCAAATATACCTCTCAACATTAAAGCTCAGTGCCTGCCATTAGCCAGAAAGGCTGTGTGTTAGATACATGCTTACATCAAATTGTGCAGACAAATTCATTTTTTTTAATTCACCATATTAAAAGACACATGTAAGTACAAATAAAATAATGCTCTAGAATTTAAAAAATAATAATATAATTTTGGGGTTTTTATCATTTTGGCAGAGGACAGAAGGAGTAGGTGAGATAGCATTTGATGACAGAATTATTATCCAGATCTACAGTTAAGCTGCATAAATAATTTATTTCTACACTAGATACATTTTTCTGAAAATCTACCGCATGTTTTCTGTGACGAATGTGTTACATATCATTATTTCAATGTTAACTGCAGTGGAAACCAGATAGAGGAGCTCAGAGTGCCTACTGTGCAAGTGAAAATTGTTTGCCCTATTCAAAATCAGTAGTGCTTGATGTGGTAAAAGCTAAATACCATGAAGAACAATGAATGGCTTTCAGTCTTTAGTGTTGATAAACAAGTTTATTGTTTCTATTATCTATTTTTAGAATTAAAGCTCATCCGTTCCTGTTAAACCTAGATATATGTCAATCGGTTGCTATATGTAAAGGAA
Source organism: Tetrax tetrax (assembly GCA_009806455.1). NCBI lineage: Eukaryota > Metazoa > Chordata > Aves > Otidiformes > Otididae > Tetrax > Tetrax tetrax. The sequence continues at coordinate 80,870 of WHYT01015827.1, forward strand.
GAAACTGTGTCAGTTAGACCCGCACGAGAAAAAGACCAAAGAATATTTAATCCATTTGGGCCTGAAAATAAGTTGTTCATTGGACGGGAAAATCATTGAGCAAGTGTAAGGAGCGTATTGTTCATTATTTTTCCTCTGAGTCAAAGACAAAGAAGACATTTTGAAATTATTTAATACACTGGAGGTTTATTTGGGATTGCTGAAAGCAAAGTGCTAAGTGCATGCTAGAGAGACAGGCCTCCTTTCATCTAGGTATAGACCCGACCTGGAGAGCAGCACTTCATGCTTGCTGTCAGCGGTATAAGGACAATAAACTAGATTCGCAGGCAGGCTGAAATGAAAAAACCGCAGCTTTTGGTTTGCCACAACCCAAGGCTGGAGACCCAAATGTAACACAGCACCCGCAGCAAATAAGAGTGATGGTCAGATGTCTCTGCCTTTCTGAAGGAAAAACATTACTGTATTGCTTAAGAACTAAGCAAGAAAAAAATATATTTTTATGATCTTGTTCTGTCAGTTCTAGTCCAGTTGCAAAATTGAGTGGGCACTAAATTTGTACAGCCCTGCAGGTAACTCTGAAGAGACACAAGACACATTTGAGAGGTAGAAAGCTGAATGAATTCACCACTTGAGATCAGGATTGTTGTTTAGCAAAACCATTCATTTTTAATCAGCCCTTGAATATATATATATACACCAGTGTCCCGGCTCCAGCTTCCCCATTTCTTGAAGGTGTCCTGGAGCCTTTCTCTCTCCCTTGCCCCTTAGCTCCTCATTTCTGCTCTAGAGTACACAGGTGAATACACATACACGCTCCTTTTCCAAATACTATTCAACAAATTTTGTTTATTTCTAATTACCCTAATAGACTACTAAATACCCTTTTTTTTCCCCCTCAAAAGGTCTTTTTTTTTTTTTTTTTCTGTGTGACACTATGATCAGCACTGTCACGCGATCAAAGTCTTTTATCCACAGCCCATCGTTTCTGGGGATGCTGATTTGGGTACTGGTTTGTCTTCCAGGTTTCCGTTTCTTTGTAAACGTGGGCTGCCATATGAGTTGGTGATCATCCCCATTTGAATTTCTGTCCTCTCTTAATGTGAGAGGCAGAGAAGGCAAATAATACTCAGAGCTGAAACGGAGGCTGCATCTTGCAGCAGCTGCACACAATAAAGACCCTAATAGCAAATAGAAATCACAGAAATAACCATCATCTCATCATCGCTAGAGTGCAACAATAGGGAGCGGTTCGGTTTGGGATACATTAAGAGAATGTGAACGACACTGTTACAGCAGTGTGATACACACAGTTCCTACCTCAGTTATGTTATTAATTGTCATGCTTGTGAAGCCCTTATGAGGTGTTAGCTAATCTTCTCAGTGCCAAGGAAGAACAAACTGATCTCCAGAGGTATTTGGCATGGTTATCCTCCCCACAAAAATATGTTAGAGAAGGCAGGTTATTTTTTAGTTTGTGTACCAGGCACTACAAATCTGAAGACAAAACCAAGCAGCCTAACTATGGCCAGAACACAACAAACCAGGGATTTCAGGGAATTTGAAACTTGAAGTACCAAAACCCCAGGAAATTCTGGGAAAGTACCTTTTCAATTTTTAGATGTGGGGATTTCACAGCAGTAGCAAGAAATTGTCAGTCCCGTCATTTGTGTGCACAGTTCCTTCTGAGCTAGTATGGGGCTTTTCGACTGAGCTTGCATCTATCAGTTTCGTAGAATCATAGAATCATAGAATGGTTAGAGTTGGAAGGGACCTTCAAAGGTCATCTAGTCCAACCCCCCTGCAAGGAGCAGGGACATCCCTGACTAGATCAGGTTGCTCAGAGCCTCATCCAACCTGGCCTTGAACGTTTCCAGGGATGGGACATCCACCACCTCTCTGGGCAACCTGTTCCAGTGCTCTACAACTCGCATTGTAAAAAATTTTTTCCTAATATCCAATCTAAATCTACCTCCCTCTATTTTAGAACTATTACCCCTTGTCCTATCACAACAGGCCCTACTGAACAGCCTGTCCCCATCCTTCCTGTAGGCCCCCTTGAGGTATTGGAAGACCACTATCAGGTCTCCCCAGAGCCTCCTCTTCTCCAGGCTGAACAGCCCCAACTCTCTCACCAGGAGAGGTGCTCCAGCCCTCTGATCATTTTTGTGCCCCTCTTCTGGACCTTCTAAAACTGGTCCATGTCCTTCTTATGTTGGGGGCTCCAGAACTGGACACAGTACTCCAGGTGGCGTCTCACCAGGGCAGAGTAGAGGGGCAGAATCACCTCCCTCGACCTGCTGGCCACGCTCCTCTTGATGCAGCCCAGGATGCGGTTGGCCTTCTGGGCCACAAGGGCACATTGCCGGCTCATGTTGAGCTTCTCATCCACCAGCACTCCCAAGTCCTTCTCCTCAGGCCTGCTCTCGATCCATTCTCCACCCAGCCTGTATTTGTGCCTGGGATTGCCATGACCCAGGTGCAGGACCTTGCACTTGGCCTGGTTGAACTTCATGAGGTTGGCACACCTCTCCAGCCTGTCCAGGTCCCTCTGGATGGCATCCCTCCCTTCCAGCGTGTCGACAGCACCACACAGCTTGGTGTCATCGGCGAACTTGCTGAGGGTGCACTCTATCCCACTGCCATGTCGCTGACAAAGATGTTGAACAGGGCCGGGCCCAACACGGACCCCTGAGGGACGCCACTGGTGACCGGTCTCCACTTGGACATTGAGCCATTGACCACCACTCTCTGAGTGCGGCCATCCAGCCAACTTCTTATCCTCTGAGTGGTCCATCCATCAAACCCATGCCTCTTTAGTTTAGAGAGAAGGATGTCATGCGGGACAGTGTCAAAAGCTTTGCACAAATCCAGGTAGATTATATCTCCTTTGCTCGTCCCTTTTTCAGATTAAGACTGGGAGATTTTCCTGAATTACCACCAGTATGCTCTATGTATTTACAGGTGACTCCCATAAAGTCACTGCTTACTTTTGAATTGCATACTGTATTCAAGACTGTAATCAGAGCCTCATACTCCTGCCATTCTTGCCTTACAGGTTGTTAGGAAGGTCTTTCACTGGCCCCCATACGCTGGCCCCTATGTTAGGAGTCTTATATTTCCTTACCACTTACATACTTCATTTCAAGTTCTACAAGGACCCTATAATACACAGTTTGTATTCCATAACATTACAGGACATTTCTTTTTAACTTTTATTTTCCAGCTGGAGAGCATTTTCAATAGGATTGTTTGTAATTTTGTTTTCAGCTTATGCATATCAAGACATCATGACACATCTGCACTTCATACTTTCTCAGCAAATGTTTTAATGGAAATAAACATTATATCCTACAAGCGAAAGTACCTAGGGAAATGAGACAACAAAGGAAAGCTGGATGAAAAACTTCTCGGGAGGGAATTCTACCTGCAGCCTGCCTTCTCTCTTAACAGCCTCTGGGCACCTACCCTCAAACAGACCCCTAGGTTTTGTCTCTGTAATGCCTCAGCTTTAACCCTAGGGGTGGACTGGGCTTTACCAAAGGACCTCCAGCTCTGGCCCAGGTGAACAACTTGTCAGTGGAAAACTCTTTTCATTGCCCAATCCTTCCCTTTACAACCCCACCACAATCAGACCCCTTGTCTTTGCATCTCTGCTAACCCTAACTGTAAACCTGTCCCAAAGAGTGATCAGACTTCTCAGGGGAGAATACATTTGGTTGCTCAAACCTTGTCTTGAGCACTTTTGCAGTACTTCTTAACTGGGTTCATAGGCTTTGTCACTCTCCTAACCCTAAAAACAGCCAGAGCTTTAAATCCAGAAAACCCTTGCTCTGGTGAAAATGAAAAATTCTTAGTGGAGATTAATTTCTGTTGCCCAAACCTTCTGTGGGCAGCCCTTGGTAGCCCCTCTCCCACCGAATCCCTAGGGTCTATCTGCCTCCTAACCCTCATACCCCAATCCTAAACCTAGATGTTTGCTAAGCCTTAGCCAAGACCCCAAGCCACAAAACCCCATAAATTAGTTTGGCAGCCTAATTGCTATTGTACTTCTGTGGCAGATCTAAATATTTTCTCTCTCCTAACATCAGTCTCAACCATAACTATAACCCAGGCAAGGGCTAAGCTGCAACTTCTGCCCTGAGATGGCCTTCACCTAGGCTATACTTCTGGTTTGTTTTCTAATACATAGGACACACCTCTGGTAGGCTTGAAGTTAGGAGAAAGAGAAAGCCCAGGGCTTCAGTTGTGTTGGTATTGCAGAGAGGCTACCAGGGAAAGGCTTGGGCAACAAAAATAAGTCTCTTCTGAGAAATCATCTGTCTGAGATGTCACCTGGTGTCTCGAACTAATGCTCAGCCCATGCCTAGGGGTAGGGTAAGAAGAGATGTCGAGCCTAGAGGTCCAACTGGACTACGACTGCAAAGGGGCTACCTAGGGGAAGTTTGGGCAACAAAAAAATTCTCTCATGCTTGTTTGTTTGTTTGTTTGTTTTGGCCACAACTGCATTTGTCTGGGGTTAGGTCTGTGGCTACTTCTAGGGAAGAGAGCTAGGAAAGAGACAAAACCTTGTGATACAATTGCAAAGAGGTTGCCAAGGGAAAGTTTGGGCAACTAAAAGAATTTTCCCCTTTTCATTTTGTCAATGGGAAGGGTGGTCTGGAGTAAAGGCTTCAGCCACTTTTAAGGTTGCAGCTAATGCAAGACGTGAGACAAAGCCTAAAGGTCCAGCTGGAGCGGAGGGCTGCAGAGAGGCTGCTTATGGAAAGTTTGGGCAAAGAAGGGGCCAAGACTGGAGGTCCTTATGTAAAGCTCAGCCCTTGGCTACAGTTAGGCTTAAGGCTAGGAGAAAGACAAAGACTCAGGTCCAGTGTGGTGGGATCACAAAGAGGCTGCCAAAGGGAGAGATGAGCAACAGAAAGACATCTCCCCTGAGAGCTTTTCCAGCTGGGCCATTGCTCGGGGTCTTGCTCTAAATCTCAGCCAACAGTGAGGTTTAGCTTTTCCATTATATGTTTAAAAGTGTGAAAATTAGGAAGAAATATTAAAAAGTGACATAAAGACTCAGTAGATTGTAACACAAATACATCAAATTAACTATCACTCTTCTTCAACAGAAGTATAAACCTTGCAGCAACTTTCCCATGGTATAAACCAAAAGCTACTTCTAAGACATCCATATTATATCTAGAGCTATATCTAGATCTATATCTAGTGCACGTCAGGGCAGTTTCACTGACTTAGGAAGGATCAGGACCATCCTTGCAAGGCTCTGTTTGAGGCCCTCTTTTATAGGCAGTTGGCATTGAGGAAACTAACTTAGAGAGAACTTCAGCCTCAAATAATTTTGCTCCGCAGAGGCTGAAAGTCAGCATTTTTACACTCAGGATGCCACCAGATGACACAGACCTTGATGCTCAACAAAGCTTACTGTCCCTGAATGGAGATGACTCCGGCTCTTCACTCTCCACATCTCCTGGCAACACCCATCTACGTACCACCCTCCAGTACTCCTCCTACTTCTTTTCCAGTCCTTCCCTGAGTTGGTTTGACTCAAGGAACCAGCAGAAATGCAGCACAGCAAAAATGAGGAGCAGAAGGGAGATTTGGTGGTGTCGTAGCCATGACGGCAGGGAGGAAACAGAGAGAAGCACACAGAGGAGGGCAGCATGGAGGAGCGCGACTGTTACTTTAGAATGCAGCAAACAATTTCAGCCATCTTGTCCAACTGCGCCTTAGGGATGACTTGTGCCAAGAACAGTCCCACTCTCCTGCCAGCTCCAGATGCCCGTTTCCCATACTGTTGCCACTTCTGGGCCATTGCAGCCTCCTGATCCAGAAAAAAAAAGGAAGAGCTGTTTTCTACAGGTTAGAGAGTGAGACAGCATAGTGCAAGACTTGAGTAAAACCAGTGTGTCCCATGGAAGAGGGCAGCAAGGCCCAGGATACAGGACGATGGCTGTTTTTGGTCAGCTCAGCAAAGGTTGCTGTGGGATGTCGGGTGAGAGATCCTGACACAGGGACTCCCACAGTAGTCTGCCTGCTACCCACGTCATTTCTCACTCTCCAATACATCAGCTGGAGACATGGCTAATTGCTGGGTCATTTTGCAGTCCTCTAGCAGAGCTGACCTCTTCTTGAGCTGCATGGCTGCTTTGTAAGTCTATGTGATAAAAGACCCCAGAGCCTCAGCCAGAAGCAGTTATAGCTAGGGCTGGAAAGAAGATGACTGGAAAATGTGATTTCAATCTCTTGAAAATGTCATGTTTCAGGAAAAAGGATCAGCTGGGCAAAGCATACAAGGCCAAAAAAAAATATGTCATGGGGAAAAAATTCTGGAAAAAAATCTATTTGGGAATTTGAGCCCTTCACCTTGCTGAGAGGCGTATTCGCATGTTCACTTTCCCCTTATTGACAAAGCCTTTTCAGACCAGTGACAGGGATCTACCTGTCTGTCACCTTTATTTTTCTGGTGCAAAATAGGCTTTGCTTTTTCCCCTGGGAAAACTCCCATTTTCACCTTCATGCAGAGGACAGTTTCTGCTGAAGGATGGCTGCCGCAAGGGGCTGGGTATCTCTCCCCTTAGAGGGAGCTGCCCTGGCACACAGCAGCCCTGCGCTGTCTCTGGCCATGCTGCTGCTCTGCACCCCCAGCCTGGCCACAGGTTCCCTGCTGAGGGGTATGGATTACATAAGGGAGAAAGGGGAGGAGGAGGAGGAACAAGGAGGAACAAGAAAGTGAGCCTGCCTAAGTTTAACCTGGTACAGAGTTGTGTTGGGACCACAGGGCTAGAAACTGTTCTCAGATCCATCAATAAAGAATGAGGCAAAAAGTGTTAACAGCTTTGATTGTGAAGCTCCCACTTTAATAGACTGGCTGCCTGTTCAACCACACTCTGCCTCTCTCCACAGCTTTCGCTACCTGATGACAACAGCCTTGACCCCTTTCATTGTAAGTTGTTTACAAAGAGCAATGGTATTCAGACAGTGTTTATATACCTCTTGTAGGGTATCTCCGCAGCTGGCAATAAGGGGCTACGACATGTGACCAATGAACCCATACTAAAAAATCCCTTGGACTACTGTTAGAAAACCTTTGGTTTATGACATTTTGGAAACAACCTTATCTAATATCAAAAACATTAAAGGTGACTTAAATAGCTCGCAGTTCTTTAGAACATCTGGGCTTGTAGTCATTTATCACATAAACTATGAATAGGGTCAAATGAACTAAAAGTCCTTCTGTTTTCCTTTTCCTTTATATATAGCTTTTTCCACTGGAAGAATACACTGCAGGCCCTTAATCACTTCTGCAATATCACAATGTCACCTTTATTTAGCAAAGCAATACATATTTCAGCAATAAGGCTATGTGAAGACATTTACATTTTATTTTTCTGTTTAAGTAGGTGCTTTTTTTAATCCCAAGGGTTTCTTGATGGATGAAGATATTTTGTTTGGAGGCTAATACTGATTTTTTTTTTGGGTAGGGATCAGCTAGCTCTGCTGGAATGCATTTTTTAAACTTACCTCTATTTATGGAAGTTGGTTTTGTTTGTTAATAGCAGCTTATGCATTGTAGTGATTATCCTGTGCACTGAATCCTGTGGACAAAGACCACACTGCTATGTAACTGAAAACTGTATCATAACATATACATACAAGGAGTTGATTACAGCTTCAGGGGAAGCGATTGTTTTGACATTTCCTAGCTTCTCACTTCCTCTGTTTGCAATCTTGAATAACATCTCTGTTAACAGAGGGTTTTTTAGTATAATTTCCTAAATTTGCCTTTTCTGTTTAACTGGAAGTTAGAACAAGTTGTACCGCATGCAGTGATCTTTTCTTCCCAATGTGTACTGCCATCAGAGATGCAATCCTGTTTTTCAGCCCTGCAAGCAGACACCTCTACCACTTTATCTGCAGGACTACGTATGTTGCTGGGTATCTTGGCCTCAGGGTGAACTGCGCCTTTCCCTTCCTTTTGTGCACACCCTTGAGAGACGACAGGCTGAGTTTCCTTTACATCCTTAACTGTGGCAACCAGCACTTTAGACTGGGTCTCTGGATGAATATACTATAATCTCTCATTAAATCTTCCTTTTTTTTTTTCCAGCTGACTGATGTGGCAGGGCCAGCTGTGTTTGCCACATAGAAGAAATTTTTCTTTTGCCGTCCCAGAGCAGCAGCAGCCTAGCACATGGAGAAAATCTGGGACTTAGAGCCACTCCTCTGTTGCAGCAAAACCTCCTCAGACTCTCAAGTGCTGCTCCCAGGTCTTCATATGCCCCACTGACCTGCAGGGACTTACACAGTCCCCCATCCTGCTCACAAGCCAGCTGGGACTGCCCTAGTCTCTCCAGAAGTGAATTGAGATCCCACCAACTAACCAACCTCCTTCCTTCCACCAGTGACCTGGAAATCTATTGCATCTCCCCACACCACAGACCCCTTGTCCCTTTCAGAAAACCCTGCCTGTAGATGTGACCACAAGCTGCTGATTTAAACAACTCAACTTCTTACAGAGAAACTCGTTAGTAATTCTGCCACAGGCACATTGCAAGCAGGAACAAAAAAGCCGTGCAAGCTTGGTCCTCATATTCAGTTTACTACTCCTCGCACCCCTTGAGACAGCCTACCTGCTGACCCACCATGTAAGACCCATGTTTTGATCATCTGTACTGTATGAAGCTGCTCACTCTCTCCCTCCCTCCCTCTCCCTCACTTTTCGCCAAACTTCATAAAGTGAAAGATTAAAATGATAGATGTTTGGCTTTGATCCTTAACTTTAGCAAGTAGCCTATGCAACTCTACTTGGCACCTAGAATTAACATTTCCCCAGTTAATCGCTTGGCCATTGTTTAACTTTTTGACGTTATACCCAAAGATGCCTTATCTCCTTGCCATTGTTTCACTTCCTCCTTGACAGTACTTGCAGTTCCTTTTGATTCGAGTCCATCTTGGCAGGCAGAATTACATCCCGAAAGTGAAATGAGGCATGCAGTTGAACTCACCTAACCAAACTCTTCGAGTTCCATATTCAGTAAGCAACAAGAGCAAGATGTCTTTGGAGGCCTAATGAAGGATACCCAGTCCCTCTTATTTAGGTACGTCTGAAGGGCAAGGTAGTTCACCAAATCATATATAAACTGGTTGGAAAGTGGCAAGCACCTCTGTCTAGCTGCCTAGTCCACTTCTGAAGCGGGGCACTAACCGGTACAGAGAAGGAAGGGCCGCTTACCCCTTACCAGATAGGGCAGTGTGAGGGCAGTCACTCAGGAAGCAGGAGGCTTCTGCCATAGCTTCTGCTCTGCTTGCACATCATCTCCTGTGCCTGATGGCAGTGCTTTGGTGATAGGCTTTTACATGGACATGAGGTAAAAGCAATTTTTTAACATTCCTGTGTAAAGAGATTTTCCTGTCTTCTTTACAAGCTGAGCCACCATGAAGCCAGGCACGTAGGAGTCCTGCAGCCAGCTGGAAAACACACAAAGTGATCTTATTTTTATGCTAGTAACAGGGATACTCTTTGGACTGATATGGATAACATTCCACCTTGACAGAAAAGCAGCTAAGTCCTTTAGCCTTGGATTTCCTTTCTAAATGTTAAGACAGGGAGGCAGGCCATTATAGAATCATAGAATCATAGAATCATAGAATGGTTAGAGTTGGAAGGGACCTTCAAAGGTCATCTAGTCCAACCCCCCTGCAAGAAGCAGGGACCTCCCTGACTAGATCAGGTTGCTCAGAGCCCCATCCAGCCTGGCCTTCAACGTTTCCAGGGATGGGGCATCCACCACCTCTCTGGGCAACCTGTTCCAGTGCTCTACAACTCTCATTGTAAAAAATTTTTTTTCTAATATCTAATCTAAACCTCCCTCCTTCTAATTTAAACCCATTACCCCTTGTCCTATCACAACAGGCCCTACTGAACAGCCTGTCCCCATCCTTCCTGTAGGCCCCCTTGAGGTACTGGAAGACCGCTATCAGGTCTCCCCGGAGCCTCCCCTTCTCCAGGCTGAACAGCCCCAACT
>WHYT01015827.1:99899-123185 GCA_009806455.1 Tetrax tetrax
CCCCCCCTTCTTTCCACTCTCCTGGTAAAAGGGAAAAGAAGAAAGAGGGAGAGAAGAAGAGAGAGAGGGAAAAAAAAAGACTTAATGCCAGAAAGTCTTTTTGAAGTATTTATTCTCTTGATTAAGAGTTCTCAATTTGGCAAGACCTAAATCAAGATACATCAAAGAGGGTTCAAAATAAAGAGCAGCTGAATGAAAATGTATGAGATGACAGAAGAAATAAACAATAATAGCTGTGCATATGTCTATGTCATCTGAAAGTGATTGCAGCAATGTGTAAAATACCCGGAAATAGACATTAAAATGACATCTTAATTCCCTAAGAGGAAAAAATCTGCTTACATCTTAAATAAGTCCTGTTTAGACTAAACTGCATCCATGCTCCTTTTTGTATTACGACTTCAGGAGCTTTCCCATCCTCTCTGGTCATGTGTAATGTAGCAACCACTACTCTTCCTGATCAGATTTTCTGCCATGGTTGTGGGTTTCTGGAGGTAAATATACTGGCAACATAGGCAAAAAAAAAAGAACCTCTCCACCAGATATAACTCACATGGATGGGATGAAGCAGCAAGGGCTTATATATGCCTACTCTTTGCTGGCGTTTATTCTCCTTCAGTTGAAAAGGGCTTTTTTTCCAGTAGAAGCTTGTGTGGAGAATGTGATTAAATATATGAGAGAAATGATTCACACTTAACTCCGTGATGGCTTGAGGGTTGGAGAAAAAGGCCAATAGAAACAGATGAAAAGGGAAATACAGGACAAAACTCAGAAATATAATAGGCAGCAGAAGGCCATATAACAGATTAATAACATGATGGCATCAGTTTTGGCTTCTGTTTTTTGAAAACTCCCCATTCTGTTATCTATGGAAATAATCCAAAACAATCTAACAATGAGGCATCTCTAACAATGTTACCAGAGATTTTAACTCAGGATCATATCTCAGCTTTAAAATAGCCCTCTATCTTATATTCCGTTTATTTGCTTTCATTTCAAAACATTGAAAATTAATTTGAAAGAGTACAATGATTCACAAAATTGTTCCCAATGGACATTATTAAAAGTGAGCTAGCTCCCTGTAGTACTGTGACTTTGCACTGCCTGTATTTCCATTGTGACATTGTAAACACTTTTGAACAGCACCACCATAGTCATATTTTAACAACGTGACAGAATAATGGCCTTTTCTCGGCTGAATTTTTTCAAGCATTCAAACTTTAGGAACCCTTGTAGTAAATGGTTTATAGCTTACAAGTGGAGATTAATTTTTGGCTCCAGTATTATCTGACAGGCTATCATTATCAGTCACTAATGTCTTTCATGAATGGATAAAAGGTCCAGGATATCACTCATGTGGCCCTTTTAAAATGCCCTGAGGTTTTCTGGTTTGTTTTGTTTTTGTTTTATCTCCATCTGAGTGTGACAAAATGTGGCAGACAGGAGGGCACTGCAGAATACTTCTGAGTTATTTCACATATGTTGAACACAAGGTGTTTAAAGATAAGCCTGTGGAAATCAACGCATATATAGATGCTTTTGCCTTACCCTATGCCAGATAATGTAGCACAATTACTAATGCTGCAACTCTACACAAGCAGCCAAGTGCAGATTATTTGATCCTGTATTTACATTGCTTGCTGTAATTTATAAGAAAGTACCCTGGATATTTTTGAAAATGCAAGATGAGGATTCTGATATGTGGACCAGTTTTGCTTTCTGCACTCAAACAAGCAAAAGGCAGTTACAGGTAACTGTGGAATTTAGCACTCTATGTATCGATGCATGATGCTTCATAAAGTATCATGTGCCTCCAAGCTGAAAAATGCTCTCCTTATCTCTTCATTTAGTCTCAAACAATGAGAAGCCCATAAAACAATGGATGGGGTTCGATAGGCTGGCTGAAATTAGATCATATCTCATATTCTCTCTGTCTTACTCTCACATACTTCTAACATAGCCATTTTTATAAAATGGAGATGGAGTCAGGAATATGTTTCCTCCAGTTCAGTTCTAAAACATCTCTTTTTGCTTACTATATACTGCTAGATGACCTTCAGTCATTGCCATTCCAAGGCAAAAGAATCAGTGGCCTCAGACTGGTTGAAGAAGTGAAGATTTCTAATTAAGTAGCTAGCTAACCCCTTTTCTCATCTTTCTGCATACCCACTAGAGACAAACCTAATGATCTGTTGTAAAATAATGGGATCTGCTTTTATTTTTTTTGTCTATCCCTAGCAGATTAAATTGCCTAGTACATGAAGGCACTTCTAATGAGGAGCCCTATAGATGGTCAAGCACATATACCTCGGGTGGCCAGGAATGCAGCAAAATGAAGAAGCATCTTCTCAGAGCTGGCAAATAGCCTAATGGACAAATAGCTCCTATCTGTGAGTCTAACCAGCCATGATCACTAACTGGAACACTTTGGCACTGGTTTTCTACTTAGTCTGCCACTTATCTGCAAGTTCTGCGAAGTCCTACAAAGTCCTGCTTCTACTTGCCATGTTCGCAGGTATGCTCTTGATCCTTCTGAGCTTTGCAAAGCTCCTTTTCCAGCTTCTTCTTTCAGCCTTCCCTTTCTTCCTGCTCTGCAATCCAGCCAGAGCCTGCCAGGAGTGTTCCAACCCCTCTTAGATCAGTGTTTTCTTTCAGAGAATTACTGCCCCTTCCTTGTACTGCTGACAGTGGGGGTGTGTCTGTCTTTGCCTGGTCTCACAGATCAAGGCTTATCTGGGAGAAGATAGTTGGAAAAAGCAGTTTCTTATTTAAAAAAAAAAAAAACTCACCAGAATACATAGGAAAATAGGCTCATTTCTCTCATTTCCAAAGCTGATCATAGAGTTCCTACTGCCTTGAAACTGCAACAGCCTAGTATTTACCAATTAGCTGTTTGCCCCAAATGCGTTTCACTCGTGGCTGCAGTCTCTTCACCTCAGCTCCATCATCCCCTGCCCTTCTCATGGCCTTGCCCCACTCGGTGCAGCCTCTTATGCTCTCAGGATTTCCTTCTCACTAGTTTATTACCCTTCCTAACCAAACCTCAGCCTCTCTGACACAGAATCCAAATCTAAAATACCTCTCCAACCCCATTGCAGCACAAGGATCCCATCCTCCATTCACGGACACACATGGGGCATGGCTGCAGAGTAACATTCCTCTGGGAGAGGATCGTCATGTGCTTGATTAAGCCACTGTAGCTACAGCAGCACAATCAACCTACTGTAGCTGTGCTGGGAATTTCACCAGTTTCAACAAGCTCTTAGCTGGTAAGACCTTCAGGGTATGAACTGTCTACTCTGTTTGTACTGCATCTAGCACAGAGGAGCCCTCAGGTGTTGTAGGACCTGTAATTGGTACAGGTAATTTTTTTAGATACATCAGTACAGGGCATTAAAAACACCTTTCTAGGTTTCTGAAAGTCTAAAGGAAGACAATTATTTAACAAAAGGACTTCCCCTCTGGCTCAGCCTGTAAATATAAAAACTTCCATATTATTCTGTTAAAGAAGAAGACCCCTTCTTGCAAGATGCCTGCATATGTTTATGAGTAGTTTCCTTCCGTCTGTGGGACTAGTCATATCCATAAAGCTAAAACCAGGTAAATGTTTCTTCAGCACCAGTATCCATGACTGCCTATACATGTACATTTCAAAAATGTGTTAATATCCTCAGCAGTGCAGTCAAATGTCAAGTCCTACATGTTAATGTTAAATATTGGGTTTTATTGGATAAGTTTTAATGAATGAATTCAAATACTAGAAGTGAAATATGGGTGGATTTTTTGAAACTGGAAAAGTATTTTGGAAGCATTCTCATACCGTTAATAGTAATCCCAAAATGTATCTGGTAGGATGCCAAGGCATGAACAGTATTACTGAATATAAAGTAATCATGAAGAAGGTTAGGCTTGTATAGTTGAGAATGGTTCTGGAAGAAAAATGAATATTTCAAGTGTGTATTCTGTCAGAAAGCAATTCCCCCGCCCCCCAAATAAAGTGATTCTGAGTGTCAAGAGACCAGCATTATGTGTAAAGAGGAACCCATCAAGTACAGTGCATGCAGCTCTGAATTCTAACACTGGATGAATGACCGTACACACAGCTAGTAAGTCTCACTGGGCTCGTCACGATGTTCCCTATTTGTAATAGTAAATCAAATTCTTTGTCCAAAAAGAGTCACCACTTACTGCTAAATGGAGTCATATGATTGTTCCTTAGCCACATGATATTGACTTCTGTTCACTAAATGGCTGACCTACATTTGGAGACACGCCTGAGAAAATCACTGCACTTCAAATTCCACAATGAAAATCAACGAGAAAGCATTTTAAGAAGGGAGTCTGAGAGACCAAGCTTATTCATGAAGAAATGTAAGACACTTGAGATAATTTTTGCCAAGTTCTACATCAAAATAAAAGTGCCAAATATTTGATTAAATGGTTGTAGATGTTAAATTTGTAAGCTGTTGGCTTGTCCTTCTCCCTGTTTAGAGAAATACAGGGAGAGATTTGTCAGTTCTTCAATAATTTTCTCTTCTTAAATAAGCAACTCACCAGTCCTCTCTCTCTGGGACTTTGCCATCTCCTTTCCTCCCGTTTCTAACAAATGACCCATGGGAGAAATGCTTCTCTTTCCTAGGATTTGCTCCATGACATTACACTTACATACCTCAAGACTGTCTTCATGTCGCCAGCTCTGTGCAAAGATGTTACTGGAGTGCAGTAATGATCTTGGACCTGAAATACATTTAAAACATCCCCAGATAAAAAGTACTTTTGTCATTGACACATGCTTTTCTTTGTGCAATATGGTTTCTATAAAGTTGACTGAATGCAAGTAAAAATACTATGCAGCAATACATTATTGTAGACACAGATTTTCAGCTGTTATACTCCTCCTGATCTACAAATGAATATTTTTATACCCCTTTTTGAGTTCCCTGAATCAGTCCATCTCCCAGAAGCACAGATCCTCCACACGTCCATTCAGCCTCCCTCTTCAGCAGTGGCTTTAGTGGCTCAGCCAGAAACTCTTCCTGCTGACTCAGCAGATTTTATTTTCTGAAGTTTTACTTTATCATACCAGGAATAGAAAAAATTGT
Source organism: Tetrax tetrax (assembly GCA_009806455.1). Lineage (NCBI taxonomy): Eukaryota > Metazoa > Chordata > Aves > Otidiformes > Otididae > Tetrax > Tetrax tetrax. The sequence continues at coordinate 105,002 of WHYT01015827.1, forward strand.
AAGTAGGAGGCACAGCTTCAAAATAGACCAAAAATCATCATTTTCCTACATGATTAACCAGTAAGAGTAAAATAATCTACAATCTCTCATTTTAGAGAACTGCAAGATGTAACAAATTTGATGAGCTAATTAGATTAATACCAGAAATGTTATTTTGCTTTCAAATATTTGTGAACAGATAAGGAGGACAGATGTGATCATTTAATGTTCTGTGAAACAAAAGGATTTTTAAAGAGTTGCAATACCAATGCAAAACTGAAGTCTATAACCTTGAATAGCAATTAAAGTGCAATTCAAAGTATGTAGCTGTCGTACAACAGAAAATCAGGAGCCAGGAAATGTCAGCATGACCATTAAACACACAAACTAGGTAAATACATCTTTGGAAGTAGAGTAAATTGAAAGGGGAATATCTATGTTTAATAAACATAGCATCGGGCTAGAATTTGAAATTTTCATTCTCAAATTATTGTAGTAGAATGCACAAAAAACACACAAACTAGGTAAATACATCTTTGGAAGTAGAGTAAATTGAAAGGGGAATATCTATGTTTAATAAACATAGCATCGGGCTAGAATTTGAAATTTTCATTCTCAAATTATTGTAGTAGAATGCACAAAAAAAAAAAAATTAACAATCAGTGTAATAACCCATGTATGGGAAACTATTTGGGTACCCTGAGACCAATAGTTTTCTCCCTAACTACCAAAGACTTCTGAAGTTGGGAAAAAAAAAAACCACTGAACACCTGCTTGTAGGTAGATGTACAGAAAGAAGAAAAAAGGGACTGGTGAATCATACACAAGTAATGTTGCGAAATTTGAAAACTCCCTAGGTGTTTATCGATGGTTGACATGTAGAAAAGACCGAACTGAGGCACCAGGCAGATAAGACAGATTTTGCTGCCTTCCTGTAGAATACTGTCAACCTCAAGTTTATTCTGCTGTTCCCAGATTAAACACTCAGACTGCCATCATGTATGTTTACCAAAATAACTGAAATTATTAATGAGATATATACCAGAGGAATTCAGTAGAGCTATAGCAGCTGGGAACATGCAGTGCTCTTTCGAAAACCTATCATTTGGTATTTTCCATTGTACCCAATGGCTTCCCCTTGCCATCTATTATTGTAGCACTCCCTCTATTATTGACTCCCGCTGTTTCTGATTCATATAGTACTTTATTTCCTGGAAGATACCTCTTTTTTCACTTTCTGAACTTCTTATTCAGTCCCACTACATTCTGCATCTGCTCTCCATCTCTGGTATTGTATAGGTGCTTCCTTGAAAGGCTCTGTTTCCTTCAATAATCCCTTCCTTCTTCCACTGAGGTGCTTCCACCCTGCTTGAAATATCCATCAAAGTGATGTGTTGCAAAATGAAACCTTCTCAATGAGATTTCAAAGCCATTGTAAATACATCCAAATACAATGCCTTTTTTAAAAAAAAGCCTGTATTCAAACTAAGAAAAGTAAATTAAAAAAAAAAAAGGTAAAAAAAACACTTACTTCTTAGATCTTTATAAGCACAGTTTGTTTCCAAGTGAATAACTCTGAATCTGCACACTGTTCCACCTCTATTCGCTAATCCCAGCCTATCTCCTAGTTGTATAACTGTTTAAGATGGGAAAATTTGGTTGACTTGAAATTCAAACTCCTCACTTTCGTACTAATTTGTAGATTTGTTCCCATGTACTACAGGTAGAATGAGAAGAAACTTTAACGAGGGTAAATAAAGCTGCTTCTGCCTTGTTTCCAATAGTCCTAGAGAGTACTACTGGTGGGTTTTTAAATGCCATGTATACTGAGCTCTCAAGACGATATTTCCATTCTCATTTCCACATCTTGAAGGACTCTGCAATCTTGTCCCACCCTTTCCAAAAGCTTTCTTCTACAAGGGGATTTCCTTATTCACGCAGTGAATTCCACTGAAGTGCTGTAAAAAATATCTCTGGGTATTTTTTAAGGTTAAATGAATTTTAGGGAACTAAGAGGAGAAGGTTTCATATTAATATCTTGTGGATCACTTATACTGAACTATCTAAGTTTATAAGAAGTTACAAGTGATTTATCTTCTTGTATATGCTAATATGCATTATCTTTAAGATAAATTTTCAAAACAGTCCAACATACATAGTAGATACTTACAGTATATGTTACACTTGGATATAGTAGAAAGTGAAGCTGCAGTAATCCTGGTAATCAGGACTTCAGGCTCCATTGAATTCTGTGGATGTTTTGCCATTTGTCTCATTGCTCTCCCCCAAGTGGCACACATATATACATATATCTGTGTGTGTGTGGATGTGTATTATATGTATACACTGAAACACTGCAAATGGCATTGTGAATTTTATTCAAAACAGTTTCATACAGGCCAGAAGCATGCTGCTCTCAATGTAATCTCAGAAATATATTTTTTCTTATTTTTAATTTTCTTGCAATTCAATAGGCACAAAACCCAGCAAAGAATGTGATAATGGAAAATGAAAGTCAGATTGGTTTTCACTGTAAGATAGTTGCTATCATAAATAGCTCTGTTAACCACCTTAAGCACTACTGAAATTTTAAAATAACCTGTAAAGGAAACCATACACTGTACAAAACCTATATGCATATAACCAATTGACTTCTTAACTGCATTTAACACTAATGAAAGCCAATCAGGCATACACCCATTTTCTGATAATTAGCAGCTGTTATCTGACAGACGCCATTTCCTACACATGCTTTTGCTCAGGGTTAGTATGAGAAAAGTTTGCTGAAGGCAGGACTATTTCTGGCACAGCAACACTTGTGTTGCTATGTGCTCTCAGATTACTGGGCAGATAGGCACACAATGAAGTCAAACAGCTGATCTGCAAAACAGAGAACGCCGTGCGGTTTCCTCCACTGGTGCTTGTTTGTGTACAAATATGCACATGTGCACGAACCATGGGTAATGAGAGGTTATTTTTCTCTTGATATGCTTGTCAAAGAAAAAGGCCACATCCTGCATCCTGTTAAAACCCTCTGTTAAAATGTAGCCAGAACCCCCTAGCAAGCTCTGTGAAATCCCTCCATAAAGCCGTGCCTGTGACAGTTTGTACCTTCGGTTTCACTGAGTAATTTAAAGTTGATCTTGGTTAAGATAGAGGGACCATGTGCCAGTGCTGCTGCAAACATTGCTTCTTTGGGTTGGTTGATAACAGCAATGTTGGGAGCCTCTGATGATTGCCATCACAGCAAAGCTCGTGGTGGCTGCAAGTACAGTGTCACTCTCAATTCAGATCAGATGGGGGCTTCTTCAAGGTTATTGGTAAAATCTAGCTGCTACCTTCAGTATAAGGCTAGACCTTTCACCTCTCCTCTCTTTCCCTTCAGCTGTCGTACTGGGTGCTTGGTGAAATACAAGCCAAGCTGTCTCTGCAGGTTTGTTAGAAGAAGCATCCAAACTTGAGCTGACATATTTTATTAATGAATACATCGCCATCTTAGGCAATGAAGCTCATCAATAAGCTTGATGGGCTCTTGAAAGGGGGCTGTGATATACAGGTGTGTTGGCTTGTACCATCAATATGTAGATGCGCAGCTTTTATCACAGTATAAGAATCCCCATCAACAGTACATACAGAAATGACAAAATATCGTGTATTAGATGTTAATATAGGTTCGTTTTCTTGACCACATCCCTGCCTTATGATTAATTTGCTACTTTACTTATACACCACTAATGTGTATAAAAGTTCTACCCCCTGTTTCAGTTACTGCCACCGTTACAGAAATAAATCTCTCTCTCTGTGTTTTCACCTAACGCCAGGATCCTATGGGAGCAGGCGCCTCTCACATCCATGCTTTCCTGCCCCGCTTCAGCAAAGAGGGCAGGAAAACCATGTGAACCAATTGTGTGCTGGGAACAGAGACTGCAGTGCTCTCACACAAGTGGAGCTGTTAGAGACAATCGACTGGCTTTCTCTCTTTGCCTTTCCCTGTTCTGCTGGGATATTTGGGACAGCACAGGGCACCAATAAGATTGCTTTGCCTTCTACCAGAGGTAGCTTTTCACAGTGTGTGGGTGAAAGTAAGTTGTGTGGACACACGTCAGGAGGGCATCTGGGGTACATGAGACTCCAAACCCAGACAAGGTCTGTCCCATTGCATGACCTGTGAGTGTCCCCCTTTCTCCTGTAACCACTTTCCCACTAGGAGCCTGCTGGGCACTAGCAAGCAGGGACACTGAGCAACAGCTATGCTGCTGAGTATCTGGCACCCCATCCACCATGTCTTGGCTTCATGTGACAATAGAGATGTTCCCCTCTGGACATAGAGATGCTGGAGTGTGGAAACCCGCTCTGCTTCTCTAATGACAGCAAAGATTCTTCATTCTAGTACATTGTCCCCTTTCCAAAACCCTGTTAAAGGAATAAATACAGCTATGATCCCAATTTCTCCATAACTCCTTTGGGATGCATAGTTTGCCCATGTGTGCATTCCTCCTCTGGATTAGATCATTCTCTTTTTTAACTGTTCTAATTTGCTTTGAGCTTTCTGATGGATTTTTAAGACTTTTTTTTTTTTTTTTTTCTCATAGATAGTACTTCAGAATGGACGTGTGATGTTATACTTTGGTCCTACTGCAACACACTGTTTCCTGCCAATTTATGAGGTCAAATAAAATCAGGGAAAGAACAAAAGTTTCAGGTTCTTTCTTCCAATGAATCTAACCCAAGCAATGACATATGACTTAATTCAGTGAAACCTTTCATGTTCTAACTGGACTGAGACTGGCAGGAGAGTCCTCTGAAGAGATCCTTTACTGAAAATGATGACTGGGTGCCTCTGAGCAAAGAAGGCACTAGTCTTCACTGCAGAGGCATGTACCTTGGGTTTTGGTAGTGTTGGCATGTATTAGTTCCCTGAATGGGACATATCTCATATATCAGTTAAGACTGGAAATGCTATGATTTTATTGAGAGTGAGAAAGGGAAAATCTCAGCTTTGAAAATATTCATTACTCAAACATATCTCTTGGGCATATAAAAAAAAAAAATCTCAGTTCAGACTTGAAACAGGAGGGGAAATCCCTGAGAAGACAGAAAAGGAGAAACTGACATTTACTCAGGACTCTACAACTGAGGTAATTCCCCAGAAAAATGCTATTCAAGTTGGAGAGCCATAGGGCTCAGCACCAGTTGCAGAAAATCACCAAGGGCAGTTGCATGGCCTGTACCTGTCTGCAAGTCCCTAACTTCAGCCATCTTTTGGAAATTTGCTAATAAACCATTGCAGTTTCCTTTTCTCTCTTCCTCTCCACCCCGCCGCACTTTTAGATTTTTAAATCCTCTTCAGTGCTGTTCATAGAAGTCAATAACTGAAGACAACAATTCCACCCTATGAAAACCATCTTTCCCTTCTGCAGTGTTAAACAAGCCCAATGGGAGAAAATAATTATCAGGGACTTGCTACTGCAGTAAGCAAATGTCAGTCAGTAGAAAAAAATGAAAAATATTATAGAGTAGAAAACAGATCACCAAAAGAAGATGAGCCTAAGGGAGAACAATATCACTTTGATCTAATATACTCTTTAATGTCAACCGTATCCAAGTGTGAAGGAAGAGTTTGGTCTCTGACCATCTTTTTAGTGTGTTTCAGTTAAAGATATAGGAATACCAGTCTATTCAAGTATGTGCTAAATAAAGACAACACTTAGGTTAAATCCAAAAAATCCCAAAGAGAAGACATATATAAGTTTTATTTTAATGATTGCACTTTGTATAAATTTTTTCATTCCTTGGTGTCAGGCAAATTAGCGATGGGCTAGAAAACAACTCGGATAACATGAATCTCAGAGGTGTTGGAAACATAGGAAGAATTTTTATATTATGTAAGAAATTCTGGATGACTTTGAGTAATTAAGTAGTAATTGGAATGGAAAAAAATTAAAGAATGGAAAAATGGAAAGAAATTTAGCAGTAGAAGCTGTGGCTTTGATGTACAGAGTAATCACCAGCTAAGCAATACCAGCACTGTCCTTTGGCCGTAATGAGGCAAATGAAGCTGTAGGAAGTATGGATGTTAGTCAAAACAGCAGTGGCGAAAAGCAGCCCACTTGGCTTTGAGAAGAGTCAGATCATTGTATGAAAGGGATTACATGATATGATTGCCTGCAATAGCAGGGGATTGTGTTACAGGAAGCCTGGACCGCTTTGTGGAAATCAAAGTAAAAACAACATCAAGAAGACAAGTGCTTCTTAAGTTACTGAAAATACACCTTGCAGCAATATACGAATTATTATGTTTGTAGTAGCCTGAAAATTATTATTTGTTCAGCTTTTTCATGGAATCAGGAAGCAAAGACTTAGAGGGTCTTCTTTTTTATCTGTACACAGCAGCTTTGCTTCATTTTCTGAAATTACTGACAAGCTTTACCATCAATCAATTAGAAGGTTTAGAAACAGGAGGGGGAAAGATATTTGCTTGCTTTGTTCATAACTGGATAAAGCAAAAAAGGATACTTGTGAGATAGGGTGGTAAAAGGATCACCAACAGGCCTGAAATTATCTAGAAGCAGTGGGCTCTGGCAAGGCAAACATAACTTGTTTATCGCAAAGCTGTGCACTTCCAAGCGTGATCCAGTGAGAAGTCAATGTTATCTTAGGAGGTCTGCATTGGCATATGCTGCAGAGGGGGGTACGGCTCTTCAGAGTAAGTGCTGCCTGGCAATATACAGTCAAGTCTTGTGACATATATCCTCAAAAGGGATGCACCAATTACCTTAATGGAAAGAAAACAGTTTGCATGCATGATTGAACTTTCATGGTATCTCTATAAAGGGCCTAGGGAGTGTGAAATGACTCTTGGGTAGCTTCTTTTTTAGAAGACTGCTGAATAAGTTATTAGACAGGCAGCCACCCCTCAGGCCATTATATTGGGCTGAGGGAATAGGTAAACACAGAAGGAAAGAATGAAGGAATACAGTGTGTGAGCGTGTGAGAGAGAAAGCCGTTCATCATAAAATACTGTCCCACTTCCAGGCAAATACACTTTCTAGTGTCTTAAATTTATTCCTATAGTAACACATTGAGGGTTGTACTGAACTTTAAAGGCCTTCGTTAGTTGCTAAGTTATGCTGAGACCCACCAAGTGCAGCTATTCAATAAAGATACTTCACTATTTTGTTACTAGACTACTTAGCATCTCAGTACCAGAAAGAAACAAAAAGCCCCAAAGACCAAGTACAAATCAGAGCTGTTATTCTTCAAAGACAGATGATCTTTCTGAATATTCTGGGACAAACTTCGTTCTCCCTGATACTAGTAGAGATTGGTACTTAGAAGAATCACTGTTTGACTGTTTTCTTTAAATGAGCAATTTTTTTTTTCCATAACCATATCAAACTCAGCCACATGGAATTAGTTCATTCCCGAAGATTTGCCTCTCCTAGCAAAGATATTCCTGCCCAAGGTTACTGCCATAGACAGCTATGCAGCCATTCAAAAGCACACAGGAGTTTGTGTAGGGAAAAGAGATGTCGGTACACTGAAATGCCTGTGGGCAGCTGGGAGGTTACATTCATTTAAAAGGACTATGACTGCAGCAAAAAGCAATCTTTTCTTCAGCAGATTTCTTCAAGCTGCAAATCAGAATGAGATACTCAATGATTTATTTTAAATTAAATAGTATGACTCATGCTTGCACCATACCAGAACTGGTTTGATTTAAATGCAGTATCTCTCCTAGTCCATGTATGCCTACTCCAGGAAAAGCAGTAACAGCATAAGGGAAATTATTATTTCTCTGTTTCACCATTTCCTGTCAGTCTCCATCAACATGAAACCAAAATTGTCATGCAGCATAAAGAAGGTAATAAGAAAATATGATGACTGAGAGTGGACTAAGTGATGCTTTCAACATGCAGGATGACTCTGCTTTGATGGTATTTGCAGTTTTCAGTTAATAGCCACCTGACAGATAAAAACACACAGATTTCTCTCTCCCTCCCTCCCTCCAAAGCTCTTCCCTCCAATATTTGTTTTACTGAAGTCTCATGCATTTACTGACTGCAGTGGATCAGCAAAAGTTAGATTCATTTTAAATTTTTGGTTTTCAAGCTTATTTGTGGCATGAGAGGGAGACAGGATATGCAATTGCCATCTGATTGAATTTCACTAGGAGAAAGTTTGCAAGGCTATTCAGATAATAAAAAATGCCTCATTCGATTCCCTGTGCACAGTGAGTCCATCACTGTAACATGGGATACAGCCTTTCAGCTATTTCTCTGGGTAGATACAAGCTAAATGTATCCATCTACCAACCTCATAACCAGAGTTGTCAGGTCTACTGCTGAGTGGTCTGGTCTTCACCTCACTATTTGGGGTGAAACGAGAATCAGGTTAGCCTAAAAGGAAAGTAAGAGAGACTGGAAAACAATATGAAATAATAAAACATAAGGTATCCTAGTGATAAAAATCTATTCATAATAATTATATTCAGCAGTAACTTCTGTTGTCCCTCAAGGGTCCATGCTGGGACCAATACTATTTAATATCTTCATCAACAACATAAACAGCGGGACTGAGTGCACCTTCAGCAAGTTTGCAGGTGACACCAAGCTGAGTGGTGCAGTTGATTCACTGTAGGGAAGTGATGCCACCCAGAAGGACCTTGACAGGCTTGAGGAATGGGCCCATGAGAATCTCACGAAGTTCAAGACCAAGTGCAAGATTCTGCAACTGGATCAGGCAATTCAATATCAATATAGACTGGGGGATGAATGGATTGAGAGCAGCCCCCAGTCTATATTGATATTGGAGAAGGACTTGGGGGTACTGGTGGATGAAATATTGCATATGAGCTGGCAATGTGCTCTTGCAGCCCAGAAAGTCAATTGTATCTGGGCTGCATCAAAAGAAGCGTGGCCAGCAGGTCCAGGCGGGGTGATTCTGCCCTTCTCCTCCACTCTCATGAGAGAGACAGACAGGATGCTGTATCTGATTAAGTATCCCACAAGAAGGAACTCCTCAACAAATAACATATTAGAAGTTTGTCAAAGATTACTAATGAAATTCAGTTCACCTGTGTACCCAGCCATGCCTGAATAAGACTTATACTTATTATATTTTATTTATTATATTTATTCATTTTCCCGTAACTATGCTAGAAATCCATAAGCTGAAGAGGTTTGATTAAAAAGAGAAACAGCTGGAACCTTTATGAAGTATTTCAGTCTACTCAATACCTCTAGTGAAACTTATTTCTTTCTTCAAATGTCATAGTTTATTTCTTTTTTACGCTTTTAGCACTTCCACTTTTTATCAATAATCTCACTAGAAAGGCTATTGCTGCAGAACTTCCTGCTGAGATCATATCAGGAAGCATTGGGAGTGTCACAGAGGAATATGTTCTCATATTTTCAGTATCACCTTTCTCCGTTTAATTTCCTCTCTATTTGTATGGGAGGAAGGGGAAAGTCCAGAAGCCAGTGTCTAAAAGGCTTACTAGATTATTTTCCTGTCATTCTCTGCTAATACAAGATGCTTCCCTGCATGGCATCAGCTAGTGTTTTGCCAAGTCATCAAAGTCCCAAACAGACAAACATTCTTCCCAGGAAGACCCATGTCTCACTGTCACAAAGGCTTGTTTCATGCTTAGCCAAAACAGTGACTTTTAAAGGCCTTCCCTATAGATCCATCAAAAAGTAACACCCACACTGTTTTCCTTCATTGGAATTTAACAGCCTTCAGTTATACACAGATATTTTTTTTGAGAAAGCAGTTTGTTCTGTGCGTATCGTGACCAATTGTTACATCATATAGTTAATCCAGAAACCCAGTAAATTTCAACCCCCAAATTCCACAATCCTTGAAGATAACTAAAAAAGCCCTAAAGAATAAAATATGCAGGTTTTGTTACAAACTTCAGCTAGAGTACTTATCAGCTTAACATGAGTGAAAGGTTATGAGAGATTCTATTTGTGCAGACTTTTGAAAACAAAATATTTTAAAGTTTATTTTCATATATAGATGTGATGACAAGGTAGATGAACAGTGGACAAGAGCCTCTAGGGCTGAGAAACCACTATCTGAACTTACAATGCGATAGCTGTTTGTTACACAAGGCAGGATTTCAGCAATATCCATTGGGAATTCTTTTTCTGTAGGTGTTTCAGTTAGAGTGTGTATATGACATGCATAAAGGCATGTCTATGACATGTATAAAGGCACACATGTATACACATGTACAGGTATTTCCTGCTGCTTATTTTCCAAATCTATCTTTCTAAATAAAAGCAATGCTAAAATGGAGCTAATGCTGGAAGCCTAATTAATTTAGTAATTTAGATTGAACAATATTCCAATAATTCTTTAATTATATTCAAACGTTTCTTTTCAAATTAATACATTCAAATTTAAATTCAACACAAAACATTACAAGGCATGGAAATATGCAATTACAACATAAACAGCATATATTTCTTAAACATATTCTTTCTCATATAATTAAAGGGAAGATTAAAATATTTTGAAATCAGTATAGTTAGATTTAATATTACTAACTTTATATTCCTTCATCATTACTGTGATGATAATAATAATCTAGTCCTCGAAGTGTTGCTTGCCTGCTTGCTTTCTAGCGATTTTATAGTAATCCCGATAAATATTTGATACAAAAATACTGTCCAGGTCTTTCTTTCAAAGTTCAGTTATTTTAATTTATATTAATATTGTATTTAGATTATAAGAGTCAGTTCCTCTTTGGAAGGGTCAGTGTTTCAGAAGTGAATATTTAGCAAGGCTACTTCCCTTCTCTTCAGCTACTACATGCCCAACAAATTCCTTAATACATTTGTCATTTTATTTTCAAATCAAAACAAGTAAGTTTAATGTAGTCATTCCTGTAAAAGGAACACATTTCTAATATTTTGCAATTTAGTGTATAAGAGAAGAGTAAAAGCTCCTGGTTTGCATCACTCCTATATATCTGATAGAAAATTCCCGTCCAGGACTCACACAGGGTACCACATAAGCAATCAGCCCACATGATCGCTGTGCATATTGACTTGCAGGAACCAAGGAAGTATGGGGCTTTCCAAATCACTACTGCAATGTCAGCAGCTTTTTAGAGAAATGAACTATGATTTCTGTCAATTCATTTGTATCAAATGATAGCACAGAGACTGCAGACAGAAACATCCTAAAGAACGGGAATTTCTGGTGACTGACACAAAGCAGTGCAACACGCAGACAGTGTGAGTGAATAGGGAAAGTGCCAATACATTAGAAAAAGGATAGGATAGACTGCAGCCAGTGAGTTTAGGACTGTTTCAATCCCTTGACCACAAACGATTGCTGTATCAGAAACTGTTACAGCTGGGTTCATGCCCTCTGACGAATTCCCCATTGTAACTTTCTTCCCCTTGGAATTTGGCCTCATCACTGTTGGGGTGTATTTTTACCCACATTTACTTGTGCAAGTTAGAACAGTTAATTCAGTGAAATACCATCTGAGATAGGCAGAGTACCCTCTGAAGATCATAGAGTTGACTGACAATTTTATGGTGAAAGAATTTCATGAGAAAATGCCAATCCATCAAAATCCAAAGGCGTTGTCCAACGCTGTTGGCTTCGCAGCCTCCTGGCAAGCGTAAGCAGGGTTGTGTCATGGTGACACTAGACAGGCCATTTTGCTCCTGTGAGCCTCATAATAGGACTGCCTCAGGAACTTTAGGACATTCAGAGAGTGTCATGTGCAGCTTTCCAGACTTCTGTACTCTTTCCAACAGCGACAAAGCCCTGGGATCTCAGTTCTTCCTGAAGGCTTGGCTTCCCCTGATGGTGTAGGGAGCCTGGCAACTTTGAAAACCCTGGCTCACGCCAAGGCTCAGAGGTCTGCCTCTCATGCTCATTGATCTTGGCTCCTACATAACACCAGGGCTCCTAACCTCCTGGCTGTCTCACTGACTTTGCTTTTATAGCCAAGCAAAGAGCTGCCCTGCTTAGCTTTTCACTCTCAGTTTCACTATGAGCTTGCTAAGCTAGCCACTAAACAGTTTTAGTTTTTCACACATAGGCATCTTCATTTTTCATTTCAAAATGGAGCATTCTTGGTCAGCAGGTCTGCACTGTGGGGATGATGCCACTTTAGCTTTATCTTTAGATGTACCTCTGTAAAGCCACAGCAGCGATACAGCTTCTAAGAGCAAAATCAGCTGCTCTGCTCATCTGATCATACCACCTCATTCTGTGTTAGAGGCTCCACTAGTAAAGAGATACATCTGACAGAAAACATTACATCTGTATACTTTTCTCTTTGTAATGATAATTTATGGATGGGGATTTTTTTAGCTGTGCCAGCTAATTTCAGTATGTCACCTAATCTCAATAAACACATGCCTTCTGCTCACTGGCAAGACTTGAGTTGGGGGTTACTCCTATATTCTATTTCAGTTTTGTGTGAGGAAAAGCCCTCTATATATGACAAGTGACACTTAACTGACCAAATATAATGTTGGTTTTAGGCTTCACTAGCAAGAAACTCAGATGGCACTGCTGAGTGATATTACACCTTTTCTTTCTCCCTGGCACAAAGCTAACTTGTATCTGCAATGAAGACTGGGTCAGGGCAACAGAGGAACAGCTGGTCCCCAATTGTGTGACTGGGAGCACGTGCTGCAGCAGGCAAGTGTAATGGCAAAGTTGTATTCCCTGATCCCACTAAGTTCACCTGTGAATACAGCATGCTTTCCTTCCCTACTGCTGGAACCAAGGGAGAAGACTGAGAGAGAAATACATAATTATCCTTTTTTTTTTTTTTTTTTTTTTTAGATTAAACTAGGCAAAAGTTGTTGTTTCTCAATTTAAAAGCAAACCAGAAAGAGTTCTGAAAACTTCAGGAACCTGCTCATCTCCAGTAGTTTCATGTAGCACAAGCCTCACAGCTCTTCTGCAAGGTAGTTGTGGTGACTCATCATTGCCACCCTCCTGCAGATCACTAAACAAAACAGTTAGCTTCATATTTCTTTCCTGAGTGATTGTCTTTCAGTGCTTAAAATGGCCTGGTCAGACACTCGAAGAGTAGTAACAGAAATTAAAATAACTTGAGAAGAAGTGAAATAGAAAATAGCTAAGGTTGGTTGCAGGTGCTAGTTCTGCATCAGCTCCTCTAGTTTTTGTGTTTATTAACTTTTAAATCACATTTCCTTTTTTTTCTTTTAATTTCTCTCTTCCCCTTGACTTCAGTAAGATCAACACAATGAAAGCAGAAACCTTCCCAGCAGCAGGCAGACTGTGTTGTGTTGGTCTTCACATAAAGGAGCTCACAGGCACTCCGATCACGCTACTTTAAAACAGTATCTACTGAGTTTCATGCAGAGTAGGGTAAAATATTTTTACGCAAACTTTATATTACACTAAACTCATTGTGTTTTCCCGAATACCGTGCATGTAGATCACAAGCTGAAACACGACATTGAAATCTGTGCCTGCCATCTGCATTGTTTCATGCAACATTTTCATTGCTTGGGATGTCTTGTAAAGGGATTTCAGAATCCTGTTGAGGCTACAGAGAAAAGATACAATGAGAAGTTCACAGGAATTGTGTTAGCTTGTGTTATTTGTCTCCCAGTACTTGAGTTCTTAATTTTCTCCTTCATACAGTTTCCTTTGAGTTCATTTTATCAGATACATTTTCATCCAGGGATGATACAATACCAAATTTTTGATAGCTGCAAAAAAACCAAAAACAGTACTGATATTTCACAAGTAACACGGTCTGCTATTCCTAGATAATAATAGATTCCTGACCATTAAATACATTTTCAAGAACACATTTTGTAGAATTCTTTGCAGGTCCCTGAGGTTTCCCTGTGTTCCTCATACCCATTGAAATGGCTGAAATTTCACACACAATCTGCCCCTTTGAAAGCAGGATTCCAAATGGAAAATGGATTTTGTTTCCATGTGAAAAACTTTCAGGGTCAGTCAGCAGTTCCCTGGATCTGGGGGCACATATACGGCTCTCAGGAGAGCCGCACTTCACAAAGCTGTGCTTGGTTCCACCTTGCTCCTCTGCAAGAGGTGGGAGGTTTAGAGTCTCTGCAGGGACAATGGGGTTACAGTTCTCTAAGCTGGCCAGGGGTCTCACTAAGCCACACTAAAGTTTTTGCAGAACTAATGTGGGGGTTGGTCTCTTGCCAAAAGAGCTAAACTTCAAGGTTGCCTTTATGGTATTCTTCCTAATACAATATTTTCTTCATATTTTGGATGTACTGCCTCTTTGTTTAACACCTTACTGCTAGAGACCTAACAGCAGGGAGTTTGGGCCCTTTACATCTCCAAGACAGATTGCAGAGAGCCATAGGAAACCTAAGGTCTTCTTCCTTGCTCCTAGTGTCTAGAGTACTTTTTTGGATGTATGGCATGTGAAATGAAGCACTTATCCCGCAGCCACTCCAAGCACTGATGACATTTAGGGTCCAATTGAAATAAAGAAATGTGTGCTCTTTGCAAAGCACCAGGAGACAGATAAAGCAAAGGCAGCGGAGGACTGGTTCATACTAAGACAAAGGATCGTTTCCCTGTAGTCTCTCCTTCCCCTCTTGCTGCCTTGCGGCCAAAGCACCCCTTCCTGGATGGTGCTTACACACCTACAGCAAAGTCAATTTGGTAGCTGAGTACCTGCTGTGTCTTAAGTCACCTACTACATTTATTTGAAGGAGCACAACATTTTCCTCTGAGTGAGGTGTGTTCTCAAGGTAACACTCCCTGACCTCTTGTAGTTTCTTCTTACACTTTTTTTTTGGTATTAGCACTGCAGGGAAAGCTCATGTATGCACTAATACCATGCCCAACACAAGTTTAGTTCTTTCTAGGACTGCAGCTTGCCTGGTCAGGACTGAATACTTGTCCTTACAGAATTCAATCAGAGCTTTGCCCAGACTTTGGCTGGAACAATAACATCAGGGAAAGAACCATCAGTCTTACACTTACATTTCATATACATATGAAATAATGTTATAAGAATTTTTTTGAGATAGATAAGAATCATAGAATCATAGAATAGTTAGGGTTGGAATGGAGCTTTAAAGGTCATCTAGTCCAACCCTCCTGCAAGGAGCAGGGACATCTTCAATCAGATCAGGTTGCTCAGAGCCCAGTCCAACCTGGCCTTGAATGTTTCCAGGGATGGGGCATCCACCACCTCTCTGGGCAACCTGTTCCAGTGCTTCAGCACCCTCAGTGTAAAAAATTTTTTCTTGATATCTAATCTGAATCTACCTCCCTCTATTTTAAAGCCTCGGCCTACTGCAACAGGTCCTACTGAAGAGTTTCTCCCCATCTTTCCTGTAGGCCCCCTGTAAGTATTGGAAGGCTGCTATAAGGTCTTCCGGAGCCTTGGTGGAAGGTCCAGACTAGATTAGCTGCATGGACAGACTCTCCAATGTGAACATCACTGTTAGCATTAGTGATGGCAAGCAGCAGACAGGCCACACAGAGGGGGACAGAATCAAGGTAGGTCAACACAGAAGTGCACATTCCCAACATCATCCTCGTTTCCACTAATCAGAGGCTATCTGACTTTTACAGCATGAGATGTAATATTCTCTCTGTTTTTTTTTTCCTGATAATCATTCTAGGAATTCTTGCTGCTAATGTATTTTTTTTTCTTAATTCTTGATAAACTCGTCTATGACATCCTCTGACAGTCAGTATTTACTTACACATTTTAGAAAAAGCACATTCTTTAGATTTACTGTCTTTTCATCTCACTGAAGGTCTCTCTGGTTCTGTGGTGCTGGGCTGGGAGACAAAAGGCTTCAGCCCCGCCTTCCCACATGCCCATCTGGAAGTTGGTGTGGTCCAGCTTGCAGCTAAAAGCCTGGACCATGGTCCATGGGGCACTTCCATCCAGCCTACTTCTTCATCCCAGGGAGCAAGAAAGAACTTGCATACGCAGCAAACACAGCTGCATGCATCCTTCTGTACCTGTAACACCTTGTGCTGTTACACCTCAGCACAAATCAACAAATTCTTCCTACTACCAGCCAGTTAGAAAGGGTGAGGGGCAGCGGCTGCTGCTGAGTGGGAAGGGAGAGGAAAAGATGAAGGAAACACTGATCTAACTTAAAGATGGGATTTATCCATGCTAGACGGTGTGAAGTACAGAAAGTATGTTTCAACAGAGCATCAAGACAGAATACGTGGTTATTAGTTCATCTGAACTCATGTAAAATTCCCCATCTTCTCAGGAGGACTTTGTCTGAGACAGCCCTGACCTAACAAAAACAGCAGGAGTTTTTGAGACATACTCCTTATGCAGTAAAAATGTCAAGGTTCTCCATGCTGCCCAAGCATGAACAAAATAGATCAATATTGCAAATACTGTCTCCCAAATTACCATCATTATTTACATCTGACTCTGGTATACGCTGAGAAATACACCAAGTTGTAATAACCATCTTTTTGATGTCAATGATTTCCCAGCCTGATGTGAGAGATTATGCTGACTGCATGTATCTGTCTTCCTGTTATGTACCAGGCGGAGTATTTTCTAAGAAAGCATGCTATGGCAGTGAGAGCCGTCAATAATTCTCTTGGCCTACCAAACTCTATTAATTTTAAATTTCAGTCATATAACCAATTGCTTGGCACTTATGTTGGCTTTCAGTAAGTCATTTCAGCTAACTTAGAGGATCCTTTAGATTTTAAAGATGCTATGAAATTCCTGCTGGATACATATAGCCATTTTATAACTATTAAGCAAAATTGTTATAGATGGTTACCCACAAACTACCACACTCTTTCAAAACCAGTAATTTACTGACTGCTCTGCTACTAAGTTCCTTAACCTGTCCCTGTAGAGTACATCATTTTGCATTAGTTTTTGATGTGCTTAACATCACCTTAGCATTATTTTTTTCTCATTTCCTACCGATGGAAATAAAAATATATTGTCTGCAACTTTCTTAAATGCAAAGAATCTAATATAATAAAATACTCTTGCACTGAATCTAATATAAGAATAAGGTTTTTGTCAAAGAATGTTAAGGGTCTGCCTTGAGTTTTAACTATATTATTATTACTAAATTACACTCCCCATTGAGAAGCATGTGATCTTGGGTGCCTTTCTGCTGTGGTTCCTTTGATGGAGACCAGCCTACAACTTTATTTGTGTCGTAGTTCAGCCCTGATCAGGACTAGACTACGCAGTCTCTCTCGCAATCCCCCCACCCTCCAAGAGAATAAAGGGAGATAATATAAGAAAAAAAAGCTCGAGGTTTGAGATAAGGACAGGGAGAAATCCTTAAAGTTACCGTTACAGGCAAAATAGACTTGACTTGGGGAAAACTATTCATTTATTACTAAAAACTGCAGAATAATGAGTCAGAGAACAAGATAACCTCCATCCACCCCTCCCTCTTCCCAAACTTAACATTATCTCTACCACCTTCCTCCCACCGAGCGGCACAGGGGGGAAGAGGGAATGGGGGTTGTGGTCAGTTCATCACGCGTTGTTTTACGCCGCTGCTTCACAGCTGGGGGAAGAACTCCTCACATTCCTCCCCTGCTCTGTTTTGGGGTCCCACCCATACGCCACAGTCCTTCATTAAACTGCTCTGGCATGGGTCATCTCTTCCACGGGGTGCAGTCTCTCCAGAACAGCTGCCCCAGTGGGCCCTCCATGGGCCACAGCTGCCTTCAGGCATCCACCTGCCCCAGCATGGGGTCCTTCACAGGCTCCAGGTGGATCTCTGCTCCTCCGTGGACCTCCATGGGCTGCAGGGGGACAACCTGCTCCACCATGGTCATCACCACAGGCTGCAGGGGAATCTTGGCCAGGAGAAGCATTACTCCTCCCCCTCCTTCTTCACTGACCTTGGCATCTGCAGCTGTTCCTCTCACAAGAAAAGTTCTTCACAACAGGCTGGCAGATGCTTCTCAGAATCTCTTCACATCATCTATCCCATCTCATCTCCTCTCCACTTCTTGCAGCCAGGCTGGGCTGAGTTGGGCCCAGTCGGCCGCCTGGCGAGAGGCCAGAGGGTGAGGCCTGCAAGGCCCATGAGGCCTGCGCCTCCCCCTCTGCGCCTCTGCCCCCGCTCAGCTTCTTCACATCTTGTCTTCCCTTTTTTTTTTCTGTTTCCCCCTTCTTAAATACGTTATCACAGAGGCGTTATCATGGAACATTCTGCTACCAATTGGCTCG
>WHYT01015827.1:123871-252686 GCA_009806455.1 Tetrax tetrax
TTTTTTTTTTTTTTTTTTTTTTTGTCCAGGTGGAGGGAAATGAATAATCAGTCAGTGAAATGAAAAATTCCCAAACTGAAAGTTCTCAGAAATGCCCTTTAAAAACAGAGACTGATTCAGAGACTGTTCTCCTCACAGTCACTTCGCCCTCCTCCTTTCTCTCCCCACCATTTTTGGGTTGTGTTATTTGTCACATAAAGTGGCAGAAGGTGGTGGGGTGAGGTGCTTTGTGAACTGGTCATTTGTCAAAACCAATCAGCTTGATACATTTCTGGGAAGATGATCACACTAGAAAGATGCTATCATATTTTTAGTCCATCAAATGTTTAACCACCCCCCTTCATCTCACTAAAGCTCTGCCATTGCTGAGTATTGCCATTCTTGGTGGTATTTCAAACTACTGTTTACCAGGAGGGGGTTGAAATCCAGTAAAACAAAGTGGTTTCCCATGGCAGTGGTTACCGTGCATTGGGGAATGCTAGAGCAAGAATCCCAGCCACTCACCATTACAGTCAATTGTGAAACCCCTGTTGACTTCCCTGTGTTCACTGGGTTCTGAATGCCCATGCCGTAATTACAGGAGCAATTGGAGAAGCCCATCTCTTACATCTCTTTTTTTTTCAAAGCCGGGGGAGGACCGGATTCTGCTTCCACAGAAGTAAATAAGGACTGTTTTTTTACTGGGAGGTGGATCAGGCCAATGAAGTTTTACTGAATGTGCAATGCTCATTTGACCTACATCACATGTGAGATCAGTTCTAACAATATGATGTACCAGCATTTGATAAAACCTCCAAGATGCATAACGAAAACATACACATAGCACGTCTATTGCACTATGACCGTAATCTTTTCAACCTTGTCTTTAGTTCTGATCAGGAGCTTGTTTCTTATCTTTGTTGCGTTTATACAGTTACATTTTTCATGTACAGACCCTGGCCTTTACTTTGTTTGGTTTGGCTACACAGAGATGCCATAAAACAGTGCCAAGAGGAAAGCTAGAGATCCCCTTGCACAGAGGCTGTGCTTTTGCAGTCAGGTCAGACTCAGACCCTCTCCTCCTGGCTGGCAGGCAGTGCAGGGCACGGTCACAGCCCTTGCACTCCCTTTCCTTCTAAGCCAGGATCAGGTTTGTCTCATGGAACATCAGTTTTCAAAAAGGTAGGTGTCTAACCCCCTCCCAATCTAGCTTTCCAAGAGAGGTTGGATGAATTGCTCACTGGGGTTGCCCTCTCCACATACACCACAGAAGGCTGGCTGAGCCCAAATGCTTGTCTTTTATACAGCTAAGAGTAGGTAAAGCAAATCTAGACCTAAGGGGTCATTACACCCCCAAAGTTCATGCCAGGATTGTAATCTGCCACAGAAATGAAAAAAAATGAAGAGCAGTTTTCTTTAGTGTCCTTCATTCTGTACAAGTTAGCATCCAACATAGAAGCCAGTGCAGACACAGTTGCAAATCTCCCTATCAGAAATTTAGGCTTCTGAATGAAACTTTCACAGATGAAAGGCAAAAAAATAAAAGCAACGTCAAACATGAATTCTGATGTAAAGAGAATTGTTGTGCAAAGTCTTTCATTTAATGAAATAAAGTTATACAATTAATTTTAAAGACCAGAATTCATGTCATTGTTTTACCAGCTACTTAATAATGAATAGTCCTTTCTGACTGGTTCTTGTCTATGAATTTTGAGGCAGTGGATGGACAGGCAGAACACATATACCCCCTAAAATGAAATGAACACTCCTGATGTAGAGAGACTGTCAGCTTCCTTTGCAGAAGTGAGGAGCATTCAGCACAAGCTGAGTTGAAATGAGAATGGAAGGCACAAAAACCTTCATGGATAAAGTTCTTATATATGCCACTCTATCACATTTATGGCTAATTATTTGACCATGTGAACAGCTCATAGATGCAGGTTTCAATTATAAATATTTATGCACATAGCAAAAAAAAAAAAAAAAGCAGTTAGAAGATGTTTATCCTTCCCTGATTTGCCTTGTCAAAACATACACATTCATTTCTTTGTTTGCCTTTTTTTTCCAAAGAAACATCACTGTAATTTATTAAAAAGCTTCACAGCAGAAAGGGAGCAGGAGTCACTGTCAGGTTCGAGCTCTGCACCACTATTTGCCAGCAAAGGAAGTATTCTACTGAAGCTGGGACAAGGAAAGAGGAAAACTAAAATCTAATCTGAGAAAGGGATCTTTAAAAGGGTAGTTTCCTTACTGGAGTTCAAAGTACCAGGGGTTTTCTCTGCCTTGCAGAGCCTCGGCAGCAGTTTCCCAGTGGTGCTGCCAATGGGCATGTTCTGGATAAACACCACAGTTGTTCTTCCCACACACATTCGGGACACGGAGCTCCCCCCTCCACTGACGTCAAGAGACTGTCCCAGGCACCTGGCACATCCTGGGATCGTGATCAAACCATTTGTTAACCCAGCAGATATGTTAAATGGAGTGAACTTGGCAGTTTAAGGTCAGTCCCCAGAGATAGCATTATCAGAAGAGCCATTTGTCTCCAGTGGGAGCAAACACAGGCATCTATCAGGCTCCTTCTTTCCACAGCTCTTGCCAGAACCTGATAGGAAAAAAAATACCAGAACTTCAGTAATCAGGGTTCTTGTTATCCTTATTTATTGACCGTGGGTTTTTTTTTTGATTTTACGATATGTCCGGCTATCCAGCCTAACACTAGCACTAGCAAGGTAGCAACAGCTTTAACCAGAGGAGCCTCAGGAAAAACCCAAATCATTTATGTAATGTTTTCCTTTCACTCTGCAACAGCATTCAGATCCGGCTGTGCCAGTGCAACAATGCAGGCACCATTACCCAGAACATGAGCTATACAGTTTTCATTTTTATCAATTCCTTCATTCTTTCCTTTTGAACTATTCCAGACTTCAACACACACTGAGTTCAGAGAGAGTTCAAGCTTGCTGCTTACACCAGGAGAGCTGAAGTCTTCAGTTTCCATTTCACAAGGATCGTTGCAGGTTCACAGAGCGGGTAAAAGGGAACACCTAATATTTGTGCCAGCTTCACTGGCATTCACTCCGTGCTGCTCAGCCTCCCAGCTCTGCTCCTCGCAGAGCTGGGATGGAAATCCATCTGCAGCTAGAAAGAATTGGCACATCAAAGGGATGCTGTCAAATGACAGGCCTAAAATGTTATCTGTCCTCTCTTGTCTGTATTTGCTTCCAAAATCCACCATTACCTTTTCAATATAGTAGTGTTTTATTTCCAGGTACAACTTGGAGTGAATACTTTTCTAGCTCAGTATCGAAGTCAGAATCATAATAGCCCTAGCCTGGTGAGCAGGCGAG
Organism: Tetrax tetrax; assembly: GCA_009806455.1. Classification (NCBI taxonomy): domain Eukaryota; kingdom Metazoa; phylum Chordata; class Aves; order Otidiformes; family Otididae; genus Tetrax; species Tetrax tetrax. Next base: position 127,198 of record WHYT01015827.1, read on the forward strand.
GGAAAATCAAAACAAAGTGCCCACACACAAAAAAGAGGGAGAGCGTGATGATATCTTAGGAAAGGAACAACTTTATTTGGACTTGCAGAGCATTATCAGAAATGACCATGAGGAAAAATATATTTTTGAAAATTAGGGAAATGATACACCATGCACTTTCTTAAATGTAGGCTTCAGAGCTCATATTGAAAAGCGGGCATAATATACTGTTCTAGCTTATTATCTTATTTGTGGTCTGTGATAATGCATCATATAACAGACCTCATCCATTACACTGCAGTGCATAATAAGGGGAGAATAAGATAAGAAAACATTGCATTTCTGGAAATTGAAGTGTTTGTGATAAATGGAAGATGGGAGAATTATCACTGAATGGTGTGTTCCCAATATTAATAAAAGTGCAACACTGTTCTTTAATCTTCTTTTGCATCCTACTGAGATATTTCCTTCAAAAAGAAACCAGTGGTCACCAAAGTAACAGAGTTCTGCTGCTGAATTAACAGACTATTTCATTTGCTGCTTTAAAATACATTGTACTATTCCATGTTATCCCTTTGGCTGTAACAGATTAGGTGGCTGATCTTTATCACAGCGGTGTAAGTCGGAGCATGCCCCTTTCTGTTTGCTCAGAGAGCAAGTTCCAGCATGCCGGCCAAGGCAGAAGGGTCGTTCCTGGGACAGCTGGGGTGACTTTCACCCTATGGAGGGTACAGCAGCTTGCTTCTGGACTTAAAGGTGTTCCCAGTCTGACAGTGTGAATGTTTGCTGTTTGTTGGGTAGGGACAGCGCTACAGGTACACAGCCAGCAGCTTGCCTAGAACTTTTGCTCACTCTTTGGCCTTTAAGCAGTGCAACATGGCCACTTGCTCCTCATCGTGCTACAAATAGCAAACCAAATCTGCCTGGACACTCCTGCGCCCCATCCTTTCCCTTTAAATCAAATGGGCCTTGCAAGTACATTTTGGTGGCAGGTTTGCAAAACTGGAGGCTCCCTAAGGCAGAGCCGGTGTCATCTGATTTGCTTGCACAGGACCCAGCAAAACGAGGCCCTAAACCTAATTTGCAGCCTCTAGGCACTACAGTAATATCACTAATTTAATACAAATGACAATGAGAGGAAGGGACATGCTATTCACAATACTAATTTCTTCCCATCCACAGATGCTTGGCAGGACTTCAGATCTGCATTTAGGGAGCATGTAGGCTTTGCTGAAATGGCCATTCTTTGTACAAATATGCCCCCAAGCAGCAATAAAAAGAAACAGATGCAGATTAACACTAACAAATCACATACCCACTGCACTATACATGTAACCTAATGCATGTGAATAGTCCTGCTGACCTTACATCTGTTGCAGAAGCACAGCCTTGTTGAAGGCATTGTCCTCTCCCACAGCATCAGCTCTCCCCAAAAGAGAGGAGTTTGAAGGCAAAGGGTACAGCAACCACACAGAAACTGGGGGACACCAGAGAAGGGCAAAGTGGAGTAGAGCCACCTTCACTTTGCCTAAAAAGTTCTAAGGATTTGAGACATCTCGTGAAAACTTGCTATCTCAGCTCCCTCTGTTCCCCATGGGGAGAACACGGTGGTGGGCTGATTCATACATCCCAAGACCTAAGGGGTCTGTTATGAACCAAGGTGTCTGGAGCAGAAGGGGAGCCTGGATGATCTGCTTACACTGATCACCCAATTTTTAGATGACTAACATTGAGTGAAATAAATCTCACTTTGATGGCTGACTGAGTTATCCTGCCTAGCACAGTGTCAAAAGTGAAGTGAGAGATGAGTAAGTCCATCCTCTGCTGTCTGGGGCAGCCAGAGCTCAGTCACTGTGGAAAACGTAGCTGTGACCTGTAGGCGAGCAGACCACCTACAGTAGGTGCCTGTCTTTGGTATCACGTCTCCGTCCCTCCATTGACTGCACAGAGACAGAGCCTGGCAGCCCCAGCTAGCTGCCCCCTAGCTGGGGCAGCCCCAGCTAGGAGAAGGCTCAAAGTGCTTATTGTTCTCTTAATCTCAGACACTGTCACAGGTGTGACAACAAAATCATTCACCCTGATGAGATGACCCAGCAGTTCTCACAAGAGTTATGGATTATGATGACACTACACATTTTGGAGAAGGGATTCAAAAGTGCAGAAAGGGATAGTCAAAGAGACTGACAAAATACAGTCCATAAATTTATTTTAGCCCCAAATGTATAAAATTCGATTGCAAAATTCTGTAAATAAAGTTTTTCTTAAAAAAAAAAGATAAAAAGAAAACTGTTGTAAGTGGAGTGTGTGTTTGTCTATATGTATACGGCTTTCTGTAGAAAGTCTCAGAACCTTGTGGCTTCTTCCTGTTTTTGAGCTGCCCTCTTGTGTCTTGTGATCAGGTGGTTTTGACTTGTATGAATTCACACCACCGTTCCTCTGCATCCTCTTGGCATGTACAGAGTCTGAGAGTCAATGACCTTCCACACTACCTCCACTGCTCCTCTCAAAGGATCTATTATGTGGCTCACTGGAAGAGCACAAGCCTGACTCTGTTTGAGTCAGCATGACTCTTACAGTATAAACACTGAAAAAAAAAAAAAACCTCTCCACATAGCCAGCCTCATTTTGCATTAGTCAGGAAAGGTCAAGGCAAAATTGGAGTCAGGATAAAATTGGTCAGTGTTTGGAATCAGTCCCACTTGAGCTTGATTTCCTGTTTCTGGAAAAAAAAAAAAAAAACCACACTGCCTCCCATTATCTGAATATGAAGTTTAGTGAACGTTGCTATACATGCCACACAAACACATTTTACATACAGTAATTCCTTGAGTGGCCTAAGAAACTATCAACATGAGTAAGGAGGCTCCGCAGGTACCAAGAAGAGCCATAAGAAATGTGAAGGTTGGAGTTTGTATTCTTTCCATCTCTATTTATATTACAGGGTGGGTTTATTCAGAGAAGTGCCTCTAAAATTAGTGGCAAACCCTTCTAGAAATACATCCAGGCCAACAGAACAAACCAAACAGGCAGCTTCCCACTTAGTACCCAGACCCACTGTTGTGGATTTGAGAGTAATCGAAACAGCCTGAATTTCAAACCAGGAAAAGGCAGACAAAGATTGACTGATGTTTTGTTATTTTCCTAATCAGGCTAGAAAAGTGAAAGTTACAGTCTACCTACTTTATCTGAACTAAAATAATTAAAATATCAGTCCATAAAGAGAGTAATTAGATGCATTATTGATTAAATAGCAGAAGAAAATGACAGTTTGTTAGCTCTCTGTTTTTAATGGAATATCTGTAGCTGTCTGTTTTTAATGGGATATCTGTCAAAGTTAGAAATTTGATCTCCCTCTTCCCTTCAGCCCGATCCTTCTATCTGGCAGCAAATTCTCATGGAAAAACCAAAAAACCATGAGACAGACAACGAAAAAACCTCAAACCTGGATTCGAGAGTCCAGGAGGCACAAGAAAGCACATCACATTAGTGTTTCGGCTTTGTAGATGGCCAATAGATACCCAGTAGTATCCCAGAGAAGGTATCTTTTTTTAATAGCATTAACTGGCAGTTATTTTCTTGCTCGGTGTTATTCCAGCCTCAGTATTGTCCATTAGCTGTCTGCTAATCCTCATCTTGACTACAAATGTACAGTCCTTTCTCAAAGATTAGAGAGAAGAGGATTTAAGTTTGAGGGTTGTTGGGGTGTTTGGGGTTTTTTTTTTGTGGCCTTCCCACAGCAATTCACTGTCCTCTCCTCTCTGAGGGACTATTTCTGGAGTGGAAAAAAATAATCTCCACTCACCATACATAGATATGACCTTCTCGTTTTTCTTCTGAATGTTAGTTTTTAAGAACACACTAAAATGGAGATTTCTGCAACACTAACCTGCTTTCCTCTAGCTGAAGTGAGGGGTTGTCATGGCTTGCATCTTTCCAGTGATGGTGAAGGTGTGAAGTCTTTCAGAAATGCAAGGCATTGTGACTTCCATGAGTCAATCACAAACCTCTTTATCACTGTTTCATAAGAAGTGCTGTTTGTTTTCACAGGGACACAGACGATGCAAGCACTAAGTCTTAAAACTAAGCCATTTTATTCCAGAAAATGCCTTTGATGCTCCCGGATTCACAGCCATGTTCATCTTCAATTTCCTCAGCTCCCCACAGACATCCTTTGATTTCATATCTCCAGATACCCAAACATTGACTCCTAAAGCTCTTCATCTTATTTTCTCACCATCATTTACCCTGGTACAGTTCGGTCACTGTGCAGAGTCTTTCAGTACCCAGCAGGGCAGACACCTGTCACTGCCCATGAATGAGCCATTACTCCAGAGAAACTGGGAAGATGTAACTTGATGGGGAGAGAGAAAAAAAACCCAGAAGCCAAGCTCCCTTTCCCAGGAGGAGAAATTTTGCCTGTCCAGAGTGATCTTATCCCAGGTCTTTCCTCCCTGCCTGAGCTTTTCTGCCCTGCCACAACTGGGCATGGCCCCCTCCAGCCTGGCTCAGCCCCAAGAGGGGAATGACAGAACGACAATGGCCATGAGGGACAGAGTGGGAGACATGTCTGAAAAGTCTTCCTGCTCCCTTGCTCAACCTTAATCTCCGGTGTACTGAGTCATAGATTAAAATGGAAGAACAAGCTCTGGGACTTCCTAGTAGAACTGCTGCCTCAGCTCCTGTATGACACCCACTTAAAACATTGAGCACAGATTGCACTCTGCAAAGGATAAAGAGATCATGCAAAGGAAGGGCAGCGGTGTGAGGCCAGTAAAAGTCTCACAACTGGTTTATTTGTTCTGGGCATTGTATATACATTGACAAAGGTTATGTTGCTCCTATGCTGAAGTAATAGCACTGTGAATGACACCAGCTAGAAAGTCAACAGTGATGATCTGCTCCTCCTCAGTACTGGCAATACTTGCCAGCTCTGTGGACAACCTCAGGGAAGGTAGTGCTGACCTGTGCGCTGACTGCCCTGGGGTGTGAGAACAAGGGAGCAAAGGATGTTCATTGTAGTTTTTTCTATTGATCTGGAATCAGTTTGCCAGCCATTAATTATAAGCTAGTCAGCTTACACAAGTAGAGTAACATATAGGCAGATGCCTCTCATTGCCCACCTGCTGGAAGACCCATCTCGTTGTTGGCAGATGTGACACAACACTAGAAAGTGACATGGCCAAGCCAAGCAACAGGGATGCACCTCAGCCAGGGCACCATGCACAGAACTCCAGGAAAGTCTGAGAAGTTGCTCCAGAGCTTGCAAATACTTCAGAACAGCACTGTTGCTTGAACATATACAGCTTTAGTTTAAAAATAAGAGACAGAGCTAAATAAATAGACTCCATAGCAAACGCAGCAGAAGGTGTAGGAATGTCTGTATTTGCCCTTCAGATAAGGGCACATCTGCCTTGAGACAAACTTTGTCTGAAATTTCAGACACAACTGTTACATTTTCTAAGACCAGGCATAACAGGACCATTATTTGCATCATCACTGTGAAACAGCAAGGAAACCCAGGAAGGACACAGCCAAGAGCAGAAAGGGAAGTGGAAATGACATATAATGATGCAATAATTCAAAATCTGTGCAGAGGCTAGCAACCAGAGCTTGAAATGAATCATAAAACAAAGATAAGATTTTGAATTGGTGAATGTGATCTGAAAAAGTAGTAAGACACAGTACTACGATGTGGATATAGTAAATGTCAAAGGACAGCTTGGTACAATGTACAGCATGGAGCACAGCTCAGTTCTCTGTTTCCTTGGTCTGCTTCCTCACAAATAAACTCTAGAAACTTACGCTAAGGCAAATAGCTCCAGCTCCAGGACAATAATTTCCTGAATTCTGCACAAGTGTTCATTACTCAGTAAATGAGAAAAAAAAATGGGAAAAAAAAAACCCGACCACAAAACCCTCTCAGCAACAGAATGGTACTTATAAGAAGAACTATACCATTTTCAGAAATTAGGAAAAAGTAGGACAAAACAAATATTTCCGCACATTTTGTAAGAGATTTTTGAAAATGTTTCTTAGAGCACTCTAGCAAAAACTCTTATACACATGCTCACATGATGGCTTTTAATAATGAAAAGAAAAGCTAATTCAACTAATTTCTTACAGTGCAAAACAGAAAACTTGCTCACAATTTATTATCAGGAGCTTTACTTCTATTGCTTCTTTTAATATAAATTGCTAAGTTATTTAAACAGTCTACTTCATGATCTTTAAGGAGTTTAGTTCACAAACTCACATAGAATTGCCCTACTGATATAACATCTAACAGATTTCAGAACACGACCTAAAATCATTGACACTTCACTTCCTCTTTTTATTCAGTATTTTTCTAAACCAATACATGTGTATAGGTAGTTCTGTGTGTAGCACCTGACAACCATATTTAACATCTTTCATCATGGTGTTCATCTTAGCATATTATCATCACTTTGGCAGTATGTATGGTTTCACAACAGAAGATAGCATATTGTAAAATATTCCTAATACACATAGATATAAAAGCAATTTCATTAGCCAGGATAGTTTTTTTAAATGTAAAGTCTTTCTCAGCACAGAGGAAGAAACATGATGAAAAGGACTAAGCTGACAGAATTTGGATCAGGGAATCTACGTTTACTCTCCACCATTTTCCTATATACACCAGTAGAGTCTAGTGGACAAATAAGACTGTCAAATAATATCTCCTTTTACAGGCTACTGTAAAGAATACATTTGTGTGTTTTAAAATACACATGATCTTATAGTGTATTTAAAAGATTATTTAAGAGATTCTCTCTCTTATCTTAATTTTTTGCTGCAGAAATACATACACACATTCTGCTTTCAAATACTGCTGAGAAATACCATACAAAGAAATTGTATGAGCTTAAATAGAATAAACTAAAGTCAAGGTACTGTACTTAAATTTGTTTTAAGGAGGGTAGATAAACTGTGTCTTTGGCATTGTTAGGTTCAAGGATGGCAAACTCCTTGTTTGTGATGCAACTAGGCTGATTTGTCCAGCACAAATAAAAACTGCAAATTCAGCAAAGTTCTTCCTCGGCAAAGAGAAAGGAACATGATAAATGAAGAAAGCATCCCAGCCATACATAGTGAGTCTGTGCTTAACCTCCTGCCATTATCTTGCACACAGGTAGTATTCACAATTTCAGCCATATTGAATAGTAAACTCCACCTATTCCCTATATCAACGGCACAAGGCAGCTGAGAACTCAGCTTAGCTAATGAGTCTAGTTTCCAACAAAATGTATTATTGCAAATGTAATGAGATAGGGCTCCAAAAGTACAGTCTGACATTTAGACCCCGATATCTAAGTCTGTAGATGTCTGGTAATCCTCTAAGCAATGGAGCATTATAGTAGTCAAGGCAGGTGCTCATTTCCATTGCTTACACATTTCCTAGGACATCCAAGGCATCCACACAGGCTGGTAGAGGTGGCATAGAGCCTGTAGGAGATCCATTGCTTTCTGAAGCCCCAGCAGGTTGTCCCAGGACACTTCCAATGTACCAGATGCTTGTGTGTGCAGGCAACTTGATCAGTTCTGTAGACAACAGAGCCAGCGAAGCTAAGGAGCTACTCAGGTCACAAGCCAGGAGAGCTCAGTTCAGCTGTGTGAGACCCACATCTTTCTAAGTCAGCAGTTGAAGGCTGGGTGGGATTCCCTACTACATCTCCAAAAACTCCAAAAGTATGGTTAGGCACCCAAATTGAACTTAGATCTATCTTAGGCTGTGAAGAATCACTTTCTACGATCTTCGGGCTGCATTGAGCCAATTTCTGTTGACTGTGGAGGGACCCTATAGACCTGCCATGCATGCAGATACTTTCCCATAGACAGCAAATTTAGTTTTAATCTTGAGTTGAGTCCTATCCTTTAAAACTGGCAAGGAACAGACACAGCAGTCAAACTCTTCCATTTTCAGCAACTCACTATTGTTAATACCTGAGAAAACAGAGGCAATGCAGAGATTTCATTTAAGAAAGAAAGCAAAATTTAGTGCAAGGTATGAAGCTGGAATCAATGCATCTCAGGGTTTTGGATTAGATATAAGTCTAGGGCAGAGTTATACAGTCAAGGAGTAGAACAGGCAAAACAGTTATATTCCATTCCTGCATCCGCTGGAGAGGATTTGAATCTGTATTTTTTACTACTGGGATACTGTCCTAAGAATCAAACCATCACGTATGCTGTCCTTCCTCTTTCCTCCCAGAGCCACTGCCTTTTGTATGGATGCATTAAATGTTTACTGGTCCTAAGAGTAAAAGAAGAATTACATTTAACAGTGCTTGGGGCACTCAGTTAGCAAATGAAAGACCTCTGCTCCAGTTCCTGTGTTGTATCAAGCAGAAAACAGCTTTGAACTTAACTCAGTAGACAAAGAGCAGAAACTTTTGGTTTGGTTTGATTTTTTTTAAAAAAATAGATATCAGATTTATAGATAACACAAATGAGTTTGATTGAAACTCCAGACAACATATTATGAATATGACTTATTCATCCTTACTTTGATCTGCTGTTTTTTCAAATGTGTTTGGCTTAGCTCAGTTACCATGAGAAAACAGTTAGAGCAAAATTAGGAGAAAACTCAAATACAATTCTCTACTGGCTGCTGACAGCTGTGTAGTCAACAGGGGGTACTATATGTTAGTGAGATCTCCCATATAAAGGCTCAATTCACACAATGAGTGAAGTGTAAAACATATTTTTTTTAAGTTCCTTTTAAGCCAGCAAGAAGGTGGTCTCATAGGTCTGGGATAAAACATTTCAGAGATAAACACTAAGAAAAGAGTAGAAGCATCCACTTTCCAGGATACCCAGAAGATTTATTTATGATTGATCTGGCAATGATGTATCTTTTAGATCTTACTCAAATTAATGGGAATATTTATCTGCTCAACACATCAATACAATACCTAGAAAGCGTAGTGAGTGCTTTTTCTATACATATACAGTGTGACAAAACGACAGTAAGCAAATTGTAAAGCAAATGAAGACACCTGGCTTTTGTGTGCAAGACCAATATCTTAATTTAAGACATCACACACTAAATGATGTGTGATGTCTTAAAACATGAAACATGAATTATTCTCACACAAGCGAGAGCCTTTCACCCGAAAACTGTCCTTACAATTTCTATATTCAGCAGATGCCAAGAGTAGTACATTTGTCCTTCTGAAGGAACTATTGAAAACTATTGAGACTCTCTGGAAAAGCTTCAGAAAAAAAAAAAACTATTGGAAAGCACTGTGAAAGGGATGTTTTGAGTGTCACAAAAAATGACTTGGTTCCTGTCTCCTTGTTCTCCTGGTTTAACAATGGATGTTTGGCAAGGTGTAGTGAAGGAGAGTAAAGATGCAGATCTCAAATGAATAGCTCCTGAAGTTATAATAATATTGACAAAGATGCATTCTGCTATATTTGTAATAAACATTTGCATCATTTACTTTGTGAGATACTGAAAGGAGATGAAAAAGCAAATACTGTGCAGCTTGCAAACTACTTGACAGCAGATAGGAATTTTGTATTTTTGGTTTGATGATGGGCGGATCGTTTGAAAAAGTAGGAACAAGAAATATTTGCTAAAATACAGGGCTATATGCTACAAAACACCTGGGCTCTGTCACTGAGTCCCGTTAGGAGCTGGGAATAATTTTCCTGGACACTATTGGATTGTTCTTGGACTTTAGTAGTTTCTGACGAACATTTACGTATTGATGTATGATGCATTGAAGACATCAAGTGTCATTGCATAGCACTCCTGCAAACAAAATTGCTCATTACTATGACTTGTTGATGTAGGCTTGCTGCACAGTTTGCAAGGGCTTTGTTCCCAATTTTATCCTATTACAGTACGAGAGATTTCTTTAATTGGAATCCTCTTTCTTTAATTGAAGTTAATTGTAACAGCAGTTACTGTGATGATCTACAGAGCTGTGCAAAATTTAGGATGATGATTACACTTCTGTTTTTTTTAGCAAAGAGTGCAACTGAAGTTGTTTTTACTGCTGAAAAGGAAGAAAAACAAAGAAATCCAGCCTTTGAAATAAGAAGGAAACATTCAACATTTCAAGGTCAAGTGCATGTGTGGGAAGCCAGTGAAGGTTCTGCTTTTCATGCCCGTTGGCCCCTTTTATGAAATTACTGCTTTGCATTTGCCCTCTCCTTTTGAAGTCTTCCCCTCAATTTTTTGGCTGAAAGCAGGAAGTAGAGCAGCGGGTGAAAGCTCACACACACAGGGAAAAAAAAAAGTTTAAACATTTTCCATGGTCAGAGGGGGCTGGGGTTTGCACAGAGAAATGTTTAATTTAAAATGCGGTGTATCCAAAACCGGTTGTGCCCACTTCTAGGCGTAACCAAAACAGAGCAGGCATATTAAGTTCAGTTCCACTGAAAACACAGCACAAGCACAAAATGGAAAAGGGCAACACAGGATGGCGAGGGCCTCAAGTGATGCGGAGAGAAAATCCCGCAGGAAAGTATTAGTGTGAACATAAGCCAGCTGTGTTATTTAATGTCGGGAGGCAGGTCCTCTGTGTGCTCAGCTTTTTATATGTTTTCTCATAACGGCCAAGCATTCCACTTGGGCAAAACTCACAGTTTGCAGGCTGCAAATTTTCAGTGAAAAGCCGTTAAAGTAATGTGGTTCTCACTCTGCAATAAGCACGGCTGTTCTTTGTTTCTTGTTTGCTTGCCCTGTATGTCTCTGTTGTAGTTTCATATTATTTTAATTTTGATAGATTCTGATTAACCATGAAACTTAAGAAATACGGCTGGAACTGGGAATCAACTCGTTTTGATATCTCAAATCCCCTTGATGCTCAACAGGCCTGCAGAAACTCCTACAAGAGTCATCTTCTGAGTAAAAATACTGCCCAGCAGCCCACAGATACTGTCCAGATTCCATCCTCCTCTCTCTTCCATTTACAACACTTAGCATGTACAAAGACCAGAAACCAGACACATCCCCCAGCTAGGATCACCTTCTCCAACGAGAAACTGCTGGCTCTGATGGCATTGCCTTCAGTTTCCCTACCACCTTCCCTCTACTGCCTGGTAAAGAGAAAGGTTCAGCTGTAGGCTGATTAACATGTGAGAACATAGAGAAGTCTCATAACATGGGGATGTCAGGCCATCAGCTGCGGTGAATTAGGGCACACACTTGCTTCAGTCATGAGCTCTCTGCTCAACAGCTGTGAGCCTGGGGTGCTGTGGCTCACTTTGTGGTGTTTAGGCAGACAGAAAAGGTATGGCCTGTCCTAGTTTAAGCTCACCTATGAATGTGGCACTGTATGTTTCCACACCAGGTGGATACCATAGTAATCATAGCCTGAGCAGAAAAAAAAACAAACCAAAACAAAGCAACAAACTGCTGCCACTGCACGGCTGCAAACCTGCTTTCAGTTACAACCTCTTGTTTTCAGGTGCTTCTGTCTACAACAAAGAGCTGCCTATGCAGTTGAGTTTTTCCAGACAAAGTCATTGTTCAACAGGTAAGTGGCTATTTTCAAAACTATGTGCAAAAACACTGCAGAATTATTATCTGAGAGGTGAGAGGAGCTGTAAATATCCCTTCCTCACAATAAAAAATTATCTGGTCTCCCTTTGACTAATTCTATAGCTTATACATACTTAAGCTCCTAAGCTGTTCCTCAGGAAAGCTAAGGTACACTTTGAAAATAAATATTTATGGACTGTATACTGGCAACAGAAACAACATAGATATCAAGCGAAGAGCTCAGATAATGCAGCAGGCATGGTACTCTGGTAAGTATGCTGCTGATGTAGCTACCCAGTCTGTGCTGGGATGTAAACCAGTGAGTACGAGTGAACATTTGGCAGTGCCTGACAACACCAAAGTCCAAGTCTGTGCATGTATTAGACTGGAGCAAAACTTATAGAAATGAATATGTATATGGAGCTGCAATGCTTGTCAAAGTCTATAGAATGCTTTTAATTTCTTATATATGTGCTCCTACATGTGCCATGATCTATCTATACATGAGCCCTCAGCCACAAGTGGGCATGCTGTAAGCCTCATACAGCTGATTTAAGTTAGAAGGTCCATCTGTGAACTGCTGAGGTTAAGGAGGAGGCACCCCTCAGCTGGGGCACCCCCTGCCACAGAGATCCAGCAGAATAGTAGGCAGGCACTCCCGAGGGTGGAGACGTGCTCAGGCACTCCGGCAGGATTTGCACTTGTTGTTTTAAGGTACACCCACAAGAACAGTACACAATATTTCTCCGGTTATTTTTAAATGAAACATCAAAATGCCTTTGACAACACAGTGGTGGGGATGAAAAAAAGGAACAGAAAGTAAATATGGGCCCTGAAGAGCTCTCAGTAGCTGGGAGGCACATGGAAGGTGATTCATTCAGCCCCTGAGTCTGAGAGGAATAGTTCAATCAGCATTCTGGAAAAAAATAGTGTGTATGTGTGTGCATGTGGCTTTATAACCTGCGTTTTTTTTTCTCTTTAGTCTAATATAATCAAGTTTCCACTCTAAAAGTTACAGGATGTTGCGTGTGTATGCCAGTGAAGAAGTGTAACTTTTGATGTCAGTGAAGAAGCGTAACTATTCACGCATGTAAGCTGGAGTGCATGCATGCTGGAAACACTGAAGAATTGCTGAGGATCTGACAAGTTTAGGGAACTTTAACTGACCTAATTAGGCACAGCACCCACCCCCCCTTCCCTGCTCCTTTTTTCTTTCTTTCCCAAGGAGACAATACCTCAGGGAAAGTTCTCTGATTAATAAGTTCTCCCAACTTCAGAGATACAGAGATTGTATTTCCAGTTGAAAGCCTGAGTTACTAGGGAGGCTGGAGATGAAACTTGTTCCAGCCTGTAAATCACAGGACTATGCGCCATGGGCCAAGCTCTGTTTTGATTTGGTACAGCATAAAGAGATTCCTATCAGAGTGCCCCATATAAACATCCAAAAAAGATCATGTTTCTAACCCCACAGCAAGGAGCAGATGTAATTTTCCGTGATTCATTTACGGGTTAAAAAAGTCAATAGAAGCGTTACAAAATGTTCAGCTCAGTTCAAAAATAACTACTAGCTATATATTAAGCAACCCTCCGAATACACGATAACTTCTGGGAATGTCAACCAAAGGGTGTGCAGACTGGTTGGTAAATTGCCTCTGTGTGAAAAATAACGAGAGTGTTTGTTGAGCAAGGTCATTACAGTAGTTCAAAACTTGTGGTCGGCAGCAGCGTGCTGGGTGTTGCTGAATCTGCAATTTCGTGGCAATACAAATATCAACAGACTGGCCAAGTAGCGCAGAGTCAGTTTTTGTAACTGAGCACTGCAGGATACATTCAGGACTCTGATTTATTAGAAACTTCATCAACAGTTGAGTTAGGATTTCCCCATTATAGCCTTTTGAAGTGCAAATTCGAACAAAATTATGCCACATTGTAAACTCAATATGTTTTATCCAAAGCTTTGCATATGATTTTGATTTTAAAATGCACAAGTCTGAACATATTCTTTGGAATGTTTGTTTGTTTTTTCCAGTTGGAGATAGATACACTTAGATCCAAGTACATAAAAAAAATAAAGTAGCTTAGCTAAAGTTTCTCCAGGGAAAAGACCAAGTAATTTCAACTATTGAGAGAAACTGGTAATTAACATGAGATGAGGTGTATTTGGCAGCAGCAAAGTACATTTCTGGCCCTCTATCACATCTGTATATCTCATACTTGTTGCTGAACCTTATTATTACAACAATCTTATGAAAACTGGCCTTATTTTTCTAGCATAGTATGTATTTTATGCGGATACAAACAGCTAAAAAGATCTCACAATTATTTTTGGAGGTGGTGAAGGAAATCGGCATCTTCTCATGGTTAATTCCATGTGTAGAAAATAAGAGAATCTGCTCAATTACTTATTGTTAACTGTTTACCCAGCTGTAACTAAATAGCAGTAAAAATATCAAAAGTCTTACATCTAGCCAGGAATCATCACAGGAGCATCTCTCTAACATCTCCACCCTTTGCTTGATCCTCTGGAAAAACGCAGAAGATTTTTTTGACACGATGTAGAATTAAATAGTGTTTTCTCTATAGTCTAGCTATAACTGTCTGTAAAACGATTTTAAAAGAAACAATATACTTCAAGTAAATTTTATTTCTATTGTAATCTTCTGAAGTTTCTGTAGAATCCTATTAGCTTCCATTCTACTTTCGTTTTTCCACAGACGCATGCCCAGTCCCAAATACCAAACACCTCTATTTCCATAAAATGTATGTTCCTGACATCCATAACCGTGATATCACTGTCTCGCCCTAGCAGCAGCCAAGTGACTAATATCCTCTCCTTTCAGTTCCTCACTCCACTGACTGCCTGTTCCAGATTTCTTAACCACCTAAACTTTTTTTTATGAGGTTCTTAAATGAAGAGGTACTCTGATGAATGATTTGTGCAAGAGAATATCTAAGTGCAGTATGCCTTCCTGTGAGGGGTGGCAGGGAAGGGAGAAAGGCCAGGCAAGGGATGGGAGGGAGTCTGCACGCTGGTGATAGAGCTGGTAGGGGTGTCAGTCCTGCTCAGGCGACCTACACTTACAGCAACAATGCACCATTGTCTATGCAGCTTGGATCATTTAGCTTACGAAGTAAAACTGCCAGACAAGATTTGTTGGGTTTTTTCTGCCAGCATGTAGAGGATAGCTCTGTCCTCACCAAACCACAAATAGTACCACCCAAGGACGATGCTGAGGAAACATGATACATAGAAAGAAAAAACGGAATGCTTCAAGGATTTTGATTTGGAGCTGAGACGAGTTTCAGGGGTATGAATTACCACTTAGTTAAGAAGGGAGCAGGAAACAAAAAGAGAGTAATGTTTGAAACAAAAATGTCATTCTAACATTGCTATTCGTTTATGGGGTTGAGGTGGGTTTTTTTTTCCTTTTTAAAAGCTAAACATGAAAGTTCTTCTTCAAACAGTCAGCCATCTGGCCCTTACTGGATTTTAATGCATCTCCTGAAATCTGATCTGAATTCATATAGGCAATAGTGTCCTTTGAAGTTAGCAAGCACATAAACACAAAAGCTTTATCAGTAGGGCCATTCATACAGCAGTAAGCGATTCATCCAGCCCCAGCCTGTCCCAGCACAAAACCCAGTCCCAACAAAGCATCTAATTTGGGGGATAGGATCCCACTTCCCAAGCACACAGAGTCTCCAGTTACTCATGTGATGTGTGGGGTACTAAGTAGGAACAAGAGTGGGATTGGCCCTGTGACCTCTAGGACAAGCTGCAGGGCTCTTACACAGGCATCTCTGGCCTGAGTCACTCGCTGATTGTATAGCAATAACAGTGCACTGAAGCTTTAAAAAGATCTTAAAACAAGATTCTTGTTGTGTCATTCAATAGCTACGCCATGCCAAAGAGTCTGGCAGGGTCTGCTTCACAGGATGGAGCAGGTCAAACTGATCTGTAATCTGTAATTTTAGCCCTCTGCCCAGCGCAATGTAGCAACAGCGTCTTCTAGTTGGCTTTTCTGAGAGACCTCCTACCCACAACTTCCTTCATACAGCCCAAAACAACAATTCCTATCAATGTTAGCATAGTTCAGAATGTCTACATAATAATATAAAGTGATACAGAGTAATATAGAACAATATAGAAAGTCAAGAAGTGTCCAACTAATTCATCTCCTGGGTGTCCTACACCATCAGAAAAACCTGAAGGTTTCCCCTAAGCCATCAAGACATTGTTAGGCAACAGGAGGTCCCTCAGCTCCACTTGCCTGATCTCTCAGCCTCCATTTAACCTGTCAGGATTGTCACCTGTTAGAGACATTCTTGGATGAAGCAATTAGCTCAACATCCTTATTTCCATCCCCATCTTCATTTTTCCAGCTATAGCTCCGTCTCTGGAGATGTCACCACATAAAGAGCAGAGTCACAAGTTCATTAAACCGCAAAGTCAATTAGATACCTGCTGCCTGAGAATCGTATTTCCTGTCACGGCCAGACATGGCACAATTTACACGAAACTGCGGCATCTCCAGGATCACATCATGTTGAATTTTCATACAGCTTTGTTTGTCTTTCTATATAATTGCAATTCCCCAGCAACTGCAATGTAAGTTTCTAACATGACAGGCATTCTTATCTTTAGGTTTCTCCTGAAAAATTGTCAGCAGATGATAACTCATGATTCATTAGTGCAGTTTGCAGTTTCGCTGTTCCCATCTCAAATCACAGTCTGATTCAGCAATCTTCTTCTATGAGGCACTTTATTATTTTGATAATATTTTCCAAGTGCTTGATGGGAAATAAAAGGAACTAGTGGTTACTAATCTAAAGTTGTATTTCCTTCAAAATTACCTAAACTGAATGTCATGTCAGCCATGAATTTTTCATGAAACTCTGTCTCACTACCTAAAATTGGATATGCATGGCGATACCTCCTCTTAATAGTATCTCAGGAAACTGGGAGCAGTTTAGGACAACTCCAACATTTGTTTTATCTCTAGCTAACACACAAATTGTTACTTTTTTTTTTAATAGATCAATAGTTCATTTGCCAACAAAAAGGCCTCTTTGCTTTATTTGGACTATATTTCTGTTATAGACAGCATATAAATAGTTTCCAGACTCCCATTGTAATTCTGAAACCAATATAAAATATATTCAGCCCTACACATGACTTTTTCTGATTATTAAATGATTTTCATATGACATGTTAACATTTTTCTATTGCACACTGGGAATTGCAAGATGCACCACAAAAAAAGTCATGTCTAGGATGAGCATGCAAATGATCAAAAGATTTCAGAATACATTGACCTAGGTAGTTTTTTCAGGAAGAATTTTGCCTCAATGGCATCTCATATAATCTTTTGTCTGAGACTTGAAAGGAAATTTATAAACATGACATGGTCAAAATATAACTCAGGAGTTTCCCCAAGGGCCTTCAATACATTTATCTGCTGAAACCAAGTCTCTCTCAAGTTTGTATTCAGTTGATAGTGGAAAAAAACCCTAAGCTCTGTATCCATGGACGAGGACCTGTTTGGCAAAGAAAAAAAGGGCCTTGTAGATATTTGTAGCTATTTGTACCAAAACAATCAAAATGTGACATTTTCACATCCATTGATTTAGGTCCCAAGTAGAAAAAAAAAAACGCCTTTTTCTTGGGGTTTTGGTGGTTTGGGTTTGTTTGTTTTTTTTTTTTGCAATAGATTTTTCAGAGCTCCTTTGAGTTGTCTACGGACAATTTTTATCATCATTCCTTACTGTCCCTGTGGATTTGCACCAAGTGAGACAGAGACTTTAGTGGGGATGCGAGATAGTTCATAGTATTTCTGAATTTTGACAGAAGGCTCAGCCATTGTACAAACACAGCAAATACTTCTCAGATGTTGGTCCTCCAGGCCATGGAATATATCTTGACCTCTGTTTGTGAGGAGTTTAGCATGAGAAGGGTCCCTGTGCAAGCCGAGGCTTCAGGATAGCACCGTAACACAGAAACAAAGGAACTTTCCTCAATGCTGCAAGAAATGTGCACTTTGTGATGGTAAAAATCAATTGCTATGAGATTAGAAACAGGAGAGTTGCCCATGGAGCTGACTGAGCCATCCTCGTGCCAGGGGTGGGGAGGAAGGAGCAATTGCCACTCCTTTTTCCAGTCAGACAGAGGACTTTGCATTCAATATGCTCCCAGGTCATTTGTAAAAGCTTTGTGTAAGCAGAACTAGCAGATCTTCTGATAAACTCCACTGAAAATTATTTCTTCCTTTTCTGGATTTGTTGTAAGGAAGTATGTGCTCCCCTGAGCAACTCATGTTACCAAGAAATAAAAGCTGTTTATTGGGTACGTAAAACTTTCCAAAGAAGAAATACCCATCAAGGCCAACCACAGTTCTAGACACCAGTATATGACAAATTCTTCTCTTCTGCCTTGAAAGCCCTTTATATCTGTATGAATTTCCAAAGGTAGGCCATGAGTAGTGTTAGACAGTGAAGCCAGGAACAGTTTTCTTCTCAGAGATAATTCAGAGCGGGTCTTATTGTTGCAAGTGTATTTTTGCCAATTACTGTCTTTCAGTCTCCAGGCAAGGGCATGGCCAAAGCTCAGTCACTCCAGTAGCTCCTCAGAGAATGTTGTAAACAAAACACTTGCTGGGCACAGCCTGTAATGTTGGCAGAGGAAGCAGAAAAGAAAGCAGACAGGTACCACTATTTCATGTGCTTTGTCTTTCCCTCTGGTGAGTGTTTGTGGGGCGTGTGCACACATGCACGTTTGCATGTATAGGCATTTAGAGGCCCCTGGAAGCAGGGGACACAGCCAGCTGCCTTCACATAGGCCACCAGGGTGTCCAGGCCAGGAGCAGCTCCCCAGAGCAGGAGGGCAGGAGAAGTCTGTTGGGCACTCCTGCCCTGTGTCCGCAGCCTGCCTAGAAATGGGGCCAGGCTTGCTAAGAGGTTTCCTATTCCATAAACTCTGGGTTTTGTTTCCTGTTGTTCATCAGCCAGCAGTGCCCAGCACCAGGACAGCCTCATGGAAGGCAAGCCCACATGTAAACATTCTCCAGCCGTTAGTTCAGAGGTGGATTGATATCAAATATAAACACCTTGATTCCTTACCATGTATTGCTATGCATTATTATGGAATCATCGGTTTTGTTGATGTGACCAAAGTAAAACTCAGCAGTCCAGCCTGAAACTGCCTGCCACAGAGACTGTCTCAGTATTACACCTGGGAGACGCTTATTTGTGGATTCCTGGGAATGCAGGAATTGTAGTCCTTGCTCTGGCACCAGATCCACTCTCACAGACCACCCGGGCCATGCAGGAAAGTTTAAGGGTAGTAGTGTAACAGCAGAAGGTAGAACTTGTTTCTTCCCTGGCAGAGATCAACATTAGGCACATGCCAAAACTGCTGGCTGTCTAGTTCAATCAGTCACATTCTTCTTGTAAGCACTCTTTTCTCTAGAAGGGGGATACTAGCTCACTCACAAGACAGCACCTAATTGCAGAGTCCTGTCATCATCTTTTCCTGAATAATTGATTGGAAGTTATTTGTCACAATTCCTTTCACCAGGATCCAGAGGTGAGAGCTAGGGAAGAGTGAAGTCAGTCATGACATAATCCAAAGCAAATCTATAGGCTGGTAGAGAAGACTGTGAGGAAAATTTGACAAAAACAACCAGACCTTCCAAACTGAACAGTCAAAACACAAACATATACACTGGTTTTAAAATGAAAATGCCTCAGAATCTTGTGTAAGGGCTATTATAGCTGCTACAGATATAACGACATGTTGATTGATATATTTAGGGATTGATCATTAGATACCTTGTAAATGACCTGCCATAGTGCCTTGAAATTCAGAGTGAAGTCTGCAGGCCCATGAAGTCACTGACAGATTTTAAATGGCCTTCTGAAAAATCAGTGCTGATGAATACTGTGATCCTTGTGTCTGAAACAAAAACAAGGCATTTCAAAGATTTTTGGAACATCCTAATGTTGCCAGTGTGCCATGTCACTTCATTTTTGAGATAATATTGATCTTCCTGACACTTATGGAGCTAGAAATTGAATTTATATATGACAGAGAGGCTTTACTGTTGACTTCTCCTCTGACTAAAAATCTAGTCAACATATATTTCAGGAAAATCCTGAACAAATGACAGAGTGTACTGTGACTGATACTTATTGCCACTATTAATCAAGACCATGTATTCTTCCCGACAAGCAGTACAAATGGTATGAGAGGCATACATGGCAATGAAGAGGTAGCTGTAAAAAGCCATGTCTGATGGCAAAAGCATAATACCTTCAAGAACTCTGTGTTCCTGTAACAGAGTAACACCTCCCAGATTTTGGCCAGCTTTGGATTTCAGTACCCGGGTCTAACACATTTGTTTTGGTCCTCTGATTGCGCATTTCCCCCAGTGGCAGTGTTAGCCTAAGATAGCTTTCTTTTCCTGTTTGTAAGGATATGTTTTCAGACTCCATTGTGAATTTATCAGTAGGAGTTGCTCATTTTCAATACTGCTTAGGTGAATGGCTTTCTTTTCTCATGTCCTTTCAGTACAGTTGTGCTTTTTTCCAAATGAAGCACAGCTATGACCCAACTCATAGCCCCAGGTAGTTTTTGTGGTATTGCAGCACTCTTCAAGGAACACACGGGCTCATAAGTTTATGTGGTATGCATTTCCTCACATTAGCATGCAACTGTGTTGTTAGAATAACATCATTTCTGCACTCATTTTTTGTGCTCTTGTGTTTACATTGGAGATGTTTCAAACCTTGCAGAAGTGTTCTTCAGTGTTCCTTTGCAGTTTGTCACTAAATATACAGAACTGTGAATGGTGTATATCCAGTTGTGTAGTCTATTGTTGGGTTTTTTAGACTAGTTGCAATTGTTACAAGAAAGCTTCTGTCTGTGATTTCAGTCTGACAATGGCTATGAAGTATCTGGGTTGTGGATGCCTTGTATTTGAGTGTCTTTAACAGGTCATCGCTTTTTTTTTAATGTCTGGTAAGTTGGACATGTACAATAAGCAGATACAAGTGCTTACATTAGCTACTCTAAGGCATTTAGGATGGGTCAACATCTTTGATTCAGCCTGGTGCCCAGTTTCTTGCATGTGCTGATCTTTCTCACTCTCTCTGTCCCAATTAAATTGTATTACAACAGTCATACCTACTCCACCTTACATAAAGCTATTTAATGAACATGCAGTTCTAGAATGAGAGAGATACAGCTTGAGTTTGTTGTGAGTTTTTTGCAATTTTTTTCATTATTTAATAATGGTGGAGGCCAGAAGACACTGACCACTTCTAACAACTGAAATGTGGGTTGAACATATTGTAGCCCATAGGACCAACGATTTACAAATATATTCCCACAAATGGCTATGTAAGTCTTCATTGAACTGTATATTTTCCCATTCCTCTACAGAAAAAAAAAAAAAGGGGGGAGGGAGGGGGGAATAAAATAACAATCAGGTATTGCCACACTGCAATAATAGCATTAGCTGAAAGAGACCACAGTATGCTGAATGCCTTCAGCGATCTGGTCTGAAAAAAAGCCTTACAGATTAATTGATGCTTCCTTTTCAGCAGATAGAAAGTTTGATTGTTCCCTTGCCAAGTGCTTATATCAACTAATCACTAAACTGTAATTTACCTGTTTTGTTGAATTTGCCAGATTAGAGTTTGATTTTGTCAGACAGTTTAAACCTAATATTGTCTAACCCAAAGACCTATGTTCAGATTAAAAGATGCAGAGTAGGGATCATTACAACTTCTCTTCACATTCTTCGTCTCCAGTTCATCACAAGCTGCCAAAAAGATGAGCCTTTTTTTTTTATTTCAGAAAACCAGCAAACGAATTGCTGGATATTTATGATCTATATGAATACAAATCTTTATGATATATAGTCTCAGCTTGGAAGGTGCTCTGTTCATGGTTGATTTACAGTGCATACTTAATGCCTAATTATGTCATTGTATCTTTTGCCAGGGTATGAATAATTCATGATCCTTCTTTAACAAAACCAAGAACAGGTTGAATTCATGATCTTAATCCACAGACAGAATTATGAAAAGCAGATGAATATTGGAACAGTTCAGGATTTGGAAAGAAGTGAGGAAGACCAGGCTTCACGTTTTGTCTAGATTGTCCCCATCGGCATCCAGAGGTAAGAACTATGCTGAGTAAGAGGTGGAAAGAATATGCAATTTATTACTTAAACATTGCCAAAATCTGACGATTTAGGCATTCCATCAGCCTCATGACCTGGCCGCGGTTTATCTTCATGGTACCACTGCTCAGGCACTGACGGTGGACTCATTTTAGTCGATGAGTTATAAAGGTGACCATGATCCAAGGAGACAATGTCTAGAACATAAATTTATTGCTCACATTGCACCCTCTACTGTCTAACTCCTGTAACAACTCTGGGCAAAGTCTTCTGACTCCTTGTTAATATGTTACGGTGGACAGAGAAGTCATCCAAGGAAAAATGCCAAAGTAAAGGAAAAGACCATATAGATAACAAGCAAATCTACATGAGGAGATAGGAGATGAGGGACTACATTTTCATGAAATGGCTGATCAATGAATTGTTAACCCCAAAACTTTAATCCTGACTGCATTACAACTCAGAATTAAACGGCGGATCCTCTTCGATGAAGTCAGCAGGATCCTGCCTGTAGAATGTGGGCCAGAGGATTAAGAAACCCATCTACCTTCCTACACCATTGGATATATTTGAGATTCAGATGCTAAGAGTCCATCAAACTGTCAAAGCAGCACTGTGGAGTACAAGGATCATAGCTGTCCTTAATTAAACATGACATCTCACTGACACAGGCAAAAAACATTGAGCTGCCAGGTTAGGAAGGTGGGTATAAGCACTGGAACGGGCTGGAGACTGGTGAGTTTGTTTCCTTTGTTGTCCTAAAAAAAACTTCAGCCTGCTTCTAAATTTGTACCCAAAAGTTACTGATAACCCAAGAGACAGAGGACTTCCTACTTATGCAGAGCTACCCCAAAGAGGAATCTAGAGAGTGATACTAAAATTTGGACCCTGATCTCAAGCATATGAAGATCTCCTACACAATACACAGAGAAATCCATCTCTAGAGAGATGAGTCTGCCCACTCTCACTGACATGTCTAAGACAGGTGGGATGGCCCATCCTTGCTGGTATCTGTCATTCTTTACTGACTACAGAGGGAACCTAGATAATAAGCTTAGATTAGATGCTTAACTTTCAGGCAGTTCACTGGGAGAATAATTAATCCTACCTATAAGGCCCTACCCTGCAAGGCTTACAATCCAAAGGGACTTGTCATGGCATGTCATAAGGAGAAAAGGCACCAGAAAAAGAATGGAAGACCAGATCTCTATACAATTATGTTACTTACAGATATAGCTGATAGGAAATGAAAACAGATAAAATATGAGAGAGATTAAGTCCATGGTGATAACAGTAATTACTCAGTATCACAAGAGAAATAGACACTTCAATAAAAAGAAGGGGAAAAAAAAGAACATTATCGAAGATTCTTTTGATCTTGCTTTAATTAATATATATATGGCACTATTCTATAGATGCCAATAGAGAAAAGCAGATATTTACTAGACTGGGAGAACATGGCTTTCAGTTTCGATCTCTGGACAGCATTACAGAGGACTCAACACTCCCACCACTTCCAGGGCAGTGCTGAGGAGGTTATCGGAAGACAGTGGCTGCCAGTCTACACAATCCTGTTTGCAACTGTACCCTCAGAGTCAGCTTTCCACAAGAAGGGGCTTAAAACAGGAGCTGATTCAGCTTTCTTTTGTTGCAGCTAGATAAAGTAATTTTTTTTTTTTAAAAGGCCAACTTTTGGCCCTCTCAGAAACTGAGCAAATGGGCAGATCTGTTGCAGTTATTTCAGAAGTGTATCTCAGGAGAGCTGTTAGTTTTGCATCATGCTCTGCTGTTGCTCAGGGATACTGCGGTCATAGGGACCAGCAAAGGAACAATTTGCTTCAGCTGCACTCCGAGGGAGGAGACATGAAATTCCATTAAATGCCAGGTCTTAATTAAAGCTTCCATTGTCCATTCCAAGTGTCCATTACACTGTAAGGAGCACTTTATCACACTTTCTTTTTTAAACCTTCAATATGATATGCTTTCCTTTTAAGCATTTACTAGGGAGAGGGCGTGTGGAAGTATTATAATAGCTAAGCAAGGACTCATAGCTTAGGCTGATTGTCAGCTGAGATTTTTTTAAAGTAAGACTTGCCTCTCAAGAGACTTAACAAGAGCAAGAGGCTTTAAAAAGCAGTCTGCACAAAGCACCAGACAGCGCGGAGCAGGAGATGACTCTGCTGTGCTTGGACTTGACAAGCAACCTTTCCCCTCTTTGACTTCTGTTATTTTAGGACTGTAATCTGCTACTCTCAACCAGTTGTCCTTGGCAGAGACTGAAGCACAGCCAACACGTGGATATCCTTGCTTATAACTGAAACACAGGGTAGGAGTGAAAACTCAGAGCCTAGACTAGGTGGAGCTCACTGCAGAAAATATCCTCTCCTCTCATATTATCCTCTCTGTTTCACAGCATTTGGCGTCAACTTCAGCCTTTCTTGGTGGTTTGTGAGTGCTGAATGTGTTAAAGATAAGAGAGAGCTCACAGTCAGTTAACGGTATCTGAAGTGTTTTTCTTTCCCGTTGGAAAAAGGTTAAACTTTGACTTAGAAACAGCGATGTAGAGTTCTTGTCTTGGTAAGAGCTTCTAAAGGTGACTACAAATGCCTCTTCTTTAGCATGGTTCATGCCAGTTGAAATGTAGCGTGAAGAGATATTTGACAGGAAAGTCATGGATTGTGAACATCAGGTGAATAAAATACAAGAGTGCATATAATCTGTTCACTTAGGTACCACAATGTCTAATGCAAACTGACATTAAAAAAGAAAACAGCAATCTAGAAGGCAGTGCACTTTACATGTATGGATGTGATGCCTTCTAACACGTCTTCTAACGAAGCAGGTAGTTCATGCCTTCCCTAGGAAAGCATTCACCCCACATGTATAGTAATTTTTACAAGTTGCTTCCAGGTAGGCATGAAATCAAATTTGCCAGCTGTCCCAACAGGAGTAGACTTGAGACAAGGCATTGGTTGCCTGCATGTATTGCAATGGCATCTCCTGTCCGAGCTTGTGCAGATTATATTGTCCACGAGCCCCACTAATACCTACTGCAGGATCAGAAGGGATTTGTACATTGTCTGAATCTGCGAGGAAATGGGGATGTTTCGGGCTGTTCTCAGGAACGCTCCTGCCATCCAAGGCACAGCAGACCCAGGTGCCACAGGTAAATCCAGAGAAGGCCACACCAAAATTCAGAGCTTAAACCCTGGCCTCACTGCATGAAAAGGCACATATCTATATTGGTATGACCAAGGCTAGGAATATACACCCTGCATTAGGAAGGGCTCTATATCAGGGAATCAAGCTGCTTTTTTGTGCAGTGAAAATTCAACAAATTAAATAAGTGCCATCATCACAAAGCATAAAAATAAATTATTCTCCTCAAACTGCATTGCTTAGTAAATCAGCACAGCAGAGCCCAGAAACACAAAACAAGTGTTGTTTCAGTAGAGCGAAGTGACAGGGCCAACAGCAGATGCATTTCTTGGCACTGAATGCTGCAAATTTTGTAAGCAGCAGGGACGAACCTGTTTCACCAAAGATTAAGTCTACACAAAAGCATCGCATTCAGCGTTGGGAAAGAGGCTCATCTATTGTCCTGGCAAGCAGCACTAAAGATACAGTACCCTGGAGACAAAATGTGAGGCTAGTTGGAAGCACACTTGCCAACCTGAAAAGAAAAAGAGGCAGCACAATGGTAACTAGTGAAGAAACAGCTGGGCCTGGTGGCACCAGGCTGTGTCTTTCAACCTATGCTATCAACACTTGTTCATACAACCAGTGTGTTGTGAAGAAGCGCTTGTCGCTTTCCATTTGATCACAGGGAGATGAATAGGGCCCAGTGTCAAAGGAGGCAGGTTAAGGGCTTTGATTTGTTTTCTTTTAATACTCCCCAATATTAGAGAGGGTAGTGAAATGGTAAGGCTGACCTCGTGCAAATTTATATCACAGTAGTGGCTTATAGCTGACATTCGACAAATGCCAAGAAAACTCAAGGAGATTTTGAAAAAATACAGGCCATCATCAACACAACTTGTAAGAAACACACTTCTAATGCTTCATGTTCATGCCAAATTCAAGGGCAGGAAAGTGTGTCTCTTGGCCAGTTCCAATGTACAGAATCCATAATTTGGGTAGTGGTCAATCCCATCCAGTTCCAAATTTCACCCTGGTACCTAGCATCAATTCCTTCACTCATTTTAATCTCCTCTTCAGTTTTTATGGCAGAAGCTCACTGCAGCTGTATTGAGAAAAACAAATCAGGTATAAAATGTTCCATTGTATGAGTTACATGCAAGTTTCAAGCTAATGGAAAAAAATGTGAACACTTTTGTGAAAACTTTGGATGCCTCTGCTCCAAGTTATCTGAGAAAAAAAAATGTTCATAATCTTTCTTTCCCCTGTTTGGATTCCCTTCAAAAAGAATCTAAGAAAGTCCTTTTCATGGCACTGGATGAAAAGCCATTACAATGGCCAACTGCTTTTTTAAAAACTTAAAGTTTTTGGTTTAAAAAGTGCTCTGCTCCTAAGGCACATACTCTTTTAATGACCACAGCAAATTGTAACCTTTCAAATACACTTCCTCAGACTTTTTCCTAGGAGGAAACCAGGAGCTGTAAATGATCCAAGGATAATAACTCATTACAGCAGAGGCTGGCTGCTGGGGAAGTGACTAGCTGAACTGTCAAGGATTTGCTTGTTTTCCAGAAGACCTGTGTTGAAATGAAGCTATGTACACGGACCATATCAGCACTGTGGGATCAGTATTTTCAAACAGAAAACACGTGCAGTGGAATTTCTGACCCATTCTGATTTTGACTCATCATTTCAGATGCAGTGTATTGAAGAGCCACTCAAGCTTTCATCCCCTAGAACAGTACCTTCTACAGACCCCACCTCAGAGAAGCTGCTTCACTGTGCTGCTGCCCAATTCTTGAGCCACATCTCACAGCAAATACAATCAGACTAAACCAGGATTTGTGCCGGCAACTTGTGAGCATGCAAGGAGTTGGTTTGCTCATACAAAAAGCTGACATAGCCAGACTTCAGCGTAAGGGCCTCTTCTCCACCCTAGAGGTTAATAGACACTATGAAGGCAGAGAAGCTGTCTTACATATAGAAGACTGCTCTTTGTTAGGATTCAGCAGTTTTAGGGTTTCCTTACTGCTCTGAATCAAAATAGTTGATTTTAGGGAATGCCACAAGGTCCAGTCCCTCTCCTGTACTCCCAAAAATTTGAAAATTAACAAAATCACATAGATTAGGTAACTCAAGCATTTAGTTTGCCTGTCTTAAAGCCACTGGAGAATACTGTTGCACGTTCTCTGGTTTCTTATTTTGGAATGTATCTGTTTCATCATGACCCACAAAAACTATTGCAGGGCACATATCTCCTTTCTCACCCTTTTGATGTGGAAATACGCATTACTGAAATGTTCCAAGGGTAGAAGTAAATTACTCTCATTCACAATGCTGAAGTAGCTGTATCCAAATTTGTGTCTTAGGAAAAAAAAGCAAGTCCACTTCCAAAAAAATTTCTGGTCATCCTGAAGTTATATCTATGCACAAATTTCAGATAATTTTCCTCCAGTGCCCTAAGAAGACTAGCTGAGTTCTTTCCTTCATTTAAGTTTTTAACTGTGATACAATGAGTATTTTTCCAGTGTCTACATACAGGCGTTATGTATTTTTGTCTGGTCTAAGTGGGATTTTTTTTTCAGTGATTATTCAGGGAAGTAGCATCAACTAGTTCTGTTTAACTGAAGGTCAGCTAATGTTTTCAATATGAACATTTTCCCTTGGTTTCCAGTTGACCCTTGTGTATACAGACAAAAGCCTTTAAAACTGCTTCCTTGTACAGTAGACCTGTGAGCTTGCTGCTAGAAAGAGAGAACAATGTTTTTTCTAACTTATCATAAAAATAAAAAAAAAGAAAAGAAAACTGAGAGAAGCTCTTAATGATGAGGTTTTTAATGAAAACTTTCAGTAAAAGAAGTCTCTTATAGTATTTCTTCTGAATGTAATGAAACCTAGTCAGTAGTTTTGGGAAGAAAATGCCACATATATATATTTTTTATTTTTTTAACGTCAAAAATATCTGTGACAAGTAGAGAGGAGTACCCTATGACCCATTTATCACAGCAAACTGGGTAAATTTCCTAACTGTCCAAACTACCTGAAAGAAGTTTGAGGGATGTAAGAGCCACAGACCCTTCCACCTCACTTTCTCCTGACTCGGGATGCAGCCTAGACCCTGATTTCTGAGTGCCAATCTGAGCGCCCATGCCTTCAGATAGGGCCCATCCCTTGTTAGCATTGTGAGAAAGGTGCTGGGAGCTGTGCCAAAAGCAGGACATGAGCAGGACCACTGTGAGCTGCTGACTTCTACAAGAGCGAGCAGCTCACACAGCTGGTCCCACCTGAGGGAGCAGACCCTGGTTCTCACACCTACTCACTGTATTTCTTATGTACAGTGCAGACAGAGCTGATCTGTTTTCCACATGACCAACAACCATGCTAATATATCTGTGGTTGGGAGACAAAGTGTGCATCGGGTAAGTGAGCTGCACTTCAACTCATGGTGATTTGCTTGTGGTCCATGAGGTGTCAGCACCAAGGCTTCAGCACTCTGGAACCTAATGGGCACACTGCAGCCAGGCACAGCCCCAGACCTACTGCCCCACTACAGGGTCAGCTTTACCTGCCCACTCCTTGTTCTAAGTTTTTTCAGAGGTTTAATTTTTCTAAATAGTTAATCAATAGACGGCCACTTCACGCAATTGCCAAACAGGTCATTTGGTGCTGCATCCATAACTTCATGTTACCTATGTGTTATCAACATGTGTTTTACATGGATGGTCAAAAGGTTGCCCCATCACCCAACCCAGTGCTTGTTACAGAAATCCAGCTCTTGGACAATCCTTTCCAAACGCTCACTCATTTAGGGTATATCCACTGTGCTAAATACAGCAGAGTCAAGTAAAGAGCTGGACTTCCTTCAGCATCTCTGTATTTGCGTCACAGACTAGTGAGTAGGGCAACTACAAGCGAAACAGCCAGTTCATCCCCAAATGCATTGAAGTGCAAGCCTCATCTCAGAGACACTCTCAAAGTCCCGGGGATGGGTTATCTATAGACTTTAAAGGTACAAAAACATCTCAACAAATTTATCCTAGCTGGCATTGTATGTAAAAATGCAAGGATTGTTGTCTTGCTGGTCTATAATATCTCATCCTTTCAGATTAGACTTAATTTCTGTTAATTTCTGTGCTGTTGTAAGACTAAGAATGGGCATTAGACACACAAAAATAACTTCTCCCAGTTTCAGAAGTTTTTAATTAGCTTCAGGGAGCCCTTTGATACAGTACCCACATATTCCACCTCCCACAATGTCATAGGTTGCATCTTTACCTTTCACTTCACTGACAAAAATCAATCAAATAGACTTCAGAGCAGACATTTGAGTAAAGACAGTGGATTTTTTTTTTAGCTGGCAATAAAGATTTCAGCTTGCGTAATGCCATGTATTGAGACAGAAGTCTTTCAGCCTAACTTACCAGTCAAAATCTTCCTGTATTAAAGACTCTGTAAGATGATCTTACTGTAGGTGAAACACACTTGTGTATCAGGAAACCCACAGAGGCTGAAGACAGGATAGGAATAGATATTTTCTTCTAATGTTTCTTTGTAAAATTGGTTTCATTCTTTTCTCTCTAATGTTTTTTTTTTTCCAAGAACACTTTTTCAGTGACATATTCATTTGAGATGCCTAATAGGTATATCTAATCGGAATTTTTTTCTCACAGTCATTACTGGGAAGTTTCTGTTTCCACTTGAAGTATTGCTTATTTATTTTAATTTTTAAAATTATTTCACACTAACAAACAGCAGGAAAAAATGACCAGGAAAAGGTAGAGATATCTTTCTAATACCTTAAGGTAAATTGGATCAATTGCAAGACTTTACTTAATGTAAAAATAGTTCAGTCAGACTTAAGGAAATAGTATATAAATTTTTATCAAATAAAAAGATTCTGATACATCTACTTAATGTTTTGTTTTTCTTGTTGAGGTTAGCAAAAACACATAAATACAAACACTTGCTACTAATCGGCCCTTTTTTTCCCTAAGTGATCCACGTCCAATATTAACAATGCTATACATTTTTCTGCCAAAGTGCTCAAAGCATTTCTGAAAAGCATTAAAAATCATTACCCTTATTTCACAGACAGTGCCACCAAGGCGAAGTAATGTTTGCAAAATTACTTCATAAATCTGTTGCAGAGTCAAGAGCAAAACACACACCTCTTGATGGCATTTCCTGTTCCCAGTCATTTTTTTAACCATGAAATAGGAAGACAGTGACGATCTATGAAGCTTCACTAAATAAATCAAAGATCACCTCACTCACACTCTGTGCGTAACTGATCTCCTACAAACCCTAAGAATGGGAAAAGAAAGGTGAGTTAACTTCATTAAAGGGGAAAATAATGCCTCTGAGCATCATGGTGCTGAGGTTTGTGTGCAGTTGCATAAGCAAAAGCTGGTCTCGAAGGCGGCTGCCCAAGGGTAATTAGAATTGCAGGCATTTATAATTATAACATTCTATAATTATAGAAAGGATAGCACTTCCACTTATGCACAAATGCATAGCTAATTGTTCAGTGATGACTGGAAGGAAAAGAAAGAAAAGTACGATGACTATTTAATGACCTTTCTGAAAATGTATTTAAAGTGTATTTAAGTGCAACTAAGTCTTGTTAAATTGCCATTCTTCCCTGTGCTTTTCATACTAGGGAACAATGTGGCCTTGGGCTGAGCGCTGGCCATGCTGGAGGCTGAGTGGTGGCCTAAGCTCTTTGCCCGGATGGATGTAGGTGACGAGAAGCTGTGGATGGATGTCTTTATTAAAGGCTTGATGCTTATGGTCAGCGTCATGCTATCTAATGCAGACAGAAATGAGGAGGGGTACCTGCACATGTGATTGTGAGTCCCAGCAGAATTTTCTTTCTCCTGAGAGAGAAGTGACTTTCCTTTGAGGAGATGACCAGCAAGAACCACACGGTGCTTTGGGGACATGCAACAGCCACCCTGAAAGAGCTGTTGCTATTGTGCCTTCCAGCAAAAGCAGGAGCACTGCAGTTCAGGAGTCTTGGTCTCATCAGCAGAGAAACTCCATTCATCAGAGATGCACAACCTCACACACTGCCTTGGTGCTCTTGCACCAGCTGGCATGTCGGTAGGATTGTTACTTCTTTCATAACCAGATGTTAACTCAGGGCTCAGCTGTTTATCTGGACACACAGGCTGGCATCAAAACCACTGATGATGGCTGTAAGTCTGCTGCCATCCAGAGCAGTTCAGTATTAGTCCCCAGGTATTTTTCTCAAGAAAAATTAGTTGCTTGTGCCCATATCCACCGCCAAAAGCACACTTTGAATACACCAGCAAGCCTGACAGGGACGGAGACATCAAAATCTGAGACTGACAGACAGGGAGAGGTAGAAAGGAGACAGCTACCAAGACCTTAAACAGCACAGCTCCCAAGGGGCAATTGCATCAGAAAGAAGCAGAGCACTGCCGAACCAGTTTTAGCTGCAGAGCTGGGACCCAGCTGTGCTGTTAACAGCTAGGTCTGCTAAAGCAGACCTCAGCAGCCTCAGCATAGCCCTCTCCATCACTCCTTTGCACTTCAGAAATGGAGAATGTGCTGAAAGCTTCTTTCCCTGAGACTTTTCCTCTGGCAGGATATCAGTGAACTGGCATCTCATCTAGACATTAACGCCTTGAGTGGGCAGTGATGAGGAAAAAAAAGAGCCAAGATGCTGCTGTTAAGGAACAATTTTTCCATGTAATACATGTAGACCAGGAAGTTTCCTGACAGTGAATATTATCAGAACTGATGCTTGATCATCCTTCGCTGGAAAATTCTTTCTAGCTGTATCTGGCTGGTCTTGTGTTAACAGATATGAGACACGAGGCCCAGCCTTCATTTGTTAAAAAATGCACAGGCAAGGAACAACCTTACAGTGGAAAATACAGAAATATAACACAAATTTGTTTACATTTTTCCAGACTGGGTTAATGGAAAAAGTTGTCACTTGACTGTTTACATTTGTCAAGATAAATTTACACAGGTTTTATTTAGGCTGTAAGATCCAGCTGGGACATATTTGCTCATTTCTGAAACAGTCATTCCACTTGCAAGACAAAGGAAAAGGCTAAGGTTTGAACTGACTCCCCCTCTCCACAAGGAAAATAATTAAAAAAAAAAAAAATCCCACAATCACATTAAGCTCCTGTGTATAAAAGATTCATACGTTAGCATTAGACTTAGCGCTCTTGAGGGTTTTTTCAAAGTAGCCTTGAATATATGGTTCTATATGTTTTCTTTAAAATAATTTTCCTTAAAAAAATCTTGCCAGATATTAATTCCTTTGGGCATCTGAAATAATGCTCATGAGGATTGCTTGGCTGCTTGGGAAAACAATTTTTAGAGACAAATCTGAGGTCTGACTCTTTTGAAAGAAGGGCATTGAGATACCTTGCACAGGATTATGCTACGAGACATTTTTAAAAGAAGCAGCTGGTTTCTTCCAACCTGGGCAAGAGACAGACAGAATTTCCTTTGTTTTTAATAGATTTTAAACTAACCCTATTGTTTAGGGAAGGACTCTGAGCTACCAAATGTCTGAGCAATATTGTGTCTTGTCTGTGCTACACCATCTGCCTTTGTGAAGCTACTGCAATATTAGAAGTTTTCCTGTATGGCAGTTCATGTTCTATGTATGCTATGATATCTTTTCATAGTATTAACTTAAATATTTCAATATTGTCTCAGGCTTAAAGAAAAAATCTCCCTTCTCCCCCCACTTCCCATCAACAGACATTATTATGTTCACTGGAATTCAGTAATTCTAGCAGGGGGTAGAGGGCTCGTATAGTGCACTTGTAGGGCTTTTCCTTGAGAGTGTATGTAGAATATGGCTTTACGTTTTGGGCAGAGCAGTGGACATACCTAAATTTCCAGCAGTGCCTTGCTGGCTGACAGATGGCAAGACAGACATTATCTCTCATCAGGCATCTCCCATGTGTCTCATGGGGTGAGGCAAAAATGGGCAGAAATAAAAGATTTGTCATGGAAATGTAAATAATAGTTGTACATCAACAGAAAGAGCAGACATATAAAGTCATATAAAACTCTAAGAGAGTGACTAAGTTAGATTATCTAGGCAAAATTCAGAAAATTTTCCAGTTCACTGACTGATACTGAATACAAACTATAAGGACTGGAATTCTAAATGTGTCCATAGTTAACTTAAAATCAGAAGTGATCTTGAAATACGGTACTAGGTACAGTCTACCTCTACCAAAACACAGATGATGTATCTAGGACAACAGAAATATGCTGTAAGTGAAGAGGGGAGAAATCACTTCCTTTTCTCATTTTGAGAGGCGCAAGACAGAAACTCAGTAGTTTTAAAATTTAGCTGAGTGAATGGAGGTTTAAATAATGCTTAGCTATGGCTCAAGAAAAATTACAAACTATTCACAGACAGCTGTAAGTTGCATAGGTGCTTGCCAACATATAGAACGAGTCTGAGGTTGATCTCTATACATATTGAACACCTAAGAGCCAACAGAAGGTGCCTCAGGACAAGCTGGCAGTTTGACTTCCAAATTAAACTGGCCTTCTTGAATAGTTCCTCTATTCGGCTATCAAGAGAGTCCTAAAAAGTCCTATTAAAGCGAAGAGGAACCTTGACTAGAAGGAGACTGCCCACATCAATGTTCATCATCCAAATAACTTGGAATCAGACCACAGTTTCTTCTTTAGAGTGTTCCTCTAGATACACAAAAGCCTTGGAAAAGTCAGGTTTAGCACTAAACTCTCCCTTATTCTTGTTACCAATGACTGCATCAGGCAAGCCTCTGAAACACCTTCCTCAGAAAAACAGGAAGAAACCCAATTCCTTCTCCTTGGCTTAATTTTCCACCCTATGTATTACAGGTGGGAGACAGGCTTGGCAAGAGGGATGCTTTTAGGGACTGATGGACACAGACTAATAGGACTAAGAGACTGCAAAAAAAGACAAACAAGACAATGTAATTTCAATATGTCATTAAACATCATCTCTAACATACGGTAAAAATTGCCTGGCTTGGTGAAGGTAGAATGTAATTCACTGACTTCAGTAACTGTTATAGTACTTACCCCAGTACTGAGATCAACTGAAATATTATTTTGAGCAAATGATAATAAAAATGTATGTTTTTAGAGTTTTGCGATTCAACATTTTAATACTATTTTTATTGCTCTTAATATTAGCACTGCATTTCAGAGGCAACTATGGGTTTTTTCTTTCATCTCTCAAGGCCGTAATCCAGTTCCATAGGAGATGTAATTATCTACACCAAAGGGATGCAGATTATTACGCATGAGAAATTAGTGTGAAGGGATGACTAGTCCAGCAAGATTTTTTTTTTTTTAATTGAGAAGTTATAAAGGTCATAGGCACTGCGGTCTGATGGAATCCGGCTTTCTTTTGCACATTTGCCTTCACATTTGCCTTTTGAACATGAAAGAGAATATTTTTTTTTTCTGTGGAGAGGAAAGGTAGCTATTCTGCACACTTTTCCATTAATGAGAAGCTGTTCTGTATGAACAATTAAACCAAAAATAAATAAAGTCTATTTCTATCCGGGAGCACAATCCCACCACATAGTCTAAACAATGGTCTTTGAAAGTTGGCCTAACTCCAGAAAAAATTACAAAGCAAAGGATGTTCAGTTTTAAAATGTGTTAAACAAAGGAGAAAATAAAAAACTCTTGAATTTACATAACAGATTTGTTTGTTTTGATCTGAACTTTATCAACCTCAACTCAAAAGCAAAGAATTAAGCTCTCAGTTGTCAATTTTAGTGGTTGCCCTGGCAGACACTGGAAAGGTCACAACTGAAATTTGTTATAGACCAATAATTATGTATGCAATTTCCTGTGATACTCCTTTTTTTTTTTAACCTCTTTTTGAGCTCATGTGTGACTGAAGACCTAAAAACTGATACTTGGAGCATACAGAAGACAGAGTAGCAAACCCAGATACTAGGGCGAAAAACTGAAAAGTTGCAATAATTTTGCAAATACAATTGTATATTATATTTAGATTTCTGAACATCCATCTATTCAATGCCTTGTCTAAGCTGCCCCTAACCAACTTATCTTTCCTCTGTTCTCTCCAGTTAACCAATATCACCCTGGAGGCTTGCACTCTGCTTGGGAGCTGCCCACCTCTCACTGCACAGTAAGCCACACTGTTGCCCACAACCTCAGTGGTTTCTTATGGAAGTTTTATGAGTTTGCTGAGGATTTGAAGTAAATTTTTTATCAGCTAAAAACTAACTTTTAAGGAAAAGAATAATGAGAAAAGCTTCTCTAGTAAGAGCCTCAAGATTTCTCAGGAACTTTATGCCTAAATTCTGTGAAAAATTTTAAGTCTTTGTAGTGCAATAGTCTAGTGTTCTGTTATGACGTTATTTTGTTAATTAAAAATGCATCCATTGTTGCCACTCACCATAAATGAAACCTTGTGCTGTGATCTACCTGCTGATAAAACACATTGCCTGCTTCCTTCCTTCAGTGTGGTGGCCAGGTGCCTTCGCAATGCAGTTAGCAGTCCTACCTCCTCGTGTAGCTCCACACCACAGGGCTCTGAGACTGAGCAAGCATGGAATGTGGGAAATGGCTTTGCCTGTGAAGAGGCATTTTGACTGCGTTGCAAAAGGAAATTAGCAATGGAAGTACTGTTTGGAGCCATGGCAGGATTTGTGGGAATCTGTATTCCTTCAACCTCAAACCATACATTACTTTACAGAACTGCAAAGGTAGATCATTCTATCCCAGTGGTGGGAGCAAGGGCAAAGGCTGACACCCCAGCTAGAGAAGAAGTTAAACAGCACTGGGTGATAAACAACAGTGGGCTTATATTTACACTGAGGAGCAGAAGATACATACTAGAGATTGCCTTGATTTTTCATTTCCTTAGGGCCAAGTTTAAAACTCAAGGCAAACTTCCAGATTGGGTCCCCAGGAACTATACTTTGTTCTTGAACTCGGTGGTGTTACTAGGAGTGAAAAGACACATTTTTTTGCTTAGTGTATATCCTTGCCACCTCTGTCCTGCAGCAAATGCCCAGAGGAAGATGAGGTTCTTTCATGACTTTAGAGAAGAGAGCCTGGGGTCTGCATAAAATAATATTACTGATCGATCCAAGCTTATGTTAAGATTTTACGCATCTGGGAGTACTACATGGGCATGTAAACAGAAGATGTGTGCAGTGTGTGCAGTGCTTGCTTCAGGCTCTCTCCTCTGCATGTGGTAAATCTCTGGAATACACAAGAGCACACAGTTGTGAGACAAATCTGCAGTCAATCTGACTTCTCTGGCATTGAGGACCTCTTTGTACGAGGGACTCAGGGAAAGGGTTTATGGACCCTCTCCTCTGTCAGAATTTGGACATTTCATCACTGATCCCAGTGCAGCTCTTTTATGCTACCAGAGACCACTCCACTGCTTGAAATGGACTATGGAAATAAGGGCGGCACTGCTGGGAAAGCACTCAGCCTGACTGCTTATGTTGCTGAGTTGTCTGGCTATTTATAGCTCTCACCACAAACAGGTACTCTTGTAGGGCTTTAATTTTAGATCCTAATGTTCAAATTGTACAGCTTGCAGTTCTGTAGGCAAAACACACCTGAAAAGCCTACTTGACTTGGACATCTCCTTGTCTACACCACAGTTTACCAGCCTAGTTAGCCTGCTCAGGGCACCACAAATTCCTGCTGCTCTGGGTGCTTGCAGCCTGGGGAAAGCTGGGCATGGAGCAATGATGGCAGCAGGAGAGAGCCTGTACCTGCTCAGTTTACATCTTTCAGGAAGGTAAGACAAACAGAGGTCTCTCCATAAGTATGCAGTCACCTGCACTGGGAAACTACCAACAGCCTCAAGTGTCCGAGACTTACAGTGTTGACTGGGGCTCATTTTACCTGCCTTAGCTTCTGCATAATCTTCCTTTTTCTGCTTGTTTAAACTATAAACTACTCTGAGCAGGGAATTTCTCCTACTGAAAATACAACAGCGCTGGAGATGAGGACTTTGGTTTCAGGCGAAAAGTCCCAACTTTAAAGTTATAAGGGCTACGTAAGTTACAGTGTACAGGCTACATGAGCACACACACGTGGGTAAGTGTGTGCATATATAGATATTTGTACACGCATAGACACAGATTTGTACATACATACATAATACTTTTTTTTTTACTTGACATATGTACACAATAAGAAATTCTACTTAGGTATAGACACCTAAATCTAGATTTACCGCACCTGACTCCCTTCATGAGCAAAGGGGGGAAACAAGAAATGCTCCATCATTAAACCTCAGCCAGTAGCATTACACTATGGAGTGGTTTATGCTAATACCATATTTCAAAAACTGAAGCAGTCTGGAGAGAGGAAAGGTAGACTGCAATGAATCATATCAATCTATAACAAAAACTGAAACAGTCCTGAGACTATTCAGTCATGATGTTGCACCTTTACTGAATCTGCTCAAGTTCAAAATTCATCACAGCAGATTGTCACTAACACTATATAGGGCTATTGGTTCAATATTCCCATTAGAGGTAATAATTTCCTGCATTCTGGAGATACTAATGTAAAAAATATTTTCTACACAAGAAGAGCTGTGTGCATTTGCCTTCAAAGAGTACAAACAGTACAAACAGTTTTTGTCTTAGTTTCTTTATCAGTGTATCATTAATGGAGACTTGCTTAGCTTCATTGCCAGCAAAGGACATTTCTAAGAAGCCTTGAACTAGAGGTTTCTCCTGGGAGGAGTTCGGGGCTTGGGGAAGTACCCTCAGATGCAAAGAAACTCTGAGGAAATCTGATTTGCAAATGTACATGAGGGAGAGGATTGGAGGGAGGAAAGAGAGAAAAATAGCTTTGAGGATCAGGGAAAATATTATTTTAGCTAATATTTCTGCCAAAAGAGACTCCTCCTGTTCCACTTGCTAACATTCCCTTTAGTGAAAAGGACCCTGGCACATTTTCATAAAATCTGAAGCAAGCAAGGTTCACCCTAGAAAGATTTATATGCACAGGAAAGGTAAGTTTATTCCCCTAATACAGGTCACAATGTGGACATTCTTTTTCTGGTTTTACAGTGCTTTCTTTGGCTATTAATTTCTTCCAAGCTGATATAAACTGCCCTGAAGAACGTAAGATGCTCTGAATCTGAACTAGTGACCCTGAGGAAGCTAAGTGCAGTGGTCTACGATGTTGGCAGTCCCCAGCTCTCTGCTCTACTCTGTTTGCACATTAGGAAGGAGAAAAAGCAGGGCCTGGTTTGCACCATTTCACAGTACAGCACAGGAGCTTTTGTGGCCAAGTATTAAGATGTCAGGTCATGAAAAGGAAGAGGGGGCCAAGGCTGGAAAAAGGATGGCAGCATCCTAAAGTACTTCACTGGCTGCTTGGTGAACACAAGCAAGAGCCTTAGCACCATGCACATACCAACACCGCATGAGCATGTCTATGTGGTTCTGCTTCCCACCTTATCATACATCCTGGATGCATTGCTGGGCCGGCAGGCTCTCGGATATCCCCCCTCCTTGTAACCAAGTCTGAGTTCACCCAGGGAAGCATCTCCTATGGCCACCTAGGAAAGAGGTCTTCTAGTACCTGTAAGAGGAGGAACAGCCTTAAATGAATGGAAAGCCTCCATGTACCAGCAGGTTAGCTTCATGGTGCAGCTCTCCTAACTGCTCCCTAAAAGCATAGATTATGGCACAAAGGTGGAAGTAACAGCAGGGAGTGGTAATTGGGATGATCAGAAGAAATGCTGTGGAGTGAGATGATCTGCATAGAAATATTTGCAAATCTGTCGCAAACTGCAGAGTTCCTCATGAGTCCTCGGGACTATTAGTGAAGTGTTCAAGGCCTCATTATAGCAAATGATCCAAAGTAGATCAGACCTTCCAGACACAGCAGCTTTGAAACTCACTAAAATCTGCATTCCAGACTGTTAATTCCACTTGGAAAGCCTTACTATCTAAGACTAAGGATTAGGGTGAAAAAGGGTTGTTTAGCGGCTTCCATCGACCTGGACAGAACAACGAGGCAATGACCGCTCGGAGCCCAGGCTCCAAAAGGACAGGTTGCAGTGTTGCTGAGAGCAAGCCAGCCCCACTGAGGTGGGGCAAGATGCAAGGCCTACTCACTGCTGAGAACAACTGTGGAGATGTTACAGACCAGCTGGGGTCTGTGGGCTGGACAGTGTCTTAATTTGGAAGGTTATTGGGAGGGCATAAACTAAACAACTATTTATACATACTCACAAATAAGACCAAAGGCAAAGGGAGCAAAGTGAAAGGCGGTGGGAGTTGCTGACATCCAGGAACCTGGCTCTGAGGAGACCATTCAGCCCTGGGGATCACGTTTCATCATCAACCAAAATGTCAAGTATTTTAGTCAGAAAAACATACTCATGCCAAGTTACCTAATATTTCCTTTGGGAAAGCAATTCTAAATGAGTTTGAATTATCTCATGACAACCAGAACTTTTTTTTGGAAAACTAACAGAGAAATTTAGCACTCTAATCCTTTCTAGATTCTTTTACCATGCATCCCTACTTTAAATGAAATTTAGCATTGACACAGCTCATTACTGCTTTACAAGTATCTCATTACAGCTTTGGCAGATGGACCTGCAACAGCTAATATAAAGTTCAGTTCATTCCTTTTCTTTTCCCTTTCTCTTCTTCCATCCCCCAAATCAGTAAACAGGATTTTCCAAGCTGGTT
This sequence comes from Tetrax tetrax, assembly GCA_009806455.1. Lineage (NCBI taxonomy): Eukaryota > Metazoa > Chordata > Aves > Otidiformes > Otididae > Tetrax > Tetrax tetrax. The sequence continues at coordinate 166,740 of WHYT01015827.1, forward strand.
TATGAAATATACCCTGCAAACACCAAGATATTTTCTATCCAGCTGTTCCACGTTAGTGAAGATTTGTTTCTTAGCATCGGGCAATGCTATTATAAAATAACACCTAACCCAATGATTAATGTTGAAGAAACTGCTGTCAAGAATGTGGGTGTTTCCTGAATCAATACAACCTTCCACAGACCTCAGTAAGTCTTAGTTAACAGTTTTCTAGTACAAGTGAGAAAACAAAGTAACTTCCCGAGTAAAGGAGACTTAGGAGTGTTCTTTGTGGCTGAAGCTGTGAAAAGGTCCTGGCAACGCACTTTGCCAGGCTGCTGCATGGGACTCCTCTTGTGCACTCTTGTAATGATCAGTGAGCCTGGGCTGAGCCCTAGAGCGGGAGGGCAGGGATTACTCAGGCAGCCCCAAGGTCCAGCAAGTCCCTACAAAGGAGTGCTGTTATCTGGAGAGACTTCTACAGCTGCTTTCACACGCCCAGAAACCTGTCTGAGAGGGCATCATGCTGGTTTGAGTCCCTCTATATGACTCTCCCACACACATACAGTTTTCACCCCTGTTTTTTATTCTATGGTACACCTTTAAGAGAGGCAATAGGGAACCTCATCTCAAGAGGACAAGGAGGAAAGGAAAATGCAACTGAAATATAAGTCCAATACATACATGACATCTACCAGACACTCAGTTTTGCTGATCTCAGCTACAGTATATAATGGCATAGGTTCCACGTTTGTCAAAAGAGAGAGAAAGAGTGAAAAATAACCTGTTTTTCTAGATACAATTAGCCTTGAGCTTAAATTACATAATAGAAGAGTTTGAAACTTGGGCTATGGTTGTGAAGCAAAAAATAAATCTGCTGGAGAGGTTTGCAAAACCTCACACCACCAGGTTCACCCATCTCTAATTGAAACCTTTCCTCTAGCTCCAAGGGCGAAACATGACGTGTCCTAGAAGTGCCCTCACTCCCACTGCTTGGTAAGTGGATTGCCTTCCTGCCTCAGGCAGCTTTTGGATTATATCCACTGTCAAAAAAAAAAAGAAGCTCATCTTGCACTAGGGCTTGACTCTTCATATTCTTCAAGTGGTCTAAAGCTCTTCTCATCTGGAAATTTTCCATTCTATTCTGTAACATCTGAAGATATTTTTTTCTTTGCTCTGTACCATATGTCACACTGGAATCAAGATGCCAATGTAACAAAGACATTTTGACCAATAAATGCCAATATGGGGAATTTCTAGTTTAGCAGCATCAGTCAGGGCAGAAGGGATTGATTTAACTCGAACTTAATGGACCAAGCTAGGAACAAAATCCTCTCTCTTCATGACAAGGATAGGAGCTTCCTTATTTTTAAAAAATTAATTGCACCTCCTTAAACAGTTCCAGCCTTAGATAAAATCTTCATTAAATTAACGAAAATTATTTCTGCACTGGAAATAAAAAGCATCAGCTTTGAAAAATAAACTAGCTGAAAGGTTCTCTCAGGGAAAGGAAACATCCTAATTTGTCTATTGTTAGAAGACCAGCTATATTTATTTAAAATGTTTAATTAAACACACTTATTGAATACATTCACTTTTCCTGTTCCTATCTATTCAAGGCTTGGTACAACTTACACATGTTTGTAACTATTTCTGTAAGCATTACCACAAGAAAATTAATGCCACAAATAAAACTACAAATTCAGTTTTTAGTTTGTAGCCTCCCATTCAGATGGAACAGACTTTGTACGTGAAAACGAACCAAGATAGGAAGCAAGCATGAAATTATGGGGGAAGGCAAATGGAAAAGATTCAACATGCTCCTTACAGTAGAATCCTGCAGCTGTGGCAATAGGCATGGACGGAGGAAATGAAGTTTGAAGGAGGGAAGACTCGTAAAAAGCCTCAAAGCAGCATGTTTGGGTGATGATGTGAGATATATTTCCTAACTTGGGGAGCGTTTCTGTAAATAGTTGCCTAAAGAGAAAGCCTGCTTGTAGTTTGTTATGAACATCCTTCCTTGTTATTGCTTGGTAGATAGTCCATAAAACATCACCCTGGTCATTTCGTGTTATTTTGTTCTTTTTTGTTGTTATTTCTAATACTTCATCCATTGCTGCTTTTAGCTTTTCTGAGCCTAATTCTGCTACCTCTACCTTGCCTTATGTGCTTTCACTCCCATTATCTTTAAATTAACTAAATGCCACTATGTGCAACACATGGACAGAAGTTGAGACCATCCCACCGTGTAAGACGCAAGGAGATGCTGGCCCACCCCTGTATCAGTCAGAGACCCTGCAAGTGCTGGGTCTCCTCCTGCTCCATAGCTGCTACTTCCCAACATGGATAGCAATAGGTGAGTGCTGGTGATTTACACCTGCCTCGGCATCCTGATCTGCAATGAAGACATCAGTCTTCATCTTTCAAGGCCAGGTTGGATGGGGCTCTGAGCAACCTGATTCGGTTGAAGATGGCCCTCCTCCTTGCAGGGGTTTGGACTAGATGACCTTTAAAGGTCTCTTCCAGCCCTAACAATTCTGTGATTCTATGGTCTTTGCAGTGCCTGCCCAAGAGGGCCCAGATCCCTGAGCAGGACCTCTGGGTGTTACTGCACACACATAGCTGGGCACACATCTTGCCTCCTTCCCCTGGCCACAACCCAGAAAGGAGAATCCAGCTTCAGGGTGGAGCTGGGCTCCTGGGAGAGTGCTGGAGGCTGACTTCCCAGAGCAACAAGGTGCTTCAAAAGCTTTTCCTTCAGCCAGCCAGGCAGAGCAGCAAGAATTGTCTTGCCTTACCCATGGCATAAGACAAGCAAAAATGCCGTCCCGGCATCATGTCTTTGTGGAGAGAGAGCCGGACACCAGCATGCACTGCCACAATACCTCCTTTCTATTTGGCAGGCAATGGAAAAACACCACAAAGGCTTGCCGTCAAGAAAGATGTAATAGCTGGATGTAAGTGAGGTAAATGCAGTTTTGTTGCTAATGGATCAGCAGGGGAGCTGCAGTGATGTGTTTTCACCTCTGCTTTGAGTTTGATGAAATCACGGCTGGGAAAGCAATGTTCTCGCTGATTCATAAGCTGCAAGTACTGTGGAAATATAGATTTACTCCCATCACTCAAGTATTTATTAAGTTAATAAGTTTCTGAAGAAGGCAATATAATAACAATGAAAGTTTATCTTCTTGAGCTACCTCTCTTCGTTTTAACTTCCAACAAAGGAGTGACATTTCTGTTTGTCCTCATTCCAGCTTCAAGCACTCACTCCAGTGAAAAAGAAATATTTCCATACCAAACTTGCAGGAACCTAAGAAGGTGCTTGTAATGAACTGTATTATTTTGGATATGGGTAAGTTGGGTACTAACAGTATAAGCTAACATTCAGCCCAAACTCAAATGATGGCAGAAGAGTCCAAACAGCTGAAAAGGACACAATGAAGGAACAAGGCCATAGTTTATTTTCTGTTCCTTTCTGAAAATAAGTTGACCTTCAAGTTTCTCTTTTGTTTACCCAGAGTCAGGGCTTTAAGTACAGCTAAAACATTCAGTGATTTCACTTAGACATATTAGATTTACAATGCACACTGAGCTAGTGTTACAAGCTTTTCTTGATTCTTGGCAAGTTTGCTTTGTTTCATTTGGTCCTTAGTATGGACAATGAGAATTTATCTCAGTGCTGAACTGAGGATTTGCTTTTTAGGAGGTATGAGCTCCCAATAGTTGAATGGAGACCAGCATTTCCTCCATAGTTCTGAAAAGGAGGCTTCCCCATTCAGAGGAATCATTTATTCTTTAAATATTAGCCCCAATTCCAATTCATGATTCATTTGATTTTTCTCTTTTTTTCAGTGTTTCCTGCTATGGTGTTGCACAACCCATAATCCAATTTAAAGTTTTCATTTCCCATTAATATGGTGGGTTCGAAACTGCTGTCTCAATACATCACTCAATAACTATAATGCATTTCTATCTTTGCCCCATTTTTATCTGTTCATTTCACCAGTAGAATAATTATTCATTTATAATGGAGTGTATGTTCCAATTGCATTATTAATAATAAAGTGTTATTTGGCTGGTACATATGTATCTGTAACAGCTCTGGGAAGGGTAAAAATAGGTTCTCCAAATACAATGAGGGGTTGGAGGGAGGGAAGGAAAAGTGCTATTATGATCGAAAAAAGATGATGTGAATATCCTTTATAACTGCAGTCGCCTGTGTAAATATTTATCCACATGCTACCTGTAAGCCAAACTATGTATGGTGCAGGACTCAGAAATAAGGATTCAGCATGAGTTTCCTATCAATTCCTTGTGATGGAAATTGGTGTCATCACCTGTCTTTTCTGGCTTTCTTACACTTACCTCAATGCTGTTTACACTGAGATTTAAGCTAGTAACATAGCTTGTCACAAAACCGTGTAGAGAAAGCCAGGGACACGTCTGTGCAGATCAGAGAAGAGGATAATATATTTTAGTGCCACTGGCAGGCAAGCTGTCAGCGGCACTACCAGGGCTCGGTGCTCGGGCTCAGCCTCCTCGCCAAGCCTCCATGGGCTCGCCAGCCCTCTTATGCGGCCACTGGCACCAGCCAGGGACAGACGTCCACGCTGAGGTGCCGCGGGGCAAGGGGATGGGCCACAGGCACACCTACACAAACAGCCCCATCTCAACTCTGCTGGAGCTCTACCCCAGCAGCTCACAGATTTCTACCTCTTCAACAGCTCCTTAGCCACAAGAACAACAAAATATATCCTGACAAGTGGCTCACCCCAAGACAAGGGAGGAAAAAAGATACAATATGATCTTGCCATAGTTAAATACCCTGAAACTAATAAAAAAACAGCAGAGTGGAGAAGGATAAATGTGAGCTGGGTGGATAAACTTGAGAAGAAAATAGGATATGATACAGTTTGGTGCTATTCAAGGTTTATCTTGGGATTCGCATTTCTGTAATGTACCTAGATGGTTTGCACTTTATTGTTAATGATGGTAACAATAGAGATGTTCAAGCGAATGAAGCAAGTGCATTTAAAGATAAAACAATGAAATAGTACGGTTAAGAGGAATACAATTAGTATTTCAGGGCTTTTCTTGCCTTGAAAGCTGATCCTTAACAAGGCTACCTAAAGCTCTGGAAATCCCACTGTAGGCAGCAATAGGGGTGGTGGACTTGATACCGCTCTACATTCCCTCTTCTTCTGTTAGGACTGTATGGATTCATTCAAGGAGCAGGAGATAGTCACTGCCCCATCAACATATTTATAGACCTGCCCAAATAGTCAGGGATTTGTGAGTGACCACTGGTGAACATGGCAAGTCTGTCCTGCTTTCAAATCATAAGGTCATAAGCATACAGCCCAAGAGCACTGCGATGACTTCTACTTTATTGATCCAATTTTTAGACCTGTTTTATTAGTGCTATTTATTAGATTTATGAGTGATATTTGATTACAGCCTCTGGACCCTGCCGAGTAGAGCTTTATTTTATCAAGCGGAGAGACTTTAAGGTACACCAAGGAAATCAGGTGATAGATAGAAAAAAAAATCTCATTAATCTTGTTGTTTTCCATTTGCGAGAGTTTTCCCTGTTTTGGAAGGGATAAGCAGGGAGAGAATTTTCAATAGTTTGGGGTACATTAGAGTGTTATAAACACCAAGCCATTTTTTTCTCAAATTTTCTGAAAGAGTGACCACCCTTACACTGCTTTTTGGTTCTTCTTTTTCTGTCTCAGATGCCTTCCTCTGAGCTTCCTTTTGTCCCTGTGCTCCCCCTGAGTTGGCAGAAGCTCAGTTCCTTCAGGTTGGGAAAGGAAGAACAGGCTGTCATTACTGCATGCAAGCATAAGCATTCATTTCCTCACCCAGCAAAGTACCAACCTGCTGCCAACTGACTCCACATCTTCCAGTATTTTGTGGTCTCCTCTGAATCTTTTCGTTATCTCCTCTGAAACTTTCCATGACTCCCTACTGATTGTTACCACAGCTGGAAAAAGGCTGATGCAGAGTAAAAGTGAGAAGCAAAGGTGCGCAGATATAAGTGTGAGGGGTGCTTACAACTTGGCAGAAGAGAGCAAGCTCAAAGGCACAGGTGGCAACAGAAGTGAAAGGGTTCACAGGTGCCAACAGCTCCCTATGAAGAGTATCTGGGCACAAAGGACACTGCCAGGCAATATCACAGCCTGATTCGCAAAGAACTCCAAGAAATAGTGTGGTTAATTGCAGCGGAAAGGTTATACTTTTACAGAGCAATAAGGAGGTCTAGAGCAAGTTTATAAAGAGATCTGATTCATCAAGAGATTAACACTTGGAAAAGTGCATTAAAACAGATCCTCAGTACACGGGAAAGCTGGATATATAATTTACTCATCAGCCTTATTCTGAGTGGTTTCATTCTTTAGTCTTCTGCCTCTAACACAATACTGACCTTGGGATCTCAGTAACAATGACTGAAAATAAAATATTTAACTTATATCGCCTTTTTAATGTGGTAAGACTTCTACAAAGTCACAATAACTTATTATTGGCAGGTAGTTGCCAAAAGACCTACTAAAACAGGTCAGTCTGTGAGCTGAAAACAAGCTGTGTATTTAAGGTTTTCTGTTTGCAATGAGTGTGGTTTCACCTCATTATATGGTGATGTTTCTGACCCCAGTTTAGGGTTTTATAGAGAACAGTATGGGCTCAAGAGCAAATAAAACAATGATTGATTTGGTACACTCCCATGTAAACAGTTCTTTTTTTTGGAGGCAGCTGCTAAAACTTGACAATCTTTATCATATAAAAGTAGACATATGGAAACAAAGGAAAATATATAGGTCAAGGAAACATAACCTCTTACATCCCATGTTTTTCCTAACTCACACATTTTTAATCTAGAAGAAGAAGGAAAGGACAGCCTCAAACAACTTGAACCGGCTTTTGCATGGATAGGTCTCATAAACTGAAAGAAATGGTGCAACATTTTCCTAGTGTTGGACTAAGGGCGCTGATCCAACAAGTGCAGGCCTCTTTCCATCCAGCAGGTAGGGGGGAGTGCCTGTTATATGTGTCATCTTTTTACCTGGAAAAGTATGTATTCTGAATTATTAGGTAAGAGGGAACTTTTGGAGTATCTTTGAAGAGGCATACCTGGAGTTTCAGAATAATTGCCAAGACACTTTCTAATGTAGAGCCCTGAAACTGAAGGCATAGCAAAGAAATTTTCCTAAGTTGGCACGCTTTCTGCTTGGTTTCCCTGCTTTTTAACTGATGTACTGTTCTCTTACTGGTGGCACTGTGCCATCACCTCCTCTGCTTCTGACATGTTCTTGCATCTTGAACTCAGTCTGAGTATTTGGTCCCTGGGAGTTTTTTGTTGGTGGTGGTTTTTTTTTAATGCTGTGGGGACTGTTAAAGAAAAAAAACAACCCTCTCCAATTAGTAGATTTTCCAGCTGGAGAAAGCAAAGTTCCAAAACTATATATTAAAAGAAGGGAGAACTTCCCTAAATGTCAGTGACTGCAATAATAGGTCACGCATTGTAGAAGAGTTGTACTTGGAGCTTTTAAACAGAGCCATTAGAAACCAAAGCTTTTAGTGCTGACTGTAGTGTAATGTGCAGAATGCTTTGTAATCCTTGACATTGTATTGTTTTTACTCTCGTTTTATGTATTTTTCATCTTTAAATCATCAACATATTTACACTGGGGCTAGGGCTATTATCTCCATTTCTTATGTGATGAACTGTGCTGAAGACAGCCTGGGTGCCTCACTGAAGGGCACAGAGCAGTGAGTAAGTCAGGACTCCTGGCATCTGGGTACTTATGCTGCCCTTCCTACAGCGTATATTTGTTGCCACTTACCAGCTCTTGCTCTTCCCCAGAGACTCTATATTTGAGCTGGCATTCTGCAGAAAAGAACATTTGGCAGAATGAAACATTGCTTACTTTTCTGCTTACGTTGAATAAAAAAAACACATATGCCTATGATATAGACAGAGATACGTGATACATAGATCAAAATGAACAGTATAACCACAAATTTATTTTATATTTGCTTGCTGAAGTCTTGGCCAATCCTCTTTTCTGAAATCAATGAAGAGTACCATAGCTGAAATCATTATTTACTTCTTATTTATTTTGAATTCTTACCAATGGCCTGAAATGGGGACCTTCAGCCTTGAAGCTTCAGCCTCTGAGAGTCTATCGCCAGATCATTGCAACCTTTGTGTTGAAACAGCTGAGCCAGCAGCATGCCAGCAGAAGTTAGCAACACTTTTCATGACAAAGGGCTCCTCCAGGGAAAACACAGGGCACACTTGTGATCATTCTATGGCTGTGACAAAAAGAGACTGCACAAATGCTAGGAACCTGGGTGCTGAGTTTCTCATGAATGTGAAAGCCAAAACCCACATTCATCAGGGGCAAGAGGTCTCTGGCGCTTAGGAAATCTACAACGGTGCAGCACAGCTAAAGTGAGGAAGGATTATTCAGGCAATTGTAGGTCACAGCAGAGAAATATCTTTGAGTTAGTGGAAGAACAATTTCCCTGCCAAAACTATCTGTCATTTTCCATAATTTCCTCTGCAGCTGAAGCTAGATCACCTTCAGCTGAAGGCACTAGGTTTCTGGGTTGGCATGTATGGGCCACAGGAACTACGGAACTGACAGGGAGGAGAAGAAGGTAAGGAAACATGACTGGAGATGGGAAAGGGGGCAAAAGGCAAATTGAGATGGGAGAGAATGTGGTATGAAGAAGTAAGTGACCTGGTAGGAGATGAAGCAGAAAGTCAAAAATGGAGGAAGAAATGTGCTAGTCTAAACAGCTTGCTGCTGCCGTGGGAGTGGTTCCACCTCCCTAACCTCCACCTTGGGTAGCACTTCTTCCTCCTTCCCACTCACTCTGGCACTTGGCACTGTCTCAGTGAGGCAGTTCAGCTCACTAAACCATAGTAAAAACAACCTTTCCTCTTTCTCATTTTTTTCCCCCTTACTCTCTTTCTCCCCCAGCCAAATCTGTTTTCAGTTGGACCACTGGGCTCCAACAGGGCAAGATGACTTCACAGGAGCCAGGATTCAGGGCAGTGGATGCAGGACTGCCGTCTTCCTGAGCACACAAATTGATTCAGTCCCTTCCTGAAGCTTCACCCTGAGCTCAGCCATCCCATTCTCAGACAGTTGCAGGCACGTTTGCCTGCGCATTGGATCTGCACTGAATTCTCATCATAACCAAGGGAAGAAGGGTAAATGGTTGCTGGCCTGAAGTCTAGGAAGAGTTTTTGGGGAGGCAATAATGCATTTAAGAGATCTTATTTTGTTAAATCTCATGATTCAGAGGATCTGAATCAATCTGTTTGGTGCTGTCATTGCTGTGATTTAGGGTGCCTAAAGAAAATTCAATCACAGACTCAGATTTTGTTTAATCCTTTCAATCAGAACATCCTTGAGCACAAAGTTATTTAAAAAAAGAAAGCTGTTTACTAAAAAGTGCTATTGTTATATTATATGTGGATACATCCCTCATGTGCTGTTATTACAAGATTCTCTGCAGGTTCTGACCTCACAAGCATTTTAATCTCATCCTTTGAGTGTTAACCAGGTTTTGCAAATACAGTGCCAACACTTCTATGCCAGAGTGGACACACAGAGGCATATTCCAGCTGCTATAAGGTTACAACAACTTCTAGTGTTGTGAGGATTCACATATCCAAATCACAAACAGAAAATTTTAATTAAATGTGTCCTTAACTGCTCTGTCCTTCACATACTCTTAAGACATTGAATTCAGAAGAGGGCTACAAGAACAGCTTGATCTCAAGAGAAGTCTGTCTTACAGAGAGACTTGTACGCAAAATAGATTGAAATTCTTCAAAGAAAAGGTCAGAGATCTTGCCATGATACTGTATGAGGAAGAGATTTCCAATAGATTGTCCTTTGTGTCTGCAGTAGCAGAGCAGGTTTTGGCGACTGGAAGCTAAAGCAAGAGAACAGCCATCTTTCCTTCCCCCTGCCACAGCATCCCATAGGCATCAGTGTGGGGGGTGCATTTACAGGAGTCCCCACTGTACCATTCCCAAAGTAACACAGGGTGGTTGAAGATGGGGAAGGGGAACCTCAAGTGCATCTGATTCAAGAACCCCTAAAGCCTGGATAGTCACAGCCTTGGAATGCCACTTCTAGAGCACTCAAGGTTCACACAAACATCTCCAAGGAACCACGGCGTAGATGTCCTCACACATTTTCATGCCATACTTGACAAAAATTAGGTAGGTCTGTACATCAAGATATGTGATTGTTCCTGTCACCCTGATTCATTGGTCACTGTCATGGTTTAACCCCACTCAGCAGCTAAAATACCACACACTCACTCACTCACTCACTGCCCCCTACTATGTGATGAGGAGGAGAATTGGGAAAGAAAAGAAGGCTAAACTCTTGGGTTGAGATAAAAACAGTTTAAGAGAACAACAGAGGAAAAGAAAACAGAGACAGAAAACAAAACAAAATTATAGAAAATACTTAAGCACATAATATAGTATACAACAGCTCACAGTGAATCCCAATGCTCAGCTCCCTCCCAAGCAGCAAGAATCCACTCCTCAGCACCATCCCCACTTTGTATACTGAGCATGGTGTCACATGGGATGGAATAGCCCTTTGGCTAATTTGCAAACTATCCCAGCTGTGTCCCCCAACCACAGGTGCCACCAGCTCCAGCTCCTCTCCCAGCTGAGGTGAAAATTAACTCTATCCTAGCTGGAACCAGGACAGTCACCTAACTACCCTGGAGTCCATGTTGGGTCCAATCATCTCTTCATTTAAAAGGCACTTTTTACATCAGGGATATGAATTCTAATTTGGTACAATACACCACCACACCTAGCTTTCCTACTGATCATCTTGTTAATATGTAATATGAACAGATTAGAAAAAATATTTTGTAAGTACTGCTAAAAGTTTCCCACAGTTTTCCAAGGAAGGTAAGAAATTTGACAAGTTTTCATAAAAACATGCGTCAGTCTAGCTGATCTACCTGTACCGTATTCCATTAAAAAAATCCATCATAAAGTGCTTTCCTACTCAGCTCAGCAGTGTTATCATAGTGGCTTAATGCATTTATACAGCAGCAAGACAGACATTTGCATTTTATTTCCATTTTAACATGAAAGCCTGAGTCAAGGACTGTACTGCTTCCACTGTTTCTTGGGTATTGCATATTACTCACTAGTCTTATCAGAAAAAAAGAAACACTTGATCTGATATTGTGAAGTGCCTTATATAAGAGAGAGCATTTTAAAAACCTCTTTTTCATGTGGTTCTCAGCAGCACTTCACACGCAAAGAGCTGGAGCTGCCCCTTAAGACTGTTGTTGCGGGAAGAAAAATATGTTCTCACTCTCAGAGGCTTTAAGATCTCCCTGCAGATGGGATCATCTTTGCCTGGTACATTTGTATATCATAGAATTACAGAATGGTTTGGGTTGGAAGGGACCTTAAAAATCATTTAGTTCCAACCCCCCTGCCATGAGGGGTTCCTACCTTCTAGTAGATCAGGTTACTCAAAGCCCGGTCAAAACCTGGCCTTGAACACTTCCAGGGATGGAGCATCCACTTCTCTGGGAAACCTGTAGATTTCCAGTGCCTCACCATCCTCACAGTAAAGAATTTCTTCCTTATGTCTAATATAAACATACCCTCTTCCAGTTTAAAGCCATTATCTCTTGCCCTGTCACTACAGGCCCTTGTCAAAAGGCCCTCCTCAGTTTTCTTGCTGACCAGGATGTTTGACCTCCATGGAGCTAAACGAAAAACTCTTTACCTATTCTGTCAATTCAGATGTACAAGCAAGATACTACAACAGCTACCTTTTAGACAATGGGTCCCCACTGTGAATCTGGAACCCATAGTTTACTCTTCATGTCCCAAATATAAAGTATAGGGAGCATTATAGATTAGAGATCTGGAAGGCTCCCTTTCTGTGTAGTGAAAGATGCTGAGACGGGTGCAGGCAACTGGAAATGGTAGGTACTGGTATCCCTCTGAAATCACACCCCTTATTACTTTGAAACTTGCACTTTAAATCTGACATAGAGAAATTTTCTTTGTTTATTTTCAATGTATCAAATGTGACAAATCAGTATTTTTAACTCATTGCCTAGTAGTATCATTTCCCCAGGGAAGGCTTTTAACATTCCTTCCAGCCAAGAAAAAAAAAGTGAACTTTTAAACCAGGGCTTCTAACTATTCAGAGTCCTGACAACAAAACCAGACATTCATAGAGCTTGGTGAAGCCTACTACAAGCAAGTTTTGTTGCAGTAACCCATCTAGAGTAATCATACGGACTCACATGGTGTTCCTGTGGTCTCTCTAGTGCCAATAATAACCATAAAATTCTATGTGCTACCACTGCTGAAGTCTCAATAACATAAAAAAATCTTTGAAGCTTTAGAAAACTTAAAGCTTCTGCTTTGACTAGCTTTTGAATTTTATTTTGTTTTAATCGCTGTAAATGAGCAAGAATTAAAGGCAGAATCCCGGGGCACTGCTACAAGGGGAGACAAGAACTCCGTGCTGCTTTGTTCTCTATCATGGACATAACGTACATGCGTACCTGGAAAATTAACAGGTTGAGTGGGTGGAGTTTTATAGGAGGCCTCAGTTCTTTCTCTCTGTTTTCTTGCTTTATTTAAAACCATGAATTTCAACTTGTGGGCATGGCCTTTATGCAAAGCCAACAAAAACTCTTTAACAATAGTGTGATGCAAAAGAGCAAACTTCATGACCTCTGCCTACTAAAAAAATACAATCGAAAAAATGAAGGCAGTCACTGGCACATGGACAGAAAACAATTTAATGGCAGTCATTAAATTCTGATGAAAGAACCAAATATGGAAAAAAGCTTACCTGAACATGTAGTGAGCTGCTTAATGAATTAGATCACAGAATGACTTGCTTTGTAGAATAAAGTTTTAGTCCCATATTTAGGCATCTCCTATAAAATACTGCACTCTATATAAAATATTGACGGTGACCTCAGTCAAATCTAGTATTAATTTTCCTCCTCTACCACAAATAAACTTTTCTTTTCACATACTTGATTCTCTACCAAAGAGTCAAAGGCAAGAAAAGCTGAGAAAATATCTCTTTAGCCTGTTCCCAAACCAAATACCTAATTTCTTCTAATGTCTGTGTCAAGCAAACTTTACAGTCTTGATCATTATGAGAAATAAAATGTGAAGTTTCAGTTCTTGGTCTCCGGCAAACAAAACTATCAAACCTTTTTCCTCAGAGCTCAGTAACAATTTCTTGCTTTTCAAAACAGAGATACTGAAGCATGAAGCATCCCTAAGATACAGACCAAAACCAGAAATACCCTTGGCATCTGGGAAACTGCCTCAGTCATTGGTCTGGAGTCATTCACATTTTATCTTCTTTCAACTTTTCTGCTGCAACAAATTTCACTCTTAGGAACTCAATAACAGAGAAGCAACAGAGTTAGGTGGCTGCAGCCTCAGAGTAGCTTTGGATTCTGGTTGTTTTCTGACAGAGGCATCAGTCTGACCTTGCAGGTAGGCATCTAAATCTGTTAGCAAGATAAGGCATACCAGCACCTCTAACTTCAGCATTTCCTATGGTTACTTTAATGACTTTTCTTCACTCTCCTTTGCTTCCTACACTCATTCCAAATCTCAGTTGGAAATACCTGAATCTCCACTTTGCGTATAGCAATTATTGGCTTTTAAGCTAGAGGTGTCGGTGCCAGTCCAGGGTCCAAGCAAGGGACAGAGATGGTGGAAGTGTCACCGTTGCATAAGCCACACTTCTGAATCTCTGAGAACCTGTTCTGTAGTGCTGAATTGGGCATTTGCTAGATGGGGCTGCCAACACACTTGTAGAAGAATGTTTATGTAGTTAGGAATAAAAACAAACATTTCATAGGATAAGACACCCAATCTAACCTTAAAATAATTTATTCTTAAAAACAAAGAAACAGGAATATAATTCTCTTACTTTGTGGCCAAAGATAACTGTTGATGACAAGATAGAAATGGCATTCTGTGCCGATCTAAGATTTTTCTGCTGTGAAATCAGAAAGAATATATTTCATGTACTTGGCTGCTCTCAAAATACATGGAATGAACACTGCAGATAAAATGATGAGTCCAGCCTTCAAGGATGAGAAAGAAGCTTATGACTGACTGATGATGTAAGAGGAGCACGTAGTTGATAGTGTGCTAATTTTTTACAATTCACTTGCAAAATCCCTTTTGTTATCCTGGGATGACAAATCCCAGGATCTGCATTGCTCCAAAGTCTGTGTCTTTTTGCACTTGTTTGGGATTTATTTGGCTTCATCACCCACTGTAAGAAGAAAAACTCATCCCAATCTCTCCAACTTCCATTTAAGGTATACTTAAAATTGTAATTCTTTTCTATGCATAAAGACATGGAGAACTTGTGAGTAAAGCTTGAACCTGTAACACCTTTTTGTTTTTCAGAATTATAAAACAGAGTAGTGACTATTTGCCAAAAAGTGCAGCCATCCCACTGTAGTCCACAATCCTAATTTCTGAAAGAGAAGCCTTGCCTCTGTGCACAAGACGTGAATGTCGTGGTAAATGTAACAGGCACGCTCTAGTCCAGATTTTGTGTCACACAGTAAGTTACTTAATTGGATACTCAAAAAAAGAAAGAGGTATGCTTTTTATATGGTCCCAGAAATTGCTAGTATTTAAGTCAGAAATCCTTTCACAGTGGTTTTCCTTAAACTGCACAGCAGCTCTTGACAACAGATACTCCAGTTTGAACTCAGCTGTAACTAGTGGTTGCTCTACTAGCTTTAATAGGGGTGGGAAAAGAGTTGGAAATCATATGTTTGTATGAAAATACGTGACTGAGTGTATTAATTAGAAGCAGAAAGCAAGAAATATTTCAGAATGCACAGTATGGCCTTGTTTATGTAGACAATTTAACTTGCTTTCAAATTCCTCAACATATCTTTAACCCTGAGGTTATCCTGCTTCTCAGTGGAGATCACATTTTTTCTCATGTGCATACAAAACACGATTCATGCCAGAGAAGTGTCCACTGTGGGGAGAAGCTTAAAGAATGAGACCCTGTTTGCTGTGTATGTGAGCACAACAAGCAAGCCTACGAGCAGCATGGCAAGTCCATTCAGATGGAGCCTGTCCTGTCATCTCATCTACGCTTTCTTGTCCAAAAAGCCTTCAAGAAAAGGAACACTTCTGAGTGCTGTCCACACCCACAAACAGGTGTAGAAGTGGAAAGCTACTAAAGCAATTGGCCGTGGTAAACTCTCAAGAGAGATTTTGTAACCCACAATTGGCCAGGATAATCCCAGCCACGTAGTTAGTCTCCCGTGAAGGCTGTTTGACCTCAGAATTCTTTCTTGGCATGTGCGGCTGTTTTTGTTTTTTTTTTTTTCCACGTTCCTCCCTTGGGCATTCAATGGAATAGCTCTGTTTACTAGTGTTTCAGCCATTCCAAATATAATATGAGGATGTCAAAAATGTAATATTATTTCAGGTTTATAAACTTAAATTAATTTAAGTGGCATGTGATTAAAATAATGTAGAAACTTTAAAGGAATGTTACCAGATACCAAAACTCTCTTAGAAAGGGAGACCTCACAATTTGTTGGAGATTTTCAGAGAAGGTTCCTTTATAGGACAGTCTCCATTTTACATTTAAAATAATCACATTTTGAACAGTCTCAGATTTGTTGGAGTTTCATCCAAGGCAACTGTAGGTATACGTATCAAAGCAGAAGCCCCGATTCTCTGTGAATAAATATCACATATTAGCAAAGTAACGCAGCATTTGTTATCTTTAGTCCTATAAAAAGAAGACATACAACTTATTAGTTCAGCACCTCATGTTCTAATGAGTCTTCAAACTTTTTTTTTTATTTTATGATGCGTTCAAAATCACAAAACTGACACAAAATGTTTAGAAAAGAGTTCTTGGACAAGAGCTGAAGAAGATTCCCAGAAGAATCCTCTGACCCTCAATTGTATTATTATCTCAAGGAATAGTCAATAGTCAATCAAGCTGATGAGTTTTACTGTATGTCATTTTCTTATTCCAAACTCTATGTTCATGCATGAATCACACATTAAGAATAGGGCAAATACCAGATTAAAGGTGCTCTCTAGGGGCTAGTCTTGATGACAAAAAAAAAACATTAGTATAAAATCAAGATAATAGAGTTGGGATTTTTCTTTCTGAAAACTTTATGATTTTGCATAGTCCCAAAGCCCATAACTTATCTCCAAGTGGCAAGTATTCAAGGGCGAAACTATAAGGGGTAAGCAAGGGAGGTAGTAGATCTACACGGTTGTCTAACAGTATTTTGACATCAGAAAACTACTATATTTTTGAAAGTTCTAAGGGATTCTTATTCCAAGTTGTGTGTATGATTCACGTACACAGGAGTTCATAGTATCTACAGCAGTATTGGATTTTAGAAGCTATAAATAAATCATTCTGATGGAAAACAAAATAACATGATGTCTGCCAACCAGTTCTTGGAAAATAAACCACAAGTGTATAACTTGTGAAACAAGGAGGCAGAGTTTCCGTTAAATCAGCTTGTCTAAAACATCTATAATTTTTGTTTGGCACTCAACAATTATGTTAGTGTGCAGAGAGGTTACAGACAAACCAAGTGGCCGCTGGGAGGTGAGGGTCATCCTGCTGAAAACCCACTTCCAGTGAACAGCTAGCCAAAAGCATGATACACAAATGCTTCATAGTATTATTGGATGCAAGGAGTGACATGGACCTAAAACACCATAAATTGTCCCACAAGCATGAATTTTGATCATATTAGCATGTTCGGTAGCCCAGCCATGTTTTGAATTTGCTTTGGGCCTGCTGGAATATGAGTATAAGTAATAAAAGCAACAACAGCTACATTTGCAACTTGCTGGTCTGCACTCAGGATTGTTACCGTAAGATCTATTTCTGTCCAGAACAAGCACAAACCCTTTCTTAACATTGCCAGTAGAATACTCTGGCACAAGTCTCCTCATTCCTCCCTCCTGCTGCATTTGAAAAGGAGTTTACCACTGTAGATTATTCTTCAATGCAGTGACACTGAAGTGTTTTCTAGACAACAAAGAACAGAGGTATAAAGCTTTGTCTTTTCCAAAATGCAGAATCTCAAAAACTATTGGGAATATTGCTAAATTAAAACTTGAAAACCTGTTAGGTTTCCACCTTTGCACTGACAAGCCTTTATTTAATGTGCAAATCCTAAGGAAACAATAACAGCACAAGGAAAATAAGAGAAAGAAATACAGCATTTTGTGATACTGTCCACAGTGTTGTACAACATGGCTTACTATAATGTGATGAATCCCTTGGGATATTATCTGGAGTATATTCTTTATCTGTGCATTTTTCTAAACTGTTCCTGTTACAAACTCTTTTTTTCTTTCAGTGCTCATTCAGCAGGAAGACTTTTGTTACCCAAAGGCTCAGTAAACAGGAGGCAGCCCAAGCTATTGTATGTCACTGGGCAATGTCTTACTGCCACCTTGTGTTGAGCGAAAAATATGAATAGCGCATATTTTACAGACATTTAAACAAAAACAAAAACAAAAACAAAAACCACTGTTCAATAAACAAGAAGGAAAACTTTCAGAAAGGTATATGTGAATGTATGGATACATATATAACGTTATAAAAAAAAATGTTTTAAAGTTCATAAAAAGAGGAGAATGCTTAATTTTCATTTCAAATTTGTCTTCATAAGCAAGTGGCAAATGTCCACTAAAGGGTAACAGCCTTTTTGGCTGTGAAAAGCTGAAAAGAGGACAAATTTTTTTTCCTGGGGAAAATTAATGGACATTTAAGATTTATTCCTTGTGTGGGGGGGTTTTGGGTTTTTTTTATGGTTACATCATGAATAATGGAATTCCTTGTGAAGCTAGAGAGATTTTTATCCTACTCTTAGGCTATTTTTCAAACATTGCAAACAACACTTTTCACACATCAGTACATCCAAGTAATGAAAAATTCCTACAGTGCTGTAGCTTCCTACAGTTTGGAATAAATCCGCGTACTGCAGACAACTTTCCCACCCACCAGATAAATCATATACAATGACAGGATTGGTCCTTGCACTTTAACAACTTACAAAATCATCACTTTAAGAAAATCTGTCTGCTGGCAGCTCCATAGAGATTAGTTTTCCTTGTGAAGCAATCACTGCACAGTAACACATGCATACACACACACGCATGCACACAAGCACACACAGACAAAGCGAAGAGACGGCAAACTCTTCTGCAGCAAACATGATCTTGCAGAACAATGATAAAAGAACATAGTTAATCCAGTATGCATTAAAAATGCTACCATTACTAAGGGTTTGTTCCTTATCCATCATTACTAGATAATGCTGTCCCTACTGTGATGGCTCACCAAACACCATCCTTTATTCTTTAAAACAGTTGTTTTCCACTTGCATTTTGAAGATCCCTCAATGCCCTTTGGACTATTTCTAAGGTGCCTGCAAAACCAAATTTTTCAGAAAAGAGCATATTTTTAAGACAGCGCATATCTTTTGTAATCAACTGTATGTGCAAAGTTTTCAAAAGGCCATTCTCCATCGGCAAAAATGTAAAGATCCACAAACTGAAAGAGGTAGAAAAGCACTGAATTAAAGCTCAGACTTTGGAGGCCCGTCACAATTGTAACATTTTCTTTAGGACATCACATACTTTTACTTCAAACCTATTGAAACCAATAAAATGTTACTATCTGTGTTACTGCTTAGTACCATGCCAAGCACTAGTTATAAACTGCTTGAGGCTTTTCAAGGTTGTCGTGCTATCATGGACATGGAATTCTTTAGTACAGTAGATAATACAATTATTAGACAAGTCTTCAGTAAATCAGAAAGTATCTTGGGGTGGTAATATTGATTTAGTGAGAAATGGTTCAACTAATGGGAGGTGGCCCTAGAGGGAAGAGGGGCCCAGGAAAGTTGGTCCACATTCAAGGAGCACCTCCTCCAAGCTCAGCAGAGGTGCATCCCGATGAAGAACAAGTCGGGCAAAAAGGCCAGGAGGCCTGCGTGGATGAGCAAGGAGCTCCTGGACCAACTGAAAGTGAAGAAGAAAGCCTAAAGAAGGTGGAAGCATAGTCAGGCAGCCTGGGAGGACTACAAAGAGGCTGTGCGAGTGGCCAGGGATCAGGTGAAGAAGGCTAAAGCCCTGACAGAATTGGATCTGGCCAGGAATATAAAAGGCAACAAGAAAAGCTTCTATAGGTATGTAGGGGACAAAAGAAAGTCCAAGGAGAATGTAGGCCTCCTACAGAAGGAAACTGGTGTCCTGGTTACCTGGAACATGGAGAAGGCTGAGGTACTCAATGACTTTTTTGCCTCAGTCTTCACCAATAAGGGCTCTTGTCTTGCCACCCAAGTCGCACAAGCAGGGACTGGGAGGGTGAAGAGCCGCCCACGGTGCTCGAAGAGCAGGTTTGGGAACATCTGAGGAAATTGAAGGTGCACAAGTCCATAGGACCTGATGAGATCCATCCACGGGTCCTGAGGGAACTGGCGAATGAAGTTGTCAAGCCACTGGCCATTATATTTGAGAAGTCGTGGTGAGGTCTCCAATGTCTGGAAGAGAGGGAGCATAACCCCTATTTGTAAAAAGGGGAACAAGGAGGACCCGGGCAACTACAGGCTGGTCAGCCTCACCTCCGTACCTGGCAAGGTCGTGGAGCAGATTCTCCTGGAAACCATGCTAAGGCACATGGAGAGCAAGGAGGTGGTTGGTGACAACCAGCATGGCTTCACCAAGGGCAGATCGTGCCTGACCAATTTGGTGGCCTTCTATGATGGGGTAACAGCATCGGTGGACAAGGGATAAGCAATGGATATAATCTACCTGGACTTGCGCAAAGCTTGTGACGCTGTCCCACACGACATCCTTCTCTCTAAACTAGAGAGGCATGGGTTTGATGGACAGACCACTCGGTAGGTAAGGAGTTGGCTGGATGGCCGAACACAGAGAGTGGTGGTCAACGGCTCGATGTCCAAGTGGAGACCCTTCACCAGTGGCGTCCCTCAGGGGTCCGTGTTGGGCCCGGCCCTGTTCAACATCTTTGTCAGCGACACGGACAGGGGGATAGAGTGCACCCTCAGCAAGTTCGCCGATGACACCAAGCTGTGTGGTGCAGGCAACACGCTGGAAGGGAGGGATGCCATCCAGAGGGACCTGGACAGCCTGGAGAGGTGGGCCTGTGCCAACCTCATGAAGTTCAACCAGGCCAAATGCAAGGTCCTGCATCTGGGTCGTGGCAATCCCAGGCACAAATACAGGCTGGGCAGAGAATGGATTGAGAGCAGCCCTGAGGAGAAGGACTTGGGAGTGATGGTGGATGAGAAGCTCAACATGAGCTGGCAATGCACCCTTGCAGCCCAGAAGGCCAACCACATCCTGGGCTGCATCAGGAGGAGCGTGGCCAGCAGGTCAAGGGAGGTGATTCTCCCCCTCTACTCTGCCCTGGTGAGACCCCACCTGGAGTACTGTGTCCAGTTCTGGAGTCCCCAGCATAAGAAGGACATGGACCAGTTGGAGAGGGTCCAGAGGAGGGCCACGAAGATGATCAGAGGGCTGGAGCACCTTTCTTATGAGGACAGGCTGAGAAAGTTGGGGCTGTTCAGGCTGGAGAAGAGGAGACTCTGGGGACACCTGATAGCAGTCTTCCAGTACTTCAAGGGGGCTTATAAGAAAGATGGGAAGAGGCTGTTCAGTAGGGCCTGTTGTGACAGGACGAGGGGTAATGGTTTTAAAATAGAAGGAGGTAGATTTAGATTGGATATTAGGAAAAAAAATTTCACAATGCAAGTTGTACAACACTGGTACAGGTTGCCCAGTGAGGTGGTGGAAGCCCCATCCCTGGAAATGTTCAAAGCCAGGTTCGATGAGGCTCTGGGCAACCTGATCTGGTTGGAGATGTCCCTGCTACTTGCAGGGGGGTTGGACTAGGTGA
The DNA here is from genome assembly GCA_009806455.1 of Tetrax tetrax. Lineage (NCBI taxonomy): Eukaryota > Metazoa > Chordata > Aves > Otidiformes > Otididae > Tetrax > Tetrax tetrax. The sequence goes on from WHYT01015827.1 coordinate 187,730, forward strand.
GCTTTGAAGGTCCCTTCCAACTCTAACCACTCTATGATTCTATGATAATTCCACCATCATCAAATGGTTCATATGAGCATTACGAAATGGTAATGGACTAAAGCTATACAAGGTTCACCTCCCAGAAAGTCAATGCTCATGATACCATTAGTCCCAGCACAGAAGAACAGAAGTTCTCTGGCTTCATACAGTATAATAAATGGATGAACTAGTTACTTAGTTTTGTGTGGATGATGAAGACTCTTTTCAAACATTTATGACTGTTGCTAATCCCATGTCATAAAAATGAGTTTGTTTAATGTACTTCATGGAAGCACAATGCTGACTCTCGAGGGTTCACTCACTTCAGTCTGTCCTCAAGGCATTATTTGCAGGGTTGGTGAAAGTGCTTCTACAGTAGTAAAAAAAAACCCAACAAACAAAACAACAATAGTTACATATGTATAATATGAATTACCATTTAGATTTTGATGTCTTTAATTAGAATAACTCTTCCCACTCTCATATTAATTCCTTGCTCATTATAAATTTTTTTATCTGCTACTATTATTTCTAACTAGGAAAACTTGTGCTTTAGGCAGTCATGGGAACATATTAACAAGGTCTAAATGTAGTGAGTTACAGAAGATGTTATGGCACAGCTTGAGAGGCCCAAAACAGGGGACTGCTTCATATCCAAGAAAATAACCCAAGTCACACTGCCTGAACAGAGTACACTGGGAGAAAAAAAAAGAAAAGATAGTTCAAAGACAGGAATAGACATGAATCAGAAAAGGGGCAGAAAATACACTATTCATGTTACCAAATCCTCCTTCCTGTTAAGAACTTTTCTGAGAGGAATTTTCACACCCTAGAATTCATAGTCTTGAGTGATTTCATATAGTACCTATGTTGGGCTCCCACTAGGTTCCACAGCAACGCTTCTACTGCCCCAAACCCTCCTTTCTTCCTAGTCATCTCTGTTTCCTCAGGAGTCCTTCAAGCTTTGGCGACACTCATATCGTCTTGTCTTGGTTCTGCTGGTCAAGGAGAGGTTAGAAGGCAGCTCTCCTCTTACTCCTGCAGTATTTGTTGCTGACCTTCCCTTCTTAAATTTCATTTCATTTCATTTCATTTCATTTCATTTCATTTCATCAAAGCAGCATGACATATCCCTTTTTCAGTCCCAAAAGTGCTCAAAGTCACCTAAGTCAGAGACCTCTCCTGGCTTTAAGCAAGAAAAACTACAGTAACAGGTAATTTCTCAAACTTTGTTACTCAAGACAGCTTCCATTCTGTCAGTCTTTAAATGTCAGTCAATTGTAGGGCTCCTAAATATATTATATGATATGTTTCTCTGAGTCTCTCCCAAGTCTGCATAGCTTACTCCATGTATACATTCACAGAAGTGCCTCATGGTCTCCTTCTAGATCCTGCAAAAAAAAAAAGACACTTGTGGTTAGTATGCCTTTCTGTAAATACAAAGATCTGTGAGGCTAATACCAAGACGTAATCAGAGATTTAAATCAGTGCATTTAAATCTATTTAAGAGTAAAGGAGAAGTAATTGAGCTGTTCTCTTCTGTTGCAACATTGTCAAATTACCAGTGCTCATCCAGATGCCATGCTTTTCTCTGGCAAGATGTGGGTGTAAGTAAAACCTATTAAAAATCGTTGCTTAAGACTGAAGATGTTCTGTTCTTCCCCATTGTAGGAAGAAAACTCACCCATATCCACAGGTGAAATATTCATCAATATCAAGGCTCCACAGTATGGATTGGGATTAGGAATCCACAGGAAATCTAACTGCCAGTGTCTGATCCCAGCAAACCCTTGACTGTGTCATAACCTTCAAAGTGCTCAGTTGGAGAAGCCTATGTGGGACCCCCAGCACCTGAACTATGCCTTTGATGGTCTTTGAATTAAACTTATTTGATGGCAGCCATTGGAGACTTTTAGCAGACTAGTATTTTCTCCTACTTCTGTCAGTAAAAGCAGAAGGCTAGAAGTCAGACATTTCATTATGAGAAGGAGGCTCAGATGTTTTTTCTTGCAAGAGTTCAAAGGATTTCTTTGTTAAGTTCTTAATTCCTTGCTCAAGGTTTGTGACTGAAATAGCTCTTTGCTGTTTTACCTTGCCCGTGAAAACACAGAAACACAGAAAACACAGGAGAAAACGTCTGCTCACACAGCAGCCCATTGTGCTGTGTAGATTTACCCACACCACCATGGACAATGGCTGCTCAGCTGCCAGTATTTAACAATAAACAAGGATCAACAAAAAAAAAAATGTTTGACAATAAATTTAATTACTGGTGGGGGAGGGAGTCGGGTTTTGTCTTACATAATGCCAAGGAAGAACTTGCTCAGGAAGGACAGTTGGTATTTCAAGCAGAGGAGCTGTGCAAGTAAATCATCGATGGAAAGAGAGCCCTGCATCTGGGACAGAGGATAAAAGGGAGCTAAGCAGCCAGCAGGATGCAGAATGACAGCTGTTTAAACCACATTTATAACTGCTGTGGCCAATGGTTTGATATCTCTGAGGAACAAACAGGCAGGCATGGGGGACGGGGACACAGAAAAACAGAAAAGATCAGCATATTATTATTTCTATTGTGACCAGACTGCCTGTTCCTGTCCAACTTCTATAAGAGCTAATTAGCAACTGCCAGAGTTTACCCCATCCAAACATCTGGTTATCCAGGCCCTGCTTTCCTCTTTAAAGCCTGAATGAACTTTAACATGTTTGAAAGAGCATTTCCCTCTGGCTTACTGAGATAAAACAAGATATAAACAGTCCCCTTGGGCCTGGTACATCCTCTGCTCAGTAATGTTCCCAAAATGGCTTATTGCCCTATCCTCCCAGGCAATTTATTTGCCCCCCGATACTACTAGCTCCTGACTTACTGAAAAAAGCATCTGGTAAAGTAAAGTACACAAAAGCCCTAGGCCTTATGAAAAGGACCATTTCCCCTTTCTGTCCAGGAGCAAGAATAAAGCTGCTGAAGAAGGTACTTCTTACCACCAAATACTGTGATGAGGCTTTGTAGCAACGGAGGATGGTACCTGCTGGCTGTGATGCTTCCTCCATGTGCTGCTTCCATCCATGACAGAGCACACATCTCATGCGCAGCACCTGGTCTGTGAATGCCTCCAGCCCTTGACTATATTTTCACACTGCTTGCATCAACCAGACCTCCACGATTGTCTCTAGTGACAGTCTTACTAAGCATGACCCACCCTCTCTAAAACTCATGGATTTCATGTTAAATCTGTCTGGCTGACAGGAAGAGGTTGGAAATACAGATGGCAGTCCAAGTAACTGCAATCAAAACCAACCTTCTAGGAAAATACAGAGTCCTACATGGCAGTCTGAAAGGATGAAAGGAAGCAAGGTGGGGGAAACTGACCCAAAACCCCGGTAATACTTGGAATTACTCCAAACATGCTTCACAAGTTTCCCATTGAACCAAATACCTATGCACCTTCACATAATACATTGCTTTTTGCTCATCTAGCCTCTTATTCTGAGCACCCAGAATACCTCACAGGCAGGCAAACTGTGTTTTATCCAGTAACTTTGTACTACCAGCAGCTGGAAGACAGAAATAATTGTGCCAGTGAAAATTTTCCTCCAAATTTCAGTAAGTTACTTCCACACAGCTTTGAGAAGTCTTATTCAGCTGTTCATTCATATTAGCTTACACTGAAGCAAGTTACATGAATGAGAAATCTGGCTGTGGTACCATCTAGAGAATGATGGTAAATAATGTATTAAGTTTGACAAGGTGCCTGGTGAGAAGTCACATGGGACTGGATGAAGCTAGGCAGTTTTTGCTCTTTGCACAGAACCACCACATCAGAGGATGAGAAAGGTAACAGCATTTCTTTACGCAGCCCTGTAAGCCTGCTGCTGTATCCATTGAATCCTCTGTCTATCAAAGACACTTTGACAATAAGGAAATTCAGAAAAGAAGGGAGAATTAGTACATGGCTGAAGGATGGAGCCTTACCATGTACTTGCCAGCCACTTGCTTGAAAGCATGGATGATTACCACCACTGTTTCTCCTACTGATTAACACAGCTATTGCTCCTACTGGTGCCTTTCTCTCCTAGTTTCCAGTCTATTTATTGCTCTGCCTTCTCACTAAAACTGTCCTACAAAATGTCTCAGCTACTTCTCTCTACCACCTCCCAGGCGCTGTTGTATATGCACCTCAGCCCTCCCCACTCCCCAAGCATGCCTCACTGCAGACCCAGCTATGAGAGACAAGGCTGAGGAGAGCAGAAAGATTGTGACTTACACCACTACATATTAGGGGAGCTCCTTCCCTGTTCCAGGGCTCACAACACCCCATGAACCACCTGCAAAGCCCTGAAAATCCCTTTCACTTTGACCTGACCAGAATGAGAAGAGATGGAAAGAGCACAACAGGGATGGTGCTATGGACAATTTCTAGCATCCAAAAAGAATTTAGACCATATAGATAGAAAGCATAGCTAGCAATTACATCACATACTGGAACACTATAACTGTTGATTAAAATACAGCAGCCATTTTGCTTTGTTCTTTAGAACAATGCAAGAAGCAAAGCAGAATTTTGTGCCTAGCTCCAAAACTCATTTTAGAAATGAAGTCGTATCTATTACTTTACTTGTAAAGTCATGGGAAGAAGAGATTTATCCCTTTTGACTTGCAAAGTTAACTAATTTCATTTTCCTTTCCCCCTTCCACATCGCTGACACAATCCCTTGTTCTCCTAGGAGGGCTGTCCTTTCCTGGTATTTTTTTCTTTTGCATTTTTTTCCATACACATGCGCATACACACTCAAAATGTTTCTGCTATAGTTTTTTATCTGAGTCTTGTACCTCAGTTTTGGGAAGACTTATCAGAGAAGAGGGAAAGATTAGAGATTTGGCTCAGTGGATCTTCTGCAGCCTACCAAAATCAAATGTGACAGCAACAGACCAGCATAGCAGGAGGTGGCAATGACAGCTGCAAGACTAGAGACACAGCCTTGTGTCACAGGTGAACATTATCTGTAAATCTCATACGTGATCTCAACTGGAGGCCACCTCTTGAAACCTCAACCACTGGTCTCTGTTTGAGGCAGAATCTCATCATTGCATGTCATGTTCATTTCTGACTTCAATTTTCTAGGAAAAGCAATGCATTAACTTGCAATCTCTAGATATACTTGAGATATTTTTTATACTCCTTCACAGGAATATTCAGGTTATATTCCAGATTTAATCTGGAGATCCCCTTACAGAGCTCTTGGGGCACTTGAGATGTCAGAGCTTTAACATTTGTTTTACTGGAGTTTGAGTCCTCTATCTACCTCATATCCACAAATTTGTCACTGGCTACTGACACACCTTTGAGGAATACCGAACACAAGCATAGGTTTATATCTGTGTGGGGCCATTATAGGTGATAGATTGTGTCTGAGGGACTTCAGGCATCCGTGTAATCAGCCTGTGAGATAATGCACGTGAAAGAGCAGTAGCACAATTACACCGCTGGACTGAACTGTAGCATTTCCTGACATTTAGTGGATAACTGTATAAATGTGCTCTTGACTTAATGTCAACTTTTATATTTAATTCCCCTTGGATTTGTTGTTTGCTTGCAATTTTCCTTTGAGGATAACATTTCAGAAGGCTAATCCCTACTGCTTTGAAGCTATACTGCTTAGACAATAATTACACAGCAACCATGCAAAAGTTGCTGGTATTTGACTGAACACTAGTCCAATGCTATAATTTTATTCTATTTCCCTGTAATCAAGCTGCCTTTAAAGTAATATGTAAGTGAATTGTGAATATCGTCTTTCATTACTCCCTGGACTCACTTTTTAATTTTTTTTTAAATTATGTCCTATCTAGTTTGTAATTGTTTTGGAGTTCAGGGAGCTGGGCTTATACTATGCAAGCACAGATTATTTCTTTCAAAATAGCAACTAGTTTTTTTTTTTTCTAGTGACATGCTTTCCAAATGCTCACATTTTAATCAGTTGAAACCTGATTTCCTTTGCAAAAATACAGTGCCTGGCAGTCCCGAGAGGGACTATTTCCATATTAGTTCCAATATTTAATTTTTAGCTTTTGTTATGCCTTAAAATAATGTACCTTTTCAGTTGTAAATATGTGGGATTTTTTTTCCCTATCCAATATCACTAGCTGAACTAATGTTTCTAAAACCTTTCAAAGACAATTCCCTTTTCACAGAATTGCCAGGGAATGGGTTAGACAGTAAAATTATTATGGCTATGCTGGGTTCCCTAAAAGCAAGGAGCAAGAGGAGTCTTGATAAAAAAAACCACAACACAATAGAAGGCTGTAAATATATAACACTTGTGCTGGTTTGTACTACTTTTTGTATTGCTGACTGGCAAATTAATACCGAGTTTTATCTTGCACATGCCCAAATGCCTGAGAGATAAATGCACCAGTGATCTACAGTAAAAGCATGACATTGGCCTTCTTTACATGTGGATGATTTACAACATACTGAACATCGCTTCTGTCTAATATCTCAGAATTTAAGGCTTAAGGCAAATTACCCAACTTTCCTTACACGTTGGTTTCCTGCTCTATAAACTGCAATAACTAAATGATGGTCAGATAAATGGGACTTGAGAACATCTCCCAGATATATGTGAGATGCACAGGAATGGGGAAAAAAAAGACTGATTTCACTATTCCAAGAACAATAGTGATACAGTATAGTCATCTAAGCACTGGAACATTTGGAGGTTTCCAACAGAACAAAGGCCTGGTCTGATCCCAGAGCCAATTTGGCTTTGAGTAGGGTCTGGCCTAGAGACTTACTGGGATCACATGTGGCCTGAATTACTCTATGACTCTGTGTGTCCCCTCATTCTTACAGCCACAATGACATTTCTAAAGCAAAAACCCATCTGAGAAGTTGCTGGATTTGAACAGGTTCAGAAACTGACAGAGCAATTACTTCTACCCAACTTCTCATGCTGAATTATGGCAGAGGTATAACTTCTGTATTACAGGTATGAGGTGCTTTGACTACTCAATAAGCAATGCCTTGTATTAGCGGTAGCTGAGCAGTGCTGAGGAATCTCACAAGGTTGAGGCTTCACTGGTGCACTGCAATATATCTACTGACAGAAAAATGAAATGCTTGACAGAAAAATGAAATGAACAGTAGGCACTAACCCAAAGGTTTTAGCAGCAGATCTTTCAAGTGAAACCATTTCATATCTGAAGAGACTGATCAGTGAGAATCAAAGTGTTTGAATGGGATGTTTTATTAAATTATTAAAAAACAGAACATTTTGAGAGGTTGAGAGAACAGCCTGTAAGAAGTGGAGGGCACACACCAAATAAACAGTAGCCTGGAATAAATCTTTTTCCTGTGAAAGTGCCTGACCATTAGGCTAATTACTATGTTGGAGCTTGGGTTTTGGAGTTTTTTGGTTTTTGTTTTTTTGACTGTTATGATAGTTTGGAAGCTAAAGACACTTTGGACTCCTTTCTGGCCAGTGAATGATTTCTAGCCATCAGTTCTCTCAGGCAAGAATTCATGTCCCTCTCCATTCAGGCTAGAAATGAAGACAATAAAATTTACTGTGATCACCCTAAGAAGCCTCAGTTTAAGCCAAGGCATGACAGCTTTTCCATTTCCTGGCAATACAAACTGAGTTAGTCAGTGACCAACAAGTTAACTCAAAGCATAGTATTATTTCTTTAGGAGAAATGCATCAAAGAAAAGGATATCATAAAACACTAAATTCTGTATGAATGCCAAGTTAACAATAAAACTATTGTCCACAATCTGAACAGCTACATGGCTCAGAAATGTCTTTTTACTGTGGGGCAGGTTTTTAGGGATGATCCTCCAAACAGACTTTATTCTCTCTATAATCAATGCAGAAAGTGACATCTCCAATAGAAGTTGCTACGACATAAAGAGTTACTATGTGCAACAGACTCGGGAAAAAAACTCAATGTTTCTTTAAATAAAAACTTCATCTTATCCTTAACTATGGCACTACAACCAGCCCCTACATTAACTAGATTCCATAATACTCAGTTTTATAAGACATTGCTGCTGAAACTTAACCATAAAGTCACTGGAAATAGTGACCCATAACTTGGAAAGGATACCCAGTGACAGTCCTAATTAGGACCACTGAATATAGTTTGATTACTGGAAATTACTCTCTTATTATAATGATAACAACATATTTCTAGCCATAAAATGCCTCGATGCCTTTACAGTATGTATCCATAGACACACACAAATACAAACACAGAAAAAAATGTGGATGTGTACATGGATATTGCTAACCTGGGTTTTGCCTCCAGAGCACTCACAAAATTTCCACTGTCATGCGTCTATGAAATAGTTGCTTCCTGCAAACTGGAACCACTTGTCATCATTTGGCTTTTGGGTTAATACATCTACTTGCTTTGTAAGCCCATTGCTATAATTACCTGTATAGCCAAATGATAGGAAAAGGAGAAAAGGTTTGAGGGACGATAAATAGAAAGGAATAAAAGGAAGCAAGGAATCCAACTAGAGAGGTAAAATCCTCATCCACTGTAGTCAAAGCTACTGGTTTTAATAGCCCAGATTTCACTATAACTTTTTTTTAAAGGAAGTTTTCAAACGCATACCACATATTACTCCATACTTCTATTTTAAAGTGCAGCTACTGATTGTGTGATTGTGTGTTTTAGCCACTCCTTTCTGTTGCTCTGTTTTCTCCAACAGAAAAGAAGGAATTGTTCTTACTTTTGTGCTCTCACCCCCTAGCACTCCCCTGCCCTTTCTACCCTTGTGTGACTATTCCATTAAGGTTTTTTTTATTAACGTATATATTTCTGCTACACTCACCAATGCATGCATAGTCTCTGCACAGACACTTTGAGGGAGTCATGAATTCACCAGGTATAATGGGAAGAGTTTAATTGTCCATATCATAAAGCAAAATGAGCACGGGATGTGTAATACTCCTTGATCTAAGTCAATATAGGTTTAGTTCAGCTTTTAGCCAGGGTTTGGACCAGATGACCAAGAGTGTATTTTAACGGAAATTGTTCTTCAATTCTAAAAGTTTTTAAAAGTTTCAGGACAAATTCTTCCATCATTCTTTGTGCAGAATAGCAGCTCCTTGTACACACAAATCCATCCTTTAATACAAGAAGACACTCTGTTAGTGATAGCTTTTTGCAAACTCCTAAAAGTTGGCTGACTGTGATGTTTTCTTAGATGGAAGAAGTACAATACAGCACAGAGGAAGAGAGGATTGATATCTGTTTTATACAGATGTATAGATCAAGTGGCTCATCCAGATCACAAAGAAAGTTCAGCACAGACTCAAGCAAACCCGAGTTCCAATCTAAACCTTTGTCTACACCACATCTTGCAAGTCACTCTTGAATCCACTGCTGGAGGAAGAAGGACTGGCTTGCGAGATGTTCCAGTGCTGTTTCCACATTCAGGCAATGTCCCACCACAACCATAGCCTAAATATCTGGGTGTGAGTGCAAGAAAATCAGTGAAAGCATTTGAGGCTGACACTGACAGCTCCTCCTGAGACCCAACTATACTTCAGGTGCCCGTATGGAGCAGTGAGATCCCTGAAAATGCGATATTTTCTCCCATTTGTGAGCTATATTCCTATGTAACCTTTCCCAAATATAAGCCTCTCTTTGTTGTTTGAGTTATGAATGAGATACAACTCTTGTGGCTGGACACACCTATAAAGGTCCAGAAGGTTGGTTGGGTTTCCCTGGATTTAATATTAAATAAATGAAACTTAATATTATGTCCCTGTTTAGGTTAAAAGCAGCTTTTCCTTGAATTCAGTGGATTTCAAGGATTCTATCCAATTTTTAAGCACAATGCCATTTAATCTGTTTTAAATAAATGCAATGGTTTTAATGCAGTGGGTTGTTTAAGCAGGATAGTGTAATTCTTGCTTAAACTAGTAGATAGGCATTTTAATAATATGCCGTATTATTTATTATCCTTTCCATTATGAGATTAACTGATTATTTTGTCAGTTTAAATAGATTTGTTTTTCTTTTACAGGGATGAAAATCGTGCTGGCATGCTGCAGATGGCATCATCTGCCAACTGGAAAATTTATTCATGAGATGAGCTAGAACTGAACAGAGTTTCAGACAAATTTCAGACACTGTTAGATAATTATTGAATCTATCTTATGGAGATAATTTCAGGTATAATTTAGGCAATATTTAAAGAAAGCAAAAAGGCAACTTCATAATTTTTTTCTGTTAAAGAAAATAGAAATATGACATGCATTAAGTTCATAGAATCACAGAACAGAATCATAGAATAGTTAGGGACCTTTAAAAGTCACCTAGTCCAACCCCCTTGCAAGAAGCAGGGACATCTCCAACCAGATCAGGTTGCTCAGAGTCCTGTCCAACCTGGCCTTGAATGTTTCCAAGGATGGGGCATCCACCACCTCTCCGGGAAACCTTTTCCAGTGTTTCACCACCCTCATTGTAAAAAATTTCTTCCTTATATCCGGTATGAGTCTATCTCCTTCTAGTTTAAAACTGTTACCCCTAGTCCTATTGCTACAGGTCCTACTGATGAGTTTCTCCACATCTTTCTTATAAGCCCCCTTTAGGTACTGGAAGATCACTATCAGGTCTCCCCAGAGCCTTCTCTTCTCCAGGCTGAACAGCCCCAATTCTCTCAGACTGTCCTCATAGGAAAGGTGCTCCAGCCCTCTGATCATCTTCATGGCCCTCCTCTGGACTCAATCCAACAGGTCAATGTTCTTCTTATGTTAGGGCCTCCAGAGGTAAACACAATACTGCAGGTGGGGTCTCATAAGAGCAGAGCAGATGAGGAGAATCCCCTCCCTTGACCTGCTGGCTACCATTCTTTTGATGCAGCCCAGGATGCGGTTTACCTTCTGGGCTGCAAGGGCGCAGTGCCGGCTCATGTTGAGCCTCTTGTTCACCAGCACTCCCAAGTCTTCTCCTCAGGGCTGCTCTCCATCCATTCTCCACCCAGCCTGTATTTGTGCCTGGGATTGCCACAACCCAGGTGCAGGACCTTGCATTTGGCCTGGTTGAACTTGATGAGGTTGGCACAGGCCCACCTCTCCAGCCTGTCAAGGTCCCTCTGGATGGCACCCCTTTCCTCCTGTGTGTCACCTGCACCACACAGCTTGGTGTCATTGGTAAACTTGCTGAGGGTGCACTCTATTCCACTGTCTATGTCACCAGCAAAGATGTTAAACAGGGTCGGGCCCAATACTGACCTTGTCACCAGTGTCCACTTGGATGTCAAGCCGTTGACCACAACTCTTTGAATGTGGCTATCCAGCCAATTCCTTACCCACTGAGTGGTCCATCCATCAAACCCATGTCTCTCCAGTTTAGAGAGAAGGCTGTCATGCGGGACAGCATTAAATACTTTGCACAAGTCCAGGTAGATGATGTCAGTTGCTCGCCCCTTATCCACCAATGCTGTCACCCTGACACCAAATTGGTCAGGCACAATTTGCCCTTAGTGAAACTGTATTGGCTGTCATCAATCAGCTCCTTATTTTCCATGTGCCTTAGCATCATTTCCAGGAGAATCTGCTCCATGACCTTGCCAGGCACAGAGATGAGACTGACTGGCCTGTAGTTCTCCAGGTGTTCCTTGTTCCCCTTTTTAAAAATGAGGGTTATGGTACCCCTTTTCCAGGCAGCAGGAAACTCACTGGACTGCCACAGCTTCCCAAGTATGATGGACAGTGACTTGGCAACTTCATCCGCCTCAGGACCCATTGATGCATCTCATCAGGTTCCATAGATTTGTGCCAACTGTACTGGCTCTACTCCTCCCACCTTCTTCACCTGCACATTAGCAAAACTTGGGAAGCTGGAAAGGTCCTTGGTCTCTTTAGCAACACCTAATAATATCAGTGTATTATCAACATTCTTCACATACCAAATCGCACGCTAAATCCAGAACACAGCAGCTACTGGGAAGAAAATTAGCTCCATTCCAGCTGAAACCAGGACACATCCAAACATCACCTCTTAATGTTTCAAATGCCATTTCAAATATGATCCATTGTCTGCGTATCCAAACAGTGAACTGCTATATGCTACCAAAATAAAAAAGCTGTGAAGAGGATGAATTAAAAACTCTTTGCCCAGCTAATATTAACAGCAACACCTGGCAACCAGCTAAGGAAATACAGCAAAAGGTTCATTTAACTTGCCCTTCTATTGTCCTGATATGTATTTTAGTCAGAAAATAGGCATAGTTTATTGAATTTAGATAACAAATTTGAATGAACTTAATGAGAATAAATTTGAGTTTAAAGCTTTCCAAAATATTGGAATTTTTTGTTCTGAAGTAATCTCCTTTCATGGCACATTAGGCCCTAAAAACCATACGGAGAATGGAAAAATGTTTGTAGATATTTGATGGGAATTCTGTCATTTTCATTACTATGATTATCATGTGGGAAGCTGCTGAGGAGCAAACAGAAAAAGATGTCATTCTTTACAACATGTCTTGTCTTGGTAGGACTACTGTATCCACTATATCCAGTTGTCTGGTAAACCAATGCCAAAGTAGAACAGTGTTGGGGTGAATTCAAAACTTTTTCTTCCCAGTGTTACATATTTCCTGGTGGTATGCCATATACAGCTGGCCAGGAAAAAATAAAAAAAAAACCCTTAAGGCTAGAATAAAAGCTAGTTAATGGAAATTTAATGTAAAACTATGATTTTCACCTACCACTTTATCTTGTGATTTATCCCAAAGCTAGCCAGTCAATATCTGTCACCATAAAAGCCGTGTATAGGGCTCATGGTGATGAGGATGCTGGGTTCTTCTGCCTACAACTTTTACATTGAGCTGTGAAAAAGATGGTTATGAGGGTCGTTGGGAGAAAACATCTGCAACTTTCCATTTAATTACAGCTGTGCTGGGAACTACATTAAAGTAAAAGAATTGGTCTCATTTATCAAAACTCAAGTACACAGATTCCAGCTCTGTATTCCTGATTGATGATTTGCCAGATGATTCCTCTCTCGATTTCAAAGTCTCTTTGCCTTCAGCCAGAAAACTACAGTTCTCTTCATTATACCTCTATTCCTGGAATAATTAACTTGCAGAAAAGAGACTATCACTGTCTGAAACCAAGTGCAGCTGCACAGAAGAAAATGGTTTGGAGGTCTGAAATTCAGGGACAAAGATGTCTAACATAAAGTCTCATTGAATTGTTGCTAGTTTGTTTACTTTCTTTTTCTCTTGGTTTGTCACTTGTGAAATGAGGTAAAATATTTTGCAAGACCCTTAAAATGCATCCTTTGTATGAAACAAAGGATGTTCACACATCACCCAGATTACATGAGGGCTCCTGAGCATACCAACAAGCTCTGTAACCTCTTTTCCCCTCCTTGGGCACATTACCAGACGTGCATGCCATGTTGCAGCTGCCCTACATAGCTCAACATATCATAATCTTGGCTAGTGCCAGTTTCAGCAGGTTAAGTTCTTGTAGATCGTCTCATTACAAACAAGATCCCTCATATTGTGCAGAGTTTTTTTGCCAGTAGAGCAGCAGTAGAGGGACCAGGCTCCCTGAGCCGTGAGATAAGGCACAAGTTTATTGCTCCTTACTGGGCAGACAAGGTTTGGCAACCTCTATGCAGATTCCATGCATCTGACAGCATCATGCGTAACGCTCAGGTCAGTAAACGTGCTCATTTGCAGCTGGGGAACAAACAGCTTGAAGACCATGGGAAGGATTTATGTAGGATGGATAGATAAATCTGGAATAGTCACACTTCAAGCCGTTAAGGAGAAATAGTAACATCTACTAGGGATCCTAAAATAGGTGCCTAATATAGGTAAGACGAATTATCCCCTAAAGTGCACTGCATGCATAATAGGCATTACCACTGACTACAGAGAGACTGGAGAATGGCGGCTTTACATGCATGCCTGTCTAAACGCGGAGGAGACGAATCCCTCTCCCAAATACCCTGAAGTGAAACTGGAGAAAGCAGGCCAGAAGCTCTCTGATCTGCCAGGTGAGATTCAGACTTGATCCTTTGGCTGTTGTCTTCTAACTCTGTTTCAGTATTCTGATTTGCATGACATCACTTGTCTTTAGATCAGGTGCTGAGAGATGAAAACCAGGCACAGCATCTGACAGGAAAGTCAATGACCCAGATCTCAAAGAGCTATCAATGTTGTGACCAAGAGGCTAGAGTTCAAGCTGACTTCCAAGGAATTCATAAAAAAACTCTGAGAAGAGAAGGTGAGCCATAAAAGGGAGTACAAATAAAACTGATTGAACTCTTCTTAAAAAGAGCATATTTGTGGAATTATGTAGTTTGGAAGTAACTAATATTATGTGTAATAATACTCAACAAATGCTTTATTCTAAAAATTTGGTTTTGAAGTAACTCTTCAAATGGAAATGTTTCAACTCTTGAAGTGACTTATTTTCAAGGTAAAAAGCATTACCTACACATAACAATGCTTCACTAGACCCAGAGCTACCTTAGACAGAGGGAAGTTTTGGCAAGACAGTCAAGTCCTTTCTCTTCTACTTTAGCCTCCAAAAAAAGACGCTCCTTCATTATTTCTTTACCTATCATTACCCTAATACAAATACCTATAGATGTTTGCAAACCAAATAGATGGTTTCATTAAAAAATCACTAAGTGTTTGAGAGATAGCAACTCTGTTCCTCCTTCTTCCATATTCTCTTTCGCTATTAGTTACATTGTGGATGTCACTGATTTCTGAATAGAAAGAGGCTTTCCTCCATACAGTTTGGGAACTGTAGAACTATTGAAGTTCTACAGAACTTGGTTCTGAAGAACAGAAAAGGTCTCTGCTTTTCACAGTATTTTAGAAAGTTTTTCTATCAATAATGGGTGTTTTTTTAATTTTTGGCTTTGCTTTATTTTTCTTCTCTAAATAATATTTTCATTTGCTCCAGAGGAAGTTCAAAAATAAATGCTTTATACAGAAATCATTCTGTACAAGTGGAAATGTATAGAGAATCACTTGCTAACTTCTGTAAAAGTATTACTGTCTACTGATTAAAAAAAAAAACAAACAACACTATTATTATTCAAGCCAGAACTGGCAGTGCATGTTAAAATCATCCACTATTTGCTCTCATTATGATTAAATTCCCATTTGCTTTGCCAGATTTTAACCATCTCCAAAGATTTCATACAATAAGCATCTGCCATTAACCGAAGTTTTTGAAACTTCTCAGGCAAAATGTTCTGTATTTTTGAGTAATTTTGTGTAATTTATGTAGGTCCCATGAAATCTGTCAAAATTTGTCTAAGGTAAAACCTTGGAAAAATGGCAAACAGTGTCTCTCTGACTACATTTCAAAAGGTTTCTGCCCACACTTACTGAAAGGATCAGCTGAACTTGCATGCTCTCTGGGTACAGCTCTGGGATAAGCAAAGATTTCCCTCTCTAACTGAAAACAGGAAGCTTCCTTTCTTTTTTCTTTAATTAGGGATATTAAAAGGAGGCTGTATGCTTTTAGAAGAGCAATATTTTGGTTGGAAAGCTAAATATACAGAAATGAGAAAGTACCAGAGCATAAATCCCCTTTGGTACCTTTTTTTGATCTCTTTGGAGAAGGAATGGGAGGTGATTCCAGTTCAGATCGATGGAGCAACGGTTGCACAATTTGCACAGCCCCCTACCTATTTCATCCAGTTCTGGCATTATGATAGGTCTTAATCACACATTCACGCTGTGTGAATCATAGAACGGTTTGGGTTGGAAAGGACCTTTAAAGGTCATCTAGTCCAACTGCCCCTGCAGTGAGCAGGGACATCTCCAACCAGATCAGGTTGCTTAGAGCCTCATCCAACCTGACCTTGAATGTTTCCAGGGATGGGGCATCCACCACCTCTCTGGGCAACCTGTTCCAGTGCTTCACCACCCTGATTGTAATTTTTTTTTTCCTTATGTCTAGTGTAAATCTACCTTCTTATAGTTTAAAACCATTACCCCTTGTCCTATCACAACAGGCCCTGATAAAGAGTTTCTCCTTGTCTTTCTTAAAAGTCCCCTTTAGGTACTGGAAGGTCACTTACAAGGTCTCCCCAGAGGCTCCTCTTCTCCAGGCTGAACAGCCCCAACTCTCTCAGCCTTTCTTCACAAGAAAGGTGCTCCAGCCCTCTGATCTTTTATGTGGCCCTCCTCTGGACTCATTCCAACAGGTCCACATCCTCCTTATGTTGGGGGCTCCAGAGTTGGACGCAGTACTGCAGGTGGGGTCTCACTGGAGAGGAGTAGATGGGCGGATGGCCCTCAAACTGCTGGCCACACTTCTTTTGATGCAGCCAGGATACAGTTGGCCATCCCACCAATTGAATGAGACCCTTCCTCAGCATACAGGATACCCTGGCTTTGGGAATGAATCACCACTAAGGCATGCAGGAGTCTGTTGTCTTTGGACCAATGCCCTTTATTTGTTCAAAAGCTGAGAAGCATGAGGTGACTGAGGCTGGCATTCATAGGAAGAGAAATGGGAATTCTCATTTGAATGTTTCCCTAGAAAAATCAATTTTATCTCTCCATCTACTGCATACTTTCTTTGTGGTGCTGCCTAAGCCATTTAAACAGAACTTTTCACAGGGGTCACTAAGCGTATGCTCTTTATTCTCTGGGTACTTGACTTGAGACTTGAGGTCTGATTACCAAGGGACCTGAACACTTACAGCCACAGCTGATGTCAATAGCATCTGTGCTTTGAGCCTCTTAAGAGTTATTCAGAGCTAAGTATATGGGAAACGGGATCTCAGATGTTTTGATTTGGACAGCAAGAATGAGTTATTTTTGCCAAGTTATTTTTAATTGGTGTGGCTACCTCTAGCCTGTCATATGAGAGTGTCCATGCTGAGACCACATCTGCCAACTTTCTCACCATAGAAATGCTCCTAGAGGAATCTCACTGATAGACCGAGACATAAAACTCCAAGTGCGTTCTGAAGTTTTAAGCCCTCATTAGGATGCTCACACACACAGTGTCGACTATCTGACCTTAGGACCAACTCTACCTGGCTTACCCTGCAGCTCTGAGCACTGACTTGCATTCTAGCTGGAAACTCATAACCTCACATAATGCCCCAGTACTGGTAACCCACTGCACTAGGTCTGTTCCTACAAGACTGCAGCAGGTGAGGTGGATACTCAGCCTGACTTTTAAGGCCAGGTCATATTACAAAGCTGCCACAGACTCCACAGGGCTATTAACAGGACTGCAAAGACATCCCATTTGCTTCTCTTGGTTCGGAAGGGCTGTCGAGTAGCCATAAATGTGTCATAGGAACTCAGAAGCAAACATCCATTCAAGGGACTAACCTGAGAGTAGCAGTCAGAGAGTGTAATAGCTAGATGAGTGTGTTGAGGATAATCTCCAGAATTTGGTTTATTTCAAAGAGGATAGAGTAAGGCCCATTTCCAAACAGCTCCATCAACGGAGGATTGCAGGAAGAAGAGTGGAGCAGAGAAAGCTCTTTACCTCAATGTAGAGAACATTACAGGTTTAGAAGATAAATAGCTAAAAGTTTGGGGGCATTGTAATAGAAGGTCCCTTTGGATCACGCACAGAGACCTTTCAAGGGGTAACAGATAATCAGCAACCTGACATTTTCTGGTACGTGGAAAATACAGCACAGATTCATCTATAAGCCTATCCTATGTCCTGGATGCAAGCCAAGCCCCTAGCCAGCCAGGTATAGCTCAGATGATGTTTGTCCTTGCCAATGCGTGAGAAACCTTCTACACCTGTCAGCAGTAGGAGACAAGACATGATCTGACACGTGATCTGATACAGAACAAGAGAGATCTCAGGGAAACACAGAAAAGAGCAAATATAACAAATGATGCTTGAAAACCCAGGAAGAAAGTTGAGGACTTTTGCAGACAGCTCTAACAGCCTAGATGTGTCTGAAGGACCTGCAGGGACACTGCTGGAGGTACATAATCCTGGACCACACTATTTTTTTTCCCGTACCTTCCACCCTAAAGAGGTTGTCAGTAGCCAAAAGCCCAGCGAGGTATGTTACAGCTAGAGGGAGGTCCATGACAGAGCTGTGAGGCACTTCTAGACAATGCTGCTCTTGTATTTATTTCTCTGCCCTGACTCTAAGCTTCAATTGTGCTCTAGAGACCTATTTAGAAAGACAAGCCTGGAGGCTACAGCTTAGCCTGCGTTTTGGGTTAGATAAGGTAGAAAACGATAAACTATAATTGCTGAGCTCTTAAGAGGCAAGGCAGCAAAGCTGAGAACAGGTTTGCTCCACCTGGCTGTAGTTATTCCTCTGGCAAACAAATGAGGCTGCCCTAATGCTAAACCAAATGAGAGAATAAGGAGTTGTACAGAGAGAATTTGAGGGTCTCTTACATTAAGAAGGGATTTGCCAAGTGAAAAGGGGAGAACGTCTTGCTGGAGCAGCTGTTGGTCTACCTTAGTGAGGTAACATGAAGCATAAGGTTTCAGCATATGGAGGCTTAGTAGCACGAGTAATATACAAGTTCAGGAGGTGACTGCAGAGGCCAGTGGGGACATCTGGCTCTGCATATTTCTGGAAAAAGCAGGGAGGGGGCCTGAAGAAAACGCTTAGGATAGATGTGGTTATGTTCAAAGTTACCAGACATCATTGACCTGAAGTATCATGTTGATCCATAGGTCTATAGGTCCATAGGGGGCATAGGTCTAACTTGGAGATTAACCCTGGGACGAGTCTCCTGGCAAACCCTGCAGCTGTTTATAAGACCATGGCTAATGCTGATGGCAGCATTACCGTCCAGGTCAGCAAAGGCCAACAAACTGGGGCACTGGCTGTGCTCAGAGGAGACTACCAGGAAAAGATCCCCAAGAGACAACCAATTAACTTTAGCTTCAGATTGGAGGTGTATTCTAGAGTAAAGTTAGTTGACAGAAAGCTGAGATTTGAGCATGAGTGTTAGGATTTAGACAAGAAGAGGGGATTCATCTAATGTAAGTATTTCTTTTAGAAAGTGCATGCAAGGTACTTTCATTTGCTTTCTAAGGATGAAAATTATAGTTTATGGAATTAATGCTATGGTAAAGGTTTTTCTAAGATTGAATGTATAGTTGGAGGTAGGATGATACTTGTTTGGAAAGGTAGTATCTTATGTAACTTGAGAACAGGTGGTGACAGGAGCTAGTAAAAGTACACATACCTAGGCCAAGCTGAGATGGGTTACCTGCTTTATTACAATTAGGATTAGGAAGCCAGTTAGAAAGTGCAAGTGAATTCTGGCCAAAATGAGGGCAATTATGATTTCACCTACATCCAAACATAGCTGCCCAAGTTAAGCCAGAGAAGTGCTTAAACCTTTAAGAATATTTTTAATTCTAAGTAAAGGAAATTACAGATAGTTTTCAATTTATAGCACAAGCAAATGGAAAGGAAATAGAATAACTTTTTTTTTATATAATCGCTACTAGGTTAACATAAGTATACAGATCACATCAAGGGTAAGTCTCAGCTAGAATTAAAAAGAAAAAAACAAACACTCCCACAAAACAAACCAAAACACCTCCAGGTCTCAGGCAGAACTAACTGATCAAAAATGGCCTTAAAATAAAGTTTCTGCCTAGATATGCCCAAAGTCACTTAAACCAGTCCCAGCACTACATGTCAGAGAGTAGCTCACACCAGCCCTGATCTCAGCTAACATTCTAACTTCTTTCTCTTACTGATATTTACCCAATTGTTTCTTTCAAAAGTGATCTCACCTAGCAGCTATCAAGGCCCAGGTATGGGTATTGGTGTCTGAGAAATGTACAACAGCCCTCTTTCTAGCCCAGCTATCTCTGTCATCCTCTGAATTGCATGTAGGCAAACAGAATAGCAGTATTTGAATGTTTCGACATTTAGAAGTTGGGGTTAGATTTAGATTTACAATAAGGCTTCCATGAGCTGAAGAGCTGAAGTGCTTGCAAAGGGATACCCAGATACTTTCATGTAAGAAGGTGTGGAGGTAAAATCATAGTAGCATCTTTAAAGCACATACAGAAGATTTCAATTAGGCAGCAGAAAAGCCCATTTATGCACTACACAAAAATGTGGAGTGCCGAGAACAGAGGGCATATCTTTCAGCTTTCCCCACCACAGCAGTGGTTTTCCCCACCAGGAAGGGTACGGCTTCACTTGCTGACTGTTTGTCCCCTTCCCTGTACTTAGTCCTGAAGAGTCTCACCACCCAACCTGCCCAACTGCAGTGCACCTAGGTCTCTCCTGTGGGATTGGAAAGGGCAGCTTTGAACACTGCAAAATCTCCCAACATTTGCGTATTTCATCAGGCAACAAGGTCTGTTCCACTTCATCTGATCCTAATATCATCTCGAGAACAGCATCAGGAGTAAAAAAAAAACAAAACAAAACAAAGTCTTACATTCCTAAAACCCCTGCTTAAAGCAAATACATTTGTACTATCAACTATCTTACAGGGTGATCACTTTTTTTTTTTTAAACTTATCCATTTTTCTTAGCAGCCTAACTCAATGAATACTGAAATAATTATTGTCCCAGTCTTGCAAACAAAGTCTTCAAGTTTGTTTTCTTCTTTCATTCTCTTGGAAGAATCCTCCCTCCGTCCACAGTCACATCCAATGCTAAGCGAAATCAAAGGCACTTACTCATATCAGTTTTAGGGTATCGTGTTTTGGTTTGTGGACAAGTTTTGAAAAAAATCTTTACAGAAAATGAAAATGTCATAGTGCAAAGGTCATCTGCATTTCCAAATGTTCACTCAGCCCTCTGAAAATGTGTGTTAATTACACAATAGATTTGAACATCTGAGGACATTAGTGCTTCTTCACAAGTTATCTACCAAATAAACCATCTTTTTCCAAGTTTCACTTTCAATTCACCCAAACAAAGAATTCCTAAGCCAATTCTGATGTTTTCCAATCAGTTCTGCCACGCAACAAAATAGTAAATTATCGATGTTTGGATGAATTCTCAAATTCTCTGAGACTAAAATCTGTCTGCATTCAAAATTATTCAGAGAGTTATCACACTTGCTAAAATTAAATTTTTATTTTAAATATTGTAACCAAGGGATATATATCACTACTGTTCTTCCATGAAGGATGAACAATGCACAGTTAGATCCAGCTGAGTGAATCAAAACAAGCAAAAAAAAAAAAAAAGGATTATTGGAAGGGTGGAGGCATTTCATCTGCTCTTGCAGCTTAATATACTTGACTGAGATCTCTCTTGCCAAACTTTATCCATGTGAAAAGTACAAAAAAAAAAAAAAAAGAATTATAAAGGGAATGAAGTTTAATAAAACATATGGATCATGTTACCTTTTGTAAACGGGCATTGATCCTGAAGCCACTTCCGTCTGACCTGATAAACAAATCCCCTAGAAACAAATCTGCAAGAAGAAAAACTAGTTCCCTATACCAGCATTCAATAGGAGGCTTTAAAAGAGAAAACGCTACTGCTAAGCCTACTATCATTTAATCAAGCACTTGTTGAAAATTTGACTTAATTACATATGAAAAGGCTGTGACATACTAGAAGCTGGTAAATCTTCACCTAGCTACCTTGGTAAGTTTAATCATATACACTATTTTTTCTGCATGTGTGTGGCGTATTTCTGCACTTTTTCTAACAACATATTTTCTTTACAAATATTTTGCTGCTGAGAGTCTGCTCATAAAAGTAACTCATAAGTGCTCATAAAGAAACTCATAAGTTTTAACTTGTTTAAAAAAAAAGCTTGGTAAATGGAAAAGAAAAAAAATAATATTTTTAATATAAGACTTCCATGTAAAGATGTCTTTCATCCTTTCTACTTCTGCAACAAAAGTCTATTCGCATTAATATCTGCAAGCTCCATGCCAAGCTACAAAATTCTGCATGGAGAAGAGGTGATTATTAAAAAAAACAAACAAACAAAAAAGCAAAGAGAATGCCTGGCCACACAACAATCAGTCTTTTAATTTCATTATATAGCTTGGATGTGATTGCACTTCGCAATAGCAAATATCACGGCAAAAGTATGCAATCATATCTTTGCTAAGAAGAGGAAAATAGTAATAATTTCCCATTACTGTCATTCATGATACATCTTGAATGTGATTTTTAGTGCTGGTCCATTTTAATAATCATATGTGTTAATTAAGCTTTATCTATTAAAGAGGAATGAATTGATGCTAAGGTATTTGTGACTATTCACTGCAGTTGTGACAGAAGACATTTCCATCATAAAGATGTGTTTCTTCTTCCTGTAAATATCTAAATGATTGTCTTCTAATGGCTGAAGGGTTTGTAAAAAGCAATACTTTGAACTAGAAAACTTAATGAAATAATTTGTTTCTAATCATTTTATAAATCAGTCTGATGGGACTATATATTTAGATAAAAATTATATTCAACATGTGATATTCAATAGCTCAAGTCAACATGTTCAAATAAGTTCATTCTAATAAATAAAAGTGCTGAAATAAGCAAGCAGTAATGAACAGTTTTAAGATTCCTCTTAGCAAACAAAGAAGCTGAATTAAATAAGAGATTGTAGAGGTTGAATTAATAAACTTCAGTTATAACTTGAAATGTCAATCCGGTTTTAGAGAGACTAGTCATCAAAATACCTTAAATTAGAGCTTCATGAATCACAAAACATAAGATTATTTACTGATCAATCAGATCAGAAACAGATATGTTACTTTCATAAATGGTCTTAATTATTTGATTACAACACATACATAACGTTTACTACAAAATACTGTTCCTCCTAGAAAGAAAAGCAAGAGTGATTAGACTCACCTTACATAAATGTTAAATTGTATTTGCTTAACCCTTCAGCAAGTAATTAGTATTTGTACATCAGCAATTTTGCAACAAGTAAGAGTCCTGAGAGCTAGTGACTTCATTTTTATGCCATGTACAGCAGTGTCACAATCTCACTTATGATGGGGGAGTGGCAACAGGAAATTAGGCAGCTACAGTATCAGATGAACAGAGTTCCTAATTACACAGTTAGCCTTTACCATCTAATTAGTTCTACTGACTGATGCTGACACTGCTTGCACACTCAAAGTTAGCAGCTGTTTAAACAGCTTGCTAAAACAGGGTTCTGAAGCTGCTGAAACCTGCATTTAATTAAGCAGGATTCGAAGTGCAGGCAATTTTTTCTGTACTAGCGCATATATCTACATTATTATGTTTAGGTTTTGTTTGTTTTTTTTTTCCATTTGCATATTTTCGTATATGAAAATGCATACAGCAAGTTTCTAAGAACTTTTTCTGACCATATGTCCTAGGGACACAGACCTATAAATCTTCACGCTGCAAATAAAAAATGCAACAACCAAGCTCTGATTATTCTCCAGACCTGGTCAAAGAAACCTGCTTTGGAGTGGAACTTCTAAACAGGGAAGCTGAGCTTCATAAAGCAAATGTTGCTTTGTCTGGAAGCAGCAGCCCAGAAGAAGTCTTCAGTTCTTGTGAAATGCAGGCAGTATCAGTTTGTATGGAGACCACCATACCTCCAGGTGACCATGTTCGAAGACAAGATTATACAGAGCCTTCATTTCTGAAGCTTCCCACAGAGGAGCACATTGAGGGCCATCATGCACCTTTCCAGTTTGACCGGCACGCTTTGGCCAGAATTTCCACTTCTCCAACTTTAAGGCGTCTAAGGATGGCTTCTGCCTCACAAGCACTGTCATGTCAGGACTACTCTGACACAGCTCAACTGGGGAGTCAAAAGGAATACACCAGCTCTCTCCATCACATTTGTAAGAGTCCACCTCGGTGCACTACAGCTTCCTCATTGTCATTGCCTTCTTGCGTCCATGCAAAATTGCTGTCTTCCAAAGTGAAGTCTGAGACAGCTATAGCAGATCCAGAGTCTACCAGCCCCAGATCAAAGCTGCCAAGCCAAAAAGATCTTCTAAGCAATAGCAGTCCCAATGAGACACTCCAAAACTCTTGGAGACCTAACTCTGCTACACTGCCAAGGAGACATCTCAGCCCTACACCAAAGGAGGGTGTCCAGGTAAGAGGAACAGGATGATGCAACCTCCTTTTCAGTCTTTCATATTCAGTGTCAGTCCATCATGGCCCAGTGCATAAAAACAACTGCACAGTTCCTAACTTGAACTGCAATTTGGCCCTAGTTCCTTTGATACAATAGACTAACTTCTACACTCATCAAGAAGGGAGATTTTTCCTTCCAAATCAGCAAGAGACAACAGTTCTGGCCTTGTCTCTTGGTGACCAAATTGGCCTAGTCCACCCCTGCACATGACCACTCTTTCCCACCTCTGTCCATTAGCCCTTGTGGGGCCATATAACTGTTTTGGGGGCTACAAAAGAACAAGACCAAGTAATTTATCCACTTCCAGTCTGGGTTTCAGAAGATTATTTTCTTTCCAGGGTCCTTCAGCAGGGTTCTTCCTAAGCCAGGGCATTTCTCTATGCTGTTTTACTGAATAGAATTACTAATGCAAATAAAACCAAGAATGAAGTCATTCAAAATGGTTGAACCAAATTTAAGGTTTGCTACTACCAAAGGAAGAGGTCCCATCCCCTCTCTTTAATTCCACTTACCTATCTCTGCCTCTCACTGGCCCCATCCATTTTTATGTTCAGCTCCATAAATGAGAAGGCGATTGTGCAATCTTTTCTGAAAAAAAAAAAAAGAAACACTAGTTCAGTGAGTGCCAATGTCAGTAAAGAGAAATAAGCAAGGGAGGAGCTAGCCTCCATCTTTCCCTGGTGGCAAGCTACTGTTTAGCTATTCCCCATAGTTTCACCCCAAGGAGAAAAGGAGAGGCACTGCATAGCCAGGTTTGCTACTAGGTCTCCTCTCAAAGACCTTAAATCTGGACAAGTGCTTGACTCCGACCTTACGCAAAGCACCTACACACGCATTTCACCGAATGTGGATGGTGTCAAATGGGGGTATAGCTCTTTACTTAACCAGTTAGTTTTGTGCCACAGACCAAAAGCTATTTCTACTCCCCTTCAAATATTGAAAACATTCTGCCTATCAAATGAGTTGTCCTTTTTCCACAACAGTAAAAATAATTGCCCAGTGTCTATGTAGTACATTTCTCTAACAAACAAGTACTTTTTTTCACAAAATCAGATTGCTTGCCTGCTTTCTGACCAACTAACAAGAATATCTCACTTTCTTTCAGAGGAGTGGATTGCCTATACAAAGGTACGCATAGATTTGTTTTATCTCATGCTAAACTTCACTTCTCTACATTTTTAATAGATCCACTTCACTCTAAGACAAAACTGAACAGCGAGGCACGTATGTGTAACTCAACTTTAATTTGTAGATTTGCTTTGTGAAATGCCTGTCACAAGCTTGTTAAACTCAACCTTTTAATGAGATTTTCTTTAAAAGGTGGCTGTCTTCCTGACACATTTAGCTGTATTTCACACAGTATTTCAGCTGGACCATCAGAGAGCTCTGCACCAGGAACTAATTGCCAAAAGGTCTGGCTGTTTGGATTAGCAGTGTCAAATTTCAGCTTAAAGAATGTGAAACATCTCGTAATCTTGAGTGACACTCTCCAAAACTTTGTGGGAGGGGAAAGGGAGCAAAGAAGCCAGCAGAACAGCTTGATATTATTCTCATACATGAGCAAAGCAGATCTAGGACTGCTACCGGATGGGGGATTGGGATGGGGGATTGTTAATCCTACAACTAAGAAGAATACTTGAATTTCATAAATTAGCATGGGCAAGATAAGGTGTGTACTGTAGATCTGTGAATAGCATCAAGCTCTTACAAGCAATGATCAGAAAGTAAATGATTGATTAGAAACTAGTTTGATTCAGCCATGTTTGTTTCCTTGAGAGGCTGAAGTGTTTACAGAAGGGAAATGAAGTTTATTTTCTTCCCAACCAAGGAGAAAGTAGGAGCTAGTACCTCCCTTAATAACCATACCCCTCCCACTGATAGCGCAGTGCTTGCTTTACTGCATGATCTCCTTGAAGATTTCAAGTATATTAAAAGCACTAGCACTGGTGAGCAAGTCTTGGGGAAGACAGAAGCAGCCTCACAACAAACAGCAATATGCTCTTCCTGGGACTCTGCCATAACGTGTTTCACTTGTTAAGGCAGTAGGCATCATTTGTTGAGCTGTACTTCCTCTTCTTGCCAACGTTGACTCATTTTTCAGGTGTAAACTTTGTTATAACCCACAATTTGCAAACAGGTTTCAAGTACGTTTATGTTTGGGACTGGGTGGGCTGGAGCAGGCCGATACAGCCTATGAGTCATTACACAATGTAGTTTCCTAGAAAAGGCTTAACAAATCTGCGTGTGCATCTGAAATCACATGTTCACTGTAGATGAGGCCTCCTAGATTTTCTGAATTGTTGCAATTTCCAATCCACTCTTTAGCATTTTGAATTTGCAGTGGAGATAGAGAGAGGAGGGGAGGGAGAGATCTTTGATCTTGGTATGAAACAGGTGATCTGTACCTATTATGGGAAGAGTCCACTCTGATGCAACTCAAAATTCTAACACATAAACATTATGTCACTGATAGAGTGAAGATTTGTGTAATCTGTAGCAAACTTCAGGGGAGAATTTAAGGAATACTGAATGCCAATGGCTAAACAGTAGAATGTTGTGCATTGAATGTGCACACCTCTTGGTGCCACTTGCCTGGCAGCTTCAGAGGGAAGCCACCATTTGCCAGCTAGGATATTGGCTCTGGACTTCTATCCAGACATATTTTAAAAATCAAGAAGTCTCATAAGGAACAACACCAGCTTTGTTCTATAGCCACCAGTAGGAAAGATTGACAAAAGGAGCTTTGGATGATGTACTGTGTTTTTCAGTTTTGTCTTGACCAATATTAGAATGTGCAGAAATACAAAACAAACATCACCAGTTTCTGCTTTAAACATTTTTTTGTCAAGTTGAATTTGGTCTAAGGTCTAGGCAAGGGCTGTATTGAGCTCCTCCTTTATCCAAATCATTAGTCTAACTCCTTAACAGCTAATCCCTTCTTATCACAGCCAGAGAAAACTGCTGAAATGTCAGATTATTTTCTCCATCTAGAAACACATTGGGACAGTTGGCAACCCCCTTCCAAGCCTGACTTGTATATTGTCCAGGGTGAAAACATACCTCCATCCTTCAGTTTTAATGAACATCTCTTCTCCCTGCTCCCAGACTGTACTTTCAAAAGCCTTTCTCAAAGTAGCAATGCTCATCTTAAGCAGCCTTCCCCACACAGCCCTCAGTCAGGAATGCCAGTACCTGCCTGTCAGCCTGGCAACACGCTGAACCAATGCTGATTAAAAATAATCAGCCAAAATAAATTTTAAAAAAAAGCACTAGAGGGGTAGCACAGAGGTGGAGACAAGGAGGTGCTGAAGTCAACACTGCTGTGGAAGGAAATGTTGATAAAACAAAAACTTCTGTTTATTTTGAGCTTGTTTTCTCCTTGCCCCATTCAGTGTATCACAGACGAGGTGAAAAACTGGGTTGCACTATTTCCTAAAGACAACCTGCTAAGGAAGGGTCCTCTCAGTAACTGCTAAGGCAGCTCATTTTCAATGAGTTGTGGGAGCTGGGATCATCTAATTTGAAGTGCTCTACTTCCTCTGTTAATGTCTCACATACCCAAAAAGTATCATGCTAATTCTTTCAATCAGGGAGTTCAAATACTCTCCCTGAGTGGCTTGGGCCATCACCTGGCAGCTGTCTCAGTACCATGACTACCCTATAATGTTGACCCGTGTAACCTCCTCAGTTGCTTTTATTCTCATCTAGTGGGTATTCCTTTAAATACTATATCTGTTATTTAAGTAATGTGATTTATACAGATGTCTATTCCCTGGGTCATCTAGAAGGTCTAGTTATGAATATATCCAGACACAAATGTCTAAAACGCAATTAGCTTAAATTCTCCATGCCCTAGAAACACCTACATATTTAATTTTCTGGACCATGAGCTGCTTCAGTGTCCTTAATAATTTCCCATACCTTTGTAATGTAAATGTGTAACATTATCTTGTTTCACAAAACAAGTAGATTTAAAGGGGGAATTATTGCAGATGATATCTCCTCAGGTGCTTGAGTTCATCCCTAAAGTACAAAGGTTTCTTTCATTCAAGCACTTCAGCCCCCTGCCTTTAAGAAGAAAAACAAAAAAAAAAAGAAAAAAAGAAAAACTGCAGGGTCTGTAGGCATGAAAATATGGTAAAATATGGCATAGAGACTCAAAAATTGATAAATTGCATCACACAGTAGTTCAGTAGTTCAATTTCTCCAGTAAAATCAACAAGAGCATCTAGCATATCTAATATGTCTACAGGCATCAGGCCAGGTGATCACAGATACCTGCACCTTCATCTGTGAAGCAGGAGTATATAATTTAGGCATGGAAGTCATTAATCAGACCAGGGATGTCAGATGGCAGAGGTATATTGTAGATATACATCCAAATGACCTTGGGCATGCTCCCACACTTCACAGGCTTGCGTAGCTATGTGAAGAGCTTGTTTAGACATATGTGTCTCTGAAGTTCAAGGACTTTTTGATCCAGGGAGATGACACCATATAACTCAGTTACAACGAAACTGTGCTCCCCTTTACTAATCTTCATAAGCAACTAGCCTGCAACTTCAAAATATATTCTGCAATTGAAGTAGGCTAGATACTTTAAGAATCAATAATGCATTGGCAAAATCTTACTGTAAATCCAACCTGAAATAAATCTCCTGAATTTCCCAGTACAGGAGCGATAACTTTTAGAATTATCCTTGTATTAAATTGCAGCATCTGGCTTATATAATAATCCAGCTGCCCAAGAGATTGCATGGCAGGATCACTAGAGGTTTCAGAAGCATCTTAATACGATTGTTATCAACACTTAAAATTTGTATTGGGTAGCACTCAGTTCACCTCATCAGGAAGCGATCTCCCTTGAACTTTTTTGGTTGTCTGAAAGCTTGAAGACAACCAAGAAACAGACCCCATCCATAAATGCTCTCAAACCATGTGTTAGGTTCAATTTAATGAGAAACCTCAGAGTTTCATCCTACTTCCCTAAAGTTAAATAAACATATCCTATGTTCCCCATTCAGTAGGACTACCAGAACAAGAAAAGCTTCAAGAACTCTTACATTGCACATTGTAAACTCCTCAACATTTAGTTTTCAAGCCGTAATATGCCTGTGTTTCAAGAGTTAAAGTCCCAGACCTGGCCCTCCTGATAGCCTATAGCTCTCTCTGTTGTTGGGAGCAGGCTTCCCTCTCATCTATACAATTCAATTGGTTTAGCTGAGGCAATTGCAAGCAACATCACTGTCAATGCCTAACAAAAAGCATGGTTTCTATGTCCTGCCATACATATCAAATCCCAGTTCTCTACCTCAGAGTTGATAAGTCGTGAAGTGACTATTCACGCACTTAAGGGGGAAAAAAATATACCTGCCACCTTTCATATCAGGTTGGCAAATGGCTAGATATTCCCAGTAAGGTATCTGCCTAGGCAAAAAAAAAAGCAATAAGAATTATACTTAACTGACAAAAAAATACTGTACACAATAAATGGTGACTGAAAAAGAGAACTTTTATGTATGTACACACACTTCATGCCTTCTCTCTCAGCTACTTAATTAGAATCATAGAATGGTTTGGGTTGGAAGGGACCTTTAAAGGTCATCTAGTCCAACTCCACTGCAAGGAGCAGGGACCCTTTGAACTCTAATGCAGTTTTCATGCATCAGCCAATTGAAGCATCAGCAGCACAACAGCAGCTGTAGACACCAGTCACTTTGCAACAGTTTACTAACACAAATAATTATGTATCGGTGTGAGTTATTAGCAAAATCCAGAAAGGATCTGCACCAAAAGTTTCTGTATTTGAATGCAAGCAGCCTCTGGCACAAACAACGCTGTTGGATACAGAATGCCTGTGCCACTTCACTTGATGGATCTACATCCTGGACAATGCCCTCTGTTAGTAACAACAATAGCTGGAAAGAGGCACTTGTTTTCGATCAGCAGGGCCACTAAGTTGTATTATATTCAAAATACAAAATATTTGAATTAGCAGAAAAAATGTCAAAAAGATTTAGAAAGAAAATAGCACGAATTAGCCAAAAGGTTAAATATAAAAAAAAAAACAACCAAACTAAACAAGCATTTTAACTGTTTCACTAGTATGCTGTCTTTTGTTGAAATCACCTCAGTTATATGAAGGTTAAAAGTAACAACTGTCTATGTATCAGCTAGGGACATGGTATTTACCTGCTCCTTTGGACTCCAGTGACAAAAAAAAAATAGATTCTGAAATCTCTGCTCACTTTTTGCCTAATCTCAGAAGAACCTAGGAATTTCCAACATTGAAATTCTCTAAGTACCTATTATCTGAGGCAAGCCATGGCCATAAGCCCCTTTATCTCAGCAACAGTGTGGAGTTGGAAAGAGAATTAGATATTTGCCATCAATCACTGGAATTTTCTACTCATTTTTCCTTTAACATATTATGTCATAGCTGCTGTGATTTAGCTTTTTAGCTCACTTCCTCCCGTATCAGCAAGGAGCACTTCAGAAGTTTCCTCTGGAGCCCCGAGCGGAGAGAGATGATGTGTGTTGTTGTTGCATCTCACAGATCAGCCGAGCGCAGGCGTAGCTCCGTGGTAGTGAGTCTGCCGGGACTCGAGGTATTCCCTGGAGACCTCCTGGTGTCCGACAGCGCCATGGACTACCTGCCCCACGCAGCCCTGCTGCTAAGTGCAGGTCAGACACGGGGTGGGGTTTACTCCTCTGAGCCCAGCAAAAGCCACGACTAAAAAGCATGCTCCAAAATGTGTGCACTAAAACGCATGAGCGTGTGGGATGGGGAGGGGGGATCAGTGCAACGATGACACGCAAAGTGGTGCAGCCATCTTGGGGGTTCTGTTAATCCATACCAAAGTGATTGCATTGCTAATTTTAAAATTCTCCTCAATTATTCTTTTTCCTCTGCATTTCATTGTTGAATGCAAAATGTAGGAGCTAGTTGAGGTGCGCAGGACATGGATCACCTCCTTCCTCCAAAGGGCAGGAGCAACCAGAGCCCAGGCCAGGATCTCCGTCTGCAAGCAGTCGAGATACAAATTCCCACCTGCACAGCTTCAAGGAAAGCGTGGTCGCACTTTCCAGTAGTGTTCTAATCACAAAGGTAGCAAACCCAGCTCATGGCTAGAAGTTGCTCACAAGACCTTCCAACAATGAAATGCAGACCTGCAAGCAATTTCCACATATACCTATTATGGAGTATACTATAGCATGCAGTTTGATTGCCAGAGACCAGAAGATGCTGGTGACCAGAGATCAAAATTTTCCTCAAAAAATAAATAAGTCAAGGTCACAACCAGCAGTTTCACAAAAGTAAACAAGCCAGCCATTCCCAGAAAGTGACCAAGGGCTTCAAAATCCAAAAAGAGGAAGTTCTGACTGTGATTCCCAGTCACACACAGGCCCGAAGACACGTGCCACATTTAGAAAATTCTTTGAAATTTCTTGCTGAACAAACACAGTCACTCCTCACTTCTCGCCAGTGTATTCCTACATCTAGATCCCCAGCTTTCCCTGTGCCTCACTAAGGGCCATGAATTAACAGCCCATACCACCGTACCAACCTCATGACAGATCTGAGGCTTAGGGTTTGTAGGATCATTTAATCACAGGAGTTTTAAATACCTGCATAGCTCCAAGATATCACTAATGAGCAGACATAGCCTAATTCTTGCTTCAAAACAATGGATATCTTCAAGAATTAGCCTGAGGTATGATGTGTTTTCTCATGTAAAGAATTAGCAATCACATACTGACCATGTGCAGCAAGTGGGAGTGTTTAGCATCGTCCAAAATCCCATCACAGATAGACATAATTCTTGCTGGAAGCAGCCCAACAGGCTTAATAGGGTTTAGGTCTGGTGTACAAACTACCTAAACACAAGTATTAAATCTGAGCCAAGTACAATATAGTATATCAGGCTTCATCTAAAAAAAAAAAAAAGCCAAAATATAAAAAACAGTTTTATTTTTAGCTGTTTGTTTATTTATGTTTGTTTACTGATAACACATTTGTTTTACCCATTAGAGTCCAAAAAGCCAAGGTGGCCATTTGCCAAAAGAGGAGTTGTGAGTATTTCACCCTGTTTTTTTTCCTTGCACTGACCATGCCTTCTCCCACAACTAACCCAGGTAAAAAGAGTTCCTTCCCTTTACTGCCCTTGGAGAAAGGTCTCAGCCCACCCTGGGACTGTCAGGCCATCAATCTGCCACAAAGGTAGGGTGGCTCCTGTGCAGCCACCAGTGCCGCTTCATGCGATGCACATGAAAACACAGCCAGCACCACTGGTCCCCATCCCAATGGGTGGTGGGAGGAGAGGTGCCCTGGGTACCAGGAGGGCAGAGCAGGGCGGGCAATGCAGGAGCTCTCATTGAAGGTGTTCAGTGGTGGCAGCAGATCCAGTCCAGCTCCCAGGGATAAGAGAGTGCAAGGTATGCGAGTCAGTCACACCGTTGCTTTGAGCACACTGTATCCTGTACTTTCTGCATGCTGACCTAGACCTTAGTGCCTTAGGGCTCTCGAGTACCTGCCCAAGTCCTACTCACATAGAAGGGATCTAGGCTTTTCCCTTCAAAGTAGCTTTCTTAGGCCTTTCCTGTCCTCATGGGCCTCTCACACTCCCCAGTAAAAGCATACACACCAACACACTTCAGTTAATTTCCTTGTCTAACACATTGCCTTGTCTTCTCCAGTTATGAAAATTTTCACTCATTACGGTAACCAAAATTCTTTTTTGAGTGTTGTTCATCATTCAAAAAATAATTTGCAAGTATCTTGATAACTTTGCACCCCTAAACATGTGAACAGTCTCTTCCTAATATTTTTTGCATTTTACCTTCTAAATCTCATCTATCAAAGAAGACTTTGTGCAAATGAAAACAATGCAAGTACTCCGACGAGCACATAGAAGAATTCCCACTTCATTTGACAGCAATTCTATAGCATTTGAAGGAGCATGGCCTAAAACTGAGAATTTTTAAATTCAGCAAAATTTTTGAAATTTCCAATACAATGCATTTAATATCAAATCAACAGTGCTTTCTGAGATGATTAGATGCCACAAAATTTAATTTATGAATATTCATTTGCTGGTGCATGGGTTAACTCTGTGTGTATACAATGATATTACTGTTCCTGCTCCATTTCAAGCTCTTTCAAAACTCCAAGTTGAGCTTAAACTCTGAATTTTAAATATTATAATTAAACACATATTTAAAAATTGGCTTGAATTCAGTGCCTAAAGTTCAGACACTAGAAACCCATGAAGTATGAGTATAGAGTTCCAGACAGCAGACAAAATTTAGGCTTTTAAAGTCTATGCTTACAGCACTAGGGTTCATAAATATTAGTTAAACTTTTTACATGGCACTGTTGGCCTGAAAAACAAAGCCAAACCAAAAGCAATTTTTTTTTTATTTCCTGATCCCTCACATAGAAAAACTCCTGCTCTTTAAGTTTTCTAAAAGCTCATTTTATAGACACTACTCTGCAGCTGACCAAAGGAGTATTATTCAATATGTAGTTCAAATGTTTGTTTGTTTGTTTTTTTAGAAAAAGAAAAAAACACTAAACCTGCAAGCTTTGTATACCTATGGCAGGACAACAATTTGAACTATGACTTTTTTGTCCCCTACTTCTGACCTTGCTGAAGGAAGAAAAAATATTTCATTTGTTCTTTCTGCTGAGGGTAGCCCATTGTCTGTTGCCATACCAATGACTTGCCCTGCCGAAGACTTCTGTGTTACACAAATAAGATCTTACACACCCACACCTAAGCCACCTACACACCCCAGCCATAGTTACAAATAAATCTGCCATCACAGCCTCATATCTGTGTAGGAGAGCCTGGAAATATGAGGAAATCACTCAGTTGAGGGCAAGCTCCTTATAGATCAGAGCAAGGCTACTGAGCTGGGTAAACTTCTTATTGGTCTTCAAAACATTGCATGAATCAGGGTTGGGATTTTTTTGTCATTCAACAGGGTAAAGACAAACAGAAGCAAGCATCTGATCTGGAAAATTGTCTTTCGACCGTTAAGATCATAGATTGCAGCACATACGATTTTTTCTGCTTTAAGGTATCAAAATGCTCAGTATAATGTACCACAGATACTTAAAGATGGGGATAAAAATGTTGTGTTCTTTTTAAGTTACCATTTTTCACTGCATTAATCTGGATATGAGACCTTTCTGCAAAATAATGCATAAGCATGAAGTACATTTTTGTTGTTTGAAATGGAGGGGCAAGGGGGGAACTGCAAGTGTTGTAGGTGGTTAGCAGGGGCTCTCACAACCACCTGGATTTTGCCAGGCTTCTGGACTTGCCTAAATCAAGAAGGTACCACCTTCAGAAAAAGGCATCAAGGCAACCCTCTCAGCAGTGCCTGCAGATCTGGGGAAAGAAATTGCAGCATCACAGAGATGCCAAATGGGCCATGGTCACCCCTGCTGCTGCCTTAGGTGTGTGTTCAGAGGTGGCCACATAGAGGCCAGCGCCAACACCAAGGTTCAGCTGCAGAAATCCCATAAAAGCCTGTCTGACAGATAAACAAGGCTCCTGGCCTCCAGGGCCTCCTAGCCTTAGAAACACCAAGCTTGGTTTACCAGGGTGATATTCAGATAACCCACACCTAACACCACCCCTGCTCCAGAGCAAACTTTTTGCTTCTCACCACAGGCTGATACATGCAGTTCCCCATAGGCTTGGCTGTTGAGGACTTCTGTCGGTGCCTCACTTATATGTAAAGATCTGACTTTGGAGCAGGTCAGTAAAGTGATAGTGTCCACCTTAGGACTAAACAAAACAATATCCAAGTACCTACAAAGATCTAGTCCCTTGGTACCTTGATTTTACCATATGGAAAACAGGAAGCTATCATCCACCCCTGCTTTCCAGTAGCAGCAGCACGACAGATTAAATTCCTTAGCATTTGCCAGGTGACTACTATTTTTTGATACAGCATCCTACAAACATAGATTATCATAGTGTGTTACTGTCAATGCAGTGTGTTTATATTATAAATATTTTGGAGGAAAACGACAGGGTTTTTTAGTCGTTTTAAAGGAATATTCAAGCTTTCAGAAGAATCACTAATACTGGCAGCCAGGCTCTTTACATGGGCAAAGAGATCATGAATTCTTTTCATAAGGTCTGAAGCAGTTGATGCAACAGTCAGTGATTTTCTTTCTTCTTCAATCAACAGAGTAAATCTTGGCATGAATTTATAAAGGCACAACAGACTGAGCAGAAAGATATCGACAGCCGGTTAAAAGTGAAAAAAGAAGAAGCCGTGTGGGAACTTTTCACAAGTGAATGCACTTACTTTCTGGATCATTTGCTGGTTCTCAAGATGGTAACTTCATATTTCATTTCTCAAAAATAATGAAACATTATTCACCCTGCTGTCAACATGGCAGACAAAGCCATCTGCAACCTCTCATTGAGTATCTACAGGGGAATGACTTCAGCGCTTTGTTTTTCTCCCGTCTTGCTTACTCATCCTGTTTCCACAATTCCCTTTGGTTTTTATCATCTTGATGGAATCCTTCTGCTGGACATCACTTTCTAGTGCTTTGCAAACACTAGATACTTCCAGTAATTTCAGCTCGTAGTCCACTATTCCTCTCACTAACTCTGAACTGAAGCCACTGTCCAACTGACTATACTGGATATTTCTCTACTAGTAGTCTGTAACAGTGTACCATTCGTTTAACTTCACACAGAGCTGTGGTTAGATTATCCTGACTACAGCATGAAATCCTAAAAATTCAGCGGGCCTGTAGTTCCAATATTACAAGAAGACAAGCAAACTAAAAAACAGCTCCTCTCCCCAAAACTCCAAATTGCCTCCATTCCGGTGCATTTTAAGAGCTTTGAAATATGGACAAGAATACTACACACTGTTAGAAGAAGAGCTGCACTATTTACATTCATCACACATCAAAAGTTAGCGTACCCGTTTAAAAGGATGGAAACTTCCCTTAATATCTTCCTATAATTTTTCTCTTATTCTGTAAAGACAATTTCTGATTCTTATTAGTCAAAGCAAAAAAAAAAGAGTGAAACATTTTCCATGCTGCTAAAAATTAACCTAGACAGTACAAGAGGTACTGCAAAGTAAAGGGAATAAATGGAGGAGTGGGTTGAATTCCTCCTTGGTGGGGCAGAACAGGAAGGGAGAAGAAAGAGGACAACAGAACCAGCTATAGTCCAAGGCAGGATGGAAGTGTCCTTCATTATAGACTCTTTCTTCTGAGAAGATAAAAAAATGAGCGAATCCTGGGAAGGGTGAGGACATGCAAGTCCCTGTTAAGCATGATGTAGGAACCCACAGACAAGCCTTAGCCAGCCCCATATGACCTGTGAATGACAAACTATGCAGCCCGTGCCAGCTTGCCAAATTCTCCTGCCAAAGAAAGAACCCATTGAATGTGGGTAGCTAGTTTTACAGATACCTGCTGCTTCCCAGTATAAAAATATTCCACCAATTTTAATGAATTTCCACAAGGAACTTTAAGACCTCTGTAAATCCCCTTTAAGCTCTCGGGTCAACTGTTCTTTGCAACTGAGGAATTACACAAGGCTAAGCAAACACTCTCACTAGCTCTTCAGTCTTGGCACCTGGGTGATGGGTTTTGTCATTAATGCTTTTCACACATGTACAAAAAAGTTCTACTTAGTAATCTAAACTTTTTAAACCTTTTTCAGATTTAGATCAGACTCAGCACAGCTCTGAGATCACCTCAGAGAGCTTAAATAATATAGGATCTTAAACAGCCAATTTCATGCAATAAAAGTTAATAAAGCAACCCAAAGACACAAAAAAAACTTCAAGAGCCCTGTACTTATGCTATTCCAAAATACTTTATTTCCCCATAGTAATTCTAAACAACTCTTATGGCAGTAGATGCAGGAGGTAGGAAGGAAAACATTTAGAAAGGTCATAGAAATCTTTAACTGTGACTCTGATGTTATTAATTCCTTCACATGGATCTGCAGGGGGCTCAGTTGCCCCTATTCAGACAGAGAACACAGCAAGGATGTAGCTGCCTCTGTGACAGCTGCAAAGACACTCCAGAGACATCACTCATACCCTCTTCCTTGCACAAAGCCCAATATTTAGCCTTCAGGCAGGTCAGGAAAAGTTTTTCAGAGTGTTGCCTTCTGCCCTCCCCAGATCAAATAATATGATCATTTTTGTGAGAATTACAGTGCAAACTTCTTTTCAGAAAAAGAAAAAAAAAAAGAGAGAGATTTGTTAAATTGGCACAAATAGTAAATGACATTGATTTGTTTTGTTTTTAAAGATATTTATGAACACTCTAAAATACCTCCAGAGTAATGAATTTCTCTTGGATGTGGATTTGTGGAGACTTTTCGCAAACTTAGTGGAGTTAAACAAGGTGAGTAAAAAAATAAACTCTTACTGAGATCAGAAATCAACCAGTCAATTAAAAGGAGACGAGAAACCATCCATACACTTCTATTCAGATTCAATGCTCACATTTGGAACTTAGTTCAAATAGTTACTCTTTCCTTCATTTCCATTTGCTATCAGTGGGGGTCAAATTTCACCAGTGCAAATTATTTTCATGTGCCTCCAGCAAAAGATAAACAGGCATTTGAGCACAGAGGAGAGCTCATTTGGCAGCTGTTTCTGAAGTAAACATGAGTTTGAGACTAGTTCTCATAAGCAGCATCCTTTTAAAAGGATTTGTGAAGATAAACTCTGACTGCACAATCCTTACAGCAAAACAGTAAGAATGGCAAAATAACTACAAAACAAGTTTCCTTTCGCAAACAGAAACACACAAACACTTTGCTACCTATTACGCCACTCCAGTAGAGCACGTTAAAATGATACGATGACCACCTCTCTCCATCTGGAGTTCCAGGAGAGGAGGCGGGGGGAGGACCACAAGGCTCAGCTGTGATGTGCTCCAGCTCTTCGCTGCGTGTGGCCAATTGCTGGGAGACCATTTTCAATTTCTGAAAGTTAAAGGAGCCCATAAGTCTAAACCAGCTTTTACATAACTTTAGAAGCAAACCAGAAGTTTTTCTTAGCTTGAGAGCTCTTCTACAGGACTGAAAATATAAACCAAACAAACACCTCATCCTTAATAGCAAAGCAAATTTTGGAAGCGGCTCTTCAGCTGTATAAGTTACCCACAATCACATCACCTGCCTTAAACAAATTGCTTATTTCAAGTTCTTTCCTTTATTGTAACTCCCTTGCCTTAATAGTTAACATCTCCCTTTTTAACCAAAACAAGAAAATCAGGAAAGCTCTTCAGAGTAGGGACAATTAGCCAGAGCTCAAACACATGAACAAGTCAACTCTCCTCCCTGGCTGACCACACATGGGGCAAGCTGCTGTGAGTGACCACCTGAGCAGGTCTGGAAATACAAGGAAAGG
Organism: Tetrax tetrax; assembly: GCA_009806455.1. Taxonomy (NCBI): domain Eukaryota; kingdom Metazoa; phylum Chordata; class Aves; order Otidiformes; family Otididae; genus Tetrax; species Tetrax tetrax. Next base: position 226,246 of record WHYT01015827.1, read on the forward strand.
CTTTTAGCTGATGTGTTTCACCTTGTGCTTGTTGTGAGCTAAAACCATACATGCAGCACTAGAGTTTAGTCAATGTGTAGAAGTCAATGTGTAGGGAACTTTAGTGGTCTTCCAGTACCTAAAGGGGGCTTATAGGAAAGTTGAGGAGAAACTCCTCAGCAGGGCCTGTTGTGATAGGATGTGTGGTTATGGTTTTAGAATAGAGGGAGGAAGATTCAGATTAGACATTAGGAAAAAAATCTTTTTTACAATGAGGGTGATGGAACACTGGAACAGGTTGCCCAGAGAGATGGTTGGTGCCCCATTCTGGGAAACATTCAAGGCCAGGTGGGATGAGGGTCTGAACAACCTGATCTGGTTGAAGATGTCCCTGCTCCTTGCAGGGGGGCTGGACTAGATGACCTTTAAAGGTCCAACCCTAACTGTTCTATGATTCTATGATTCTAATTGCCAATTCCTTCATTCTTGTTCAAAGAAGGGAGTGGGGTGTATTGCTGTGTGCCACTTAGGGATTACAAAAGCTTTGATCTTGGCTGGAGCTTGATCATGTCTTGAGAGAATTACCTTTAATATATTTTCTGTTTTGTTTTCTAATTTTGTTCTTCTTATTAATGAGGATGATAAATGAACATATATTATGCATACTTGTATATAAAATAGTGGTCAAATGTAGGAGAAAGTAGCTGCTTTCAATGCCTTTTATGCTTTTTTTTCATGCATTTCCTCTTGACAGCATGCTGGATGCAAGAAAAAATGCATGCTGTAAAAGGTGTAAAATGCACCCTTGTCAAAATGAAAGAATAATCATCACCCTATAAACAACTTCATGCCCCATAAATGCACCACACAAAGCGGCGTGTGCAGCAACAACGGCAGTTCATGTCAGTATCACAGAGGGTGGTGTTCCCTTCTGGCCTAAACCTTAGCCTAAAGCTGAGTCTGGTCATGAATTTGTGTGCAAATAGTATATGCAGGAGGCAAGTGTGGGCTCAGGAGCAGGCTTTCGTCCACATCTGGGCACCCTTGGAATCCAATGCAAACACATAAAGTTAACTTATGGGGAATACGTGACTTTTTATAACATTTTATAGAAATTTCCTTTACCTCTAATACCATGAAACAAACTCAAACTGTGAAAGATGGTTTCTGCTTTAAATGACTGTGAAGACTTCCTTAATTGTCACAGCTCTGTCATGCATAATCAGTGTTTTCCAGTAGATATAACTCATGTATTGTAATTTTTCCACATCAATTCATGTTAAATACAGCTGCTACCCTAAAATAAATCTAAATGGCATCACTGTAATCTTGTTTCAAAGCTTTTGTCATATGGCATTATCATGACCTAAGTGGATATTTGTATAAATTTGTTTTAGCTTCTGACTAATTAAAGCATTCCGGGCTTAATTCTGAAGCTAATACTGGTGATGTAGGGGACAAAAGTATAAGTTTCCCATTAGGCGTGGAGCCTTGTAAGAGACAGACTAGAGATGGGAAATAACGTTGTTTTAAGCTTAATTTCAGAAGATCATTGATGCTAATTTCTCTTTTTTTTTCCCCTTACTTAGATAAGTCTCAGTTTTCTGAAAACGTTTTTTGAAACAGTGAAGGAGCATGTCAGCAAGTCAGACTTTCCTGTGGATTTCAGCTCCATACTCAGAAAGGTAACAGAATTAGAAGTATTCTTGCTTGATCTCAGCAGGTCCTTGCTGCAGACTGTTTAGGATAGCATGCAGGTAGATTAGAGCAATTCAGTCAGTCAAGGACATGCCATTTGTCACAGGCAGTTTGCCTCATCCTGTCACAAAGATGTTTTTCTTTTTATTCGTCAGCATGTTTGAGGTGCTTGCAGAAAAGTGCTCTGTATGTGGAACAAAATGTGGGAAGATTTTACCTTCCTAGGGAACAATAGCCCAGACCTTAAGGAGACACAGTGAACAAGGCGGTTGTTCCAACCGCAGTTTCCAGGGGCTCTCCCACATGTGTAATAGTTCCTACACAACTTCCCAATGACTGAAAAAGTTGGAAATATTAATACAGACAGAAAACTCATTCATGGACCTGAACTTTCCCTAAGCAGTAAAAGCCATTAGAAAACTGGGAAAATGCTAAAACAGACCCTACCTCAGGGTTAGGATTTTAAAAAGGGAAAGGGAGGCTAGAGCTTGGCTTCTCACCCCCAATACCTCTCATTTCAGGCACTGATAATGTTTGTGTGAGACAGACAAAATTGCAGATGAAGCTGAGTTTTATCACGGATGGCATTCGACACTTCTAAGAGCTGTTTAACACACTCAGCTATAAAGTGACATGCTGTATGAGGCTGTGTAAAGCTGTTGCATAGATAGTGGTTTTTATCTTCAGCTTCTACATGAATTTCACACCATTTATTTCTAATGAGAACAAAATCTAAGAATGTTTCACACCTCTGCAGAGCTGTTAGAATTGCACTCCCATGCGTCACTTGAGCACCACTGTGGGGTTTTTTTACTACTTTACCACATTTACTACTTTTCAACTTGCCCTCTACTTTTTAACTCCCCCTTTCCCTCTCCTTCTATTTTCCTAGGTACGAGGAAATCTCAGGTAAAAGGCACATTGCAAAACCCAAACCGTTGTTCCTCCCTTTGTCATGACATTTTTGTTTCTTTATAAGTTTCCAAGTTTTTTCTGCAGTTTTTCCAGGGTGACCTCTGCCAGACACACCAGATTTATTGCCTTAATTATACCTCCGCTGTCTTCTACTTGGAAAACCTGAAACAGAGAGAAGATTTTGGCATCTACCTGAAAGTAAAGTGATGGTTTTGTTGTTGTTGTTGTTTTTATCTTCAGCCTTCTTGCCTTATGACAGGATTTTAACAGCAGACTAAGAAAGTTCACTGGAAGCAAAACTGTATAGATAGCATTTTAGACAGATTTTTTTTAACTGCAGACGGTATCACAGATATGATCACCCTTCTGAGTTCCTCTGTACAGGTGGAAATCCGTACATGTAAGTTTGAACAGGCAAGAAGGGAAATCAAAAGGGACAACCGGCTGCATTTTTGCAGGTTGAAAATACGTACTGCCAGCCTCTATCTTTTATATGTTTTGCACTTAATCCTTTGACTTGGAGACCTCCACCTTAACAAAGTGAAATTGTTACAGGAAAAAAACCTCAAGCCACGTTGTAAAAATCCCTCTCAAGTGTTTTACTTTGATTTTACTTTGACATATCCTGCATATCAGCTTGGTTTAGATGTTGGGTGAGACCCCAGTATGTAGGGTATTATTGTGTGCTTTAGCAGATGACAGGGCAATTTTATCCCTGTGTACAAAAGAGCTTCCAGCCTCTAAGCTAAGCCACATTAGCAGTGACAGAGACAAACCTCCCAGCTGGACAAGTGTATCATGGCTTCTTTGACATAAGGAAAGGAGTGTATGATACAAGCTAAAATGGGGGGAATAGAAAGCCAGGAGCATATCAGTGCTTTCACTTGTCTTGGGAGCCTGGAATGAGAGACTGAGACAGATTTTGTGAGAAGTCCAGGCTGCTTCCCTTGTTCATGTCTATTCACTGACTCCAGTGCCTACGGGCAGGAGACAATGTCCTACATAGCACAGCAAGCGACTCCTCTGCAATGGCAGTGGTTTAGCTCCTCTGACAGGTTTTGCTTGACCATGGATAAAGGAAATGTAGAACTCGATATCTAAACACAACCAGTAAGTCAGCATTTACCTCCCTGACGTAAAGCTGGAAAGAGCTATCAGTGATGTCTTTGTAAAGTTACAGCGCTAGAGCAGGGCCTGTCTTGGCCAACACCGCTGAAAGCAACGACTCCAGACAGCGTAGCGGTGGGGTTCCTGGGGAGAGGGCCCTGCTCTTTCTGATTTATCATAAGCACTGTGTCCTGTAAATACTTGAGATATTGATTTTAAACATTACAGGCTTAGAAAGAGAAACCTGAAGAAGTGGGCTTTTCACACAGGCAGCCCAAGAGCAGGAGGACACCGCTTTGTAGCGGCCACAAACACTGCAGCTTTCATGGCCTGGGAGATTCACACCGCTTGCTCCCTGACAAGGATTTCATATACTTGTGCCTAGGAAAAAGGTCCCCAGTGGAAAATAGCAGGTGACCCTAAAATATAAGGTGGGCCTCAAAAGTAACTGAAGTTTTCTGGATTAAATTAAAATGACAGGTAAATAAGAGCACTGCTTGATCTGCTAGCATGGCCACAGCACCTGAAATGGGAGGCAGCAACGCAGAAAGAGAATCTGGATAAGCAACACGATTCCCCCTGTAGAGAGCCTTTACGCTGCCCTTCCTCTCACTGTGAGAGAAGTTAATCTTTAATTAGTCCCTATCTCATTACAGTCAGCTGATGATGCAGAAAACCCTTTGCTACCTCCCTGCTGGGGAGCAAGCCAAGGCCTCAGGCAGGTTTTCCTTGTCTTCAGCAGTGGTGTGAACAAAACGAACAGTGCAGGAGGCTGCATCTGCCGGAGCTGCTGGTGGCTCCTTTGCATCGGCTGACGCGCTATCCCCTCCTCCTTAACAACATCTGGAAGAGGAGCACTGATGAAACAGAGAAAGACTTGATCTGGTCACTTAAAGAGAAGGTGGAAAAGTCCATACGTAAGTAGCTGCGGTTAAAAGTTGAGTGGGCAATTAACAATTAGAAAGTTATGTTGCTTTTTTGTGCATGGCCTTTGAGTGTGAATGGGTCCAGTCTCCCCGCATAGACGCAATGAGGATGTGCACGCCTTTCTACAGACCTGAGTCCTTCCTTATTCTGTAGAAAATGATTGGTGCTACCCTTGTGCTGTCAAAGCCTCTCTGAGCAAGGTCACAAGACTCCCAAATCAGTGAGTCACTTGTATTTGCTCAGAATCATCTGCAGTGACATGCAAACAACTAAGAGCAGATCACAAGTTGGGACAACTCAAGAAAGATCTCAAACAAAGAAGTCTTTGAGTTGGATTTATGTCTAGGAAGGATTTGTTTGGGCTAATCCTTAATAGGATAAAATTGCACTCACAAGGGGAATATTTTGTAAGTAACCTTTCACTAAATGACAGGGTCCTACCATGTAAAGTAGCTGAAGAGCTTTCAGCTACAGATTTTCTCTAGCTGTTGTGGAAAAAGAAGGTGTTGGTCCAGGAATGTTTTGGGTTTTTTCCCTGTGTTTTGTTTTAAGTAAATAATTTATTAATTCAGTCTTGTTAAGGAAGCTCTAAAGCTATAAGCATCTCCAAGTGTCTCACGGTCATATAGTACATCAGCAGATCATTTTATTCCCCAGAGGCCTCATGCAGCCCCCTACTGGAATGAAAGACAAGGCAGTGCATCAGCAAAGCACTTGTCCTGCCAGTCTTGGCAGGGAGAGGTGCCAGACAAAGCTTTCTCCTCACCAGCAGCCCACCAAGGCCTTAAGCTACCCAGCGTGGTGGCTTGCTCTCTGCCGCCATCTCCCCATCCTGCAGGCTGAAGGCTCAAACATCTCTTTGGGAGACAAGGCAGAGAGAAAGTTAAAGTCTTCAAGAGACAGATAAATCTGGAGACATTATTTGCAATATCACTCAACACAAAAACTTGGAATTTAAGTTGCAGGTCCATTCATGTTTTCCCCATAATGGCCCTGAATCTGCAAAGACTTAGTCCCCATTTTTCACATTCTGAGGCACCCCCATCCCAGTTAAATGTCAGTCACTTCTGGCACCACTTCCCCAGAAATTAATTCTCATTAATTTCAACAGTCTTTTGATCAGGCTGTATATAATGAAAATTATATTTCTTTCACTACCCCAGGCAGTCTATAAAGGTAGGATTTTTTTTTTAATAATTTTTTAAGTTTACAGTTTAATCGAGTTTTATGTTTCCCCCTCTTCCACTCTCAAATTAGTAACATAACCCTTGCATTTAGCAGTGAATGTAAGCCTGGCTCTGCTGACCTAAGAACAGTTTAGTAATTTTTTACAATGAGGCCAAGATTTTATCCGGGGATTCATATGTGAGGCGCTCTGGCTTCCACTGGAGAAAAATCAGTGTTCAGCATCTTCTAGAAACAGGACTGTTTTTGCCAGCCTTGGCAGTAACTAAGGTTTCACATATTTCAGGGGATCTAGAAGGTAAAGTCAAGTGGTTGGACAACTTTCAGAAGTTCAGGCAGCTGCAAGAGGTCATAATTTGGCCTCAAGTCTGGGATCGTGACAAGAGATTCTTTGTCCCAGAGGTAAGCGGATTTTTTTAAGGGCATTTTTCCTTGAGGAAGGTTTAGTTTCCTATCTATCTTTATAACATGGTCTAAAGTTGGCTGGTTGTCAGTTACTGGGGGTGGCTCTGCTCTAACCGGAGCAGCTGCGGCTGGAGCACTGCAAACGCTGTAACCGAACGCGCTGGCTGTGCACAGTGCCTTGCACAGCAGCATGGCTTGCTCTCTGCTGGTATCCAAGAGACTGCGACCGTATGATTCAGGAGGACTCTCAGGTGTGTGCTTTTAAGGGGCAGAATGAAATGGGAGAGATGGAAGTGTTACTGCCTTTTTATGAGGATACAAAGCAGAAATTATTGGTCTCTCTCACTCCTCAGGCTGAGCCAAAGAAATTGCTGTTCACATATAAATGCCATTACAAAAAAATACACGGCCTACCTGGGAACACGTGCACCTGTCTGCTGTGGTTGCCCCCTTACCCATACAAACAGACTTTGAGCAGCATCATGGTAACATCACCACATGGATCTCACCTCAAAGATTACGTCTGTTCACATGCATAACATCTGCTGACATGGTTCTGTAAAAACCATTAAACTCATGCCAGAAATGAAAAACCCACCTTAACATTTCAGAAGTGTAAAGACATTTGAGCAATAGCACTGCTGAAGAAACACAGCCATGCTCGGTTATTAATGGTGTGATGTATTTGATCTGAGATAAGAGTACACGTGTGCTCAGTTTGTTTAACTGCTGGTTGCCTCCCAGTTCATCACCAGATACGCAAGCTTCCCCATTCTCTTTCTCTCTTTTTTGGGCCAAGTGTTTGAAGCAAAGCTTAAGAGAAAACAGCAGTGAAAACATTTTATCTTCAGCAAACAGACTTCTCCTTCATGAAGGGAAGCTAACGCTAGCAGGTAATGTCCCTAAATGTCCCCGTATCAGAACTTAGCTTAACAGAATCATGTTTTGTTATGGCAGATCCAGAATGAACCTCTGCAACAGTATTTGGGCAGGTGCCGGAAAGAAAAAGCAAATGTACAACTTGTCAGGGAGAGACTGAGAAACAGCCAGACTGGAAAAGATGAGCAATCTGCATGATTGTTTATTGTCACATCTGGATATTCAGTCTGCCAGGTGCAGGAGTTTTACTGTCACGTTCAAGAACGCGGCAGGAGGAAAACAGGAAGGTTAGACTGTCCTATGCACGGTGCACCACGTGCCCAGGGACCGATGTCAACCTACCTCACCTCACTGGCACTGTATCTGCTATGTGTTTCATTGAAAATTACTGAAAAGTCCAGAGGTTTTCCCTATTTTTATTTCATACTTCACCTCTGCTAAGACTGTTATTCTGGCAGATAGCTTGAAACAAAAAGGTGTTATCCTGCCAGGTGGCTTCCCTTTCAGGAACAGAGCACTCCTACAACATGTCATTAACGCCACTGGTAGGACAGTGGTCCCACATGAGCGTGTTGGTTTCTACAGCACTGCTCACAGTTCGCTACCACCCTGGCAGTGCAGAGACTCACGTCTCCAGACACACAGGCACCATTTTGCAACAGGTTCCTTGCTGGGAAGCTGCTGCAGAATCCCTACCTGCGCAGGAGAGGAGGTTTTCCTCGTTCTGTGAGCAGGAAGCAGAGCCTGGGCAGTTTGGAGGAGATTGGCATTTTGAAGGGATGCTGGAAGCTGCATGCCACCATGGCTCCGGGGCTGTTGCAGACTAGAGGATGAGTACTTGTGTACTATGTTGAAAACTACGCTGCTTTGGTAAAAGCATTTTGTAAGATGCAGGGGTTCATAGATATGCCTCATCTTAGAAGCAGCAATTCTTAAAATCATCACACCATCAAAGAGATTTTTTTTTTTTGTTTTCCTCCTCAGAAAGCACAAGACTCCTTGATGTCTACCTCTTCCTATTCGATGATTTCCTATTAATTACCAAAATTAAACGTAACAAAAAGGTAATAATAGATAGAGATATACATGGTTACAGTTGGTATGGTTTTTAGCTTGGTAAATATTTTGAATGTATTTTGGAAGATTTATCTAACGATAAAAATACAAGATTAGCAATCGGCATCAAGGACGGGTGATACTTCCTTGTCATAATAGCAAATGATAACACTGATTCAAAACTCTGCTTCTAGGATCAGTTTGTTACAGGAATACTATGACAAGCAGAATTTACATTACAAAACCTTAATATATTCCTGGTGGTGTTCTGATGTGCTGGATTCCTAAAAATCAGAATAGTTTCAAGAATATAAGAAGATTTCTAATGCTCCCCTCATTACTTAGTCCAGCAACCTGGGAAATTTTTATCCCAGAGATACCAGAACTGTTGTAAAGAAGTAAAAAAAAAAAAAAAAAGGGGGAAGAAAACAGGGAAATGCTAAAACACATGGAAGGCTGACTTTCTTCTCAGTTCCAACACACCCTGTTGTTATGTGTCCTCTCTTTGCCTTGAATTCCCCCAAATTAAAATGGAGATACAATGACTTTTCTAAAGAAAACAATTATTGATGAAAGATGCTATAGAGTGAGTTGCATAGATTATAAATATCTGGTTTTAGCCACCAAAAAAAGGCACTGGATGACCTGAAATTTCTAAAGCCTCAGTGTGGTGTATATCTAGCTAATTAAGTTTATGAAGATAATGTAAATTGCGGCTATGAAGATGATGTAAATTAGGGCTAAGCAGACCTGTGCTGAATCTCAAGAAGTTTGTGTCTGATTTTAAGACCTCTTGGGGTTTTTTTTTTAACGAAGAATCTGTTCTGCCTTTGTAGGAGATAGAGAAGGCTTGCAGTGAGAGATGGTAGAACTGTGGCACCACCCCTTAGCAATAGGGCGGATGAAGGGAGCAGGAATTCAAAGGACCTGGTGCCCTTAGGCAAGTCTCTGATGGTTGCCCCACATACATGTGTTGGTGAACCTTCTGTGAAGAGCTGCAGGCCATTTGGAGTGCCTTGGAGGTACGTTTCCCCCATTTGGGGAAATACACCTCCAAGGAATGGAGAAAAACTCCTGCTATTAAAATAAGGGAAGGAAGGGAAAAAAAAAAAAATTACATTTGAACACCTTAGTCTGACTGTTTCTGCCCATGGACTTGTATTATGTTTCTGTTGTGGCTTTTTTAGTACAAGGTGTGACTTTGCAGGAGATCTCCAGGTACTGATGAGTTTTTCTGAGGTTCCTCAAGGAAATAAGCTGTCTGAGTACCTTTGATAAGAGAAAGCACATGATTTAGGGCTATTTAGTGCCTATACTTCATGAACAGATGGAAAAAACCAGCTAACCAACTCAATTTTCCATCTGCAGAAATATACGAGCTCAGACACTGGCTTAATCCCTGTCTGTCCTTCCCTCACTCCTGAGTTACAGTCCTTCATAAGAGAGGGAGGATTTTGCACAGTCCTAGACCAGCCCATCCCACTAGACAGACTGAAACTGAAAAACGTTGACCCCATCCACGTTACAGGTACGTACCCGCGGGCATTTGAACACTTTCATAAATACCACCTCCACCCATTGTACACGTGGCAGTGAAAGGGTAAGATGTTGTTTGCCCACAAACCATCCTCAGGTGCTTGGAGTGCAAACGTCAGTGCCTCTATTCTTAGGGCAAGGCATGACCTGCTAACACAGACATTACAGTCCGTGTCCCCGTGCTTCTAACAGCAACTTTGACATGCACACCAGCAACTGCCAAAGGAGCTATCAAGACTCCAATGAATTCTTTCTCATGAACCAAGTATTTCCTTGCCCTACCTGTCCTAACACACTCTGTCAAACCCCAGGCCTCTTTCCCGAGTACATTTTCAATTCCATACTAGTTACGCAGCATTTTTTCAGTTGTCCCACTGCCCAACATCCCACAGCACTGCTCTCCTGGGTGTCCTCACATGTGCACAGCAGCAGTTCTTGAGGAGGCTTGGGAGGAGATTTACCTCCTCCCGCTGCTCCTACTCACCTCTCCGCTGGCTCTTGAGAGGGTGGAAGTCACCCACCATATGTCCATCAATGCGTCCTTGCTCAGAGACATCCAAACGCATTGCCAGTGGAACCTGCCTCCAATAACATCTGCTGCTGTGCCGTTGGGTGAGGAGGGGAGGAGAACTGACCTCCACAGAGGGTGACCAGCCTTACTCTGCCAAAACAACATCCCTAGAATCACCAAATCAGAGCTTGGGTGAGGGAGTAGGCATGAAAAATCAGACCTCCTCTTGGTTTGAGCCTTTCGTACAGGCTCTCACACACCGCAGTATAACAATGCCCAGATCCCAGGAGCCTCTGATATCAAAGAGAAATAAGAGGAATACAAATCTCCGGGCTCCAGGGCCTGTCAGCCCTCCTAATCCTAAAGACTAGAAGGAAAAGCTCAGGGAGCTAGAGTATTCTGTAACAAATCAATAGATATAGAAAATAAACCTAAAGCCTGTAAAATTTATGATAACTTTGAAATACATTCAGCCAGAGTAATTAGCATTCAGCGTCAATGCTAACAGGAAAGAAAGGTAGGCAACAAAATGCAAATGACTAAAGATGAGATGAGGGGATGAACACAAAGAATAACCTTTTTTTTTTCAAACTTGCTCCAGGCACTGTCTGTCTGCCTAAGGAGTCTCCCTACTAACCCAGCAGAAATAAAGCAGACAGGGCAGCCACCTCTCACCCGCGGGGTGGTGGGGAGCCAGGCCAAAGGCAAGGCCACCAGCTCCTTGGTGCTGGAGAAAGCGGTGCAGCCCACCCTCCAGTTTGCACATACAGCCTTGGGCATAAAAGCCACTATGGAGACGGGAATAAGATCTGGGGATTTTCTTTCCAAGCCAGCATTTGCCACATTCAGAGATTTCTAATCAGAATCCTTCTTATCCCCATGACTCAGCCGCAAACAGCAGAACAAAGTTACCTTTGGGCTGCATCCCACTGGTTATGGCCCTTCCCTGCACTCCGGACCTCACTGCCTAACTTCTCCCCCATATAGTCCCACCAGGTTTAACGCAGCTGTAGCTATGGCAGCGTCTGTTACTTGCCTGTAGTCTTGTAACATCTTGGAAGCCCCATCCTAACACAGGACTCATTGGAGTAGGGCACAATAAAAATAGTGAAAAAAATTACTATAGGGATCTTGCCGTTCAGATTTCCACCATTTTGCATAAAGCAGCAAGCAAAATTTCTACCGTCTCCTTAAAATGTCCCTTTGCAGGGGGAAAAAAAAAAAAATTATTAAATAATCTCAGGAATGTGTGACCTTGGGGAATGCTGCCAATTTACTTGCAGTCTCAAGGAGATTTTTACTACTGGTGGCAGTAAAAGGTTAGTTAGCGTGTTCTCAGAAGGGACGGCATGTGACATGTAGTGATCCATCACCTTCATCAAAAATGAAACTGATTTTTGATCTAACAAGTGCTTTTGCATCCATTAGTTTGCTGAGGGTTGATCTCACTTTGCAAAGAAGCATACCTCAATACAAGGACTAGAAAAAATATATAAAAATTGCAATATCATAGTAATACCCTTTTGGCAGCAGGCAGGGGGCTGATAATTATATAGAATAATTCTAGCCAAAAGCCTGCCATGTATCAGTGGAGGGATAAGAGGAAGAGTGGTGTACTCTGAACACTGGGAAGATACCCTAAAGGCAGAACTATCTGCAAGTGCCAGGACCTTACAGAAGAGATGTAACTTCACATGTAAGTGTCATAGTAGGAATCCATCTCTGAAGAGAGCAAGCAGTAACATACTTTTTGGTCAGAAACTGTTTCCTTCTAACATTCTGCTCCAGATTTAATCATCACAGTTATTTATTATTGCTTCACTAATAATGCATTACACTGAGTTTGAAGGAGCCAAACCCACTGCTATGTTGCTGTATCAAAGACTGGTAAACTTAACAGCCACATAATTTCCTTTAGAAAACATTACTGAGAGCCTGATGTTGAGCGCTCCTGGGAAAAGTCATTTTAAAGGTTGCAAAGTTGTATTTCCCATTGACCACAGACAGACGTAAGGTATGAGTTCTGAAACATACCCCCTCTACTGCTCCAAATTTCCACTGCTAACTGATTTGCCACAGTAATTTAACCAGTCTGTGCTCCACTTTCCTTTTCTATAAAACTAGGATTACAGTATATTTTATCTTCCAGAAACATTTTGAGCTCTGACTGTCAAGCACTTGGAAATGCTTGGACAAGAAGCCTTACACAGCATCAAGATATTTGACATACATAGTACAAGGCTTCAGAGGAGACTATATGATCTAGATAAGGTTGCCAAAGAGATGCATCAACAGTAGTAGACTCAGAAAAAAGCTGCCTTGTCTTGGCAGCTCGAGATCAGCACTCTCCTCCAGGTCGCATGGGCTCAGGAGCAGGGGCCTGCTCAGGGCCACCGCTTGCAGGGAGGCAATCCTGCACCTCGCTTGCCATTAAGTCATTTACAGCAGTGTCAACTCCAGCTAAAAAAAGCAACGCCACCTGAATCTGGTGTGTTATAACAGGTTACTGTGCTCCCTTCCTGCTACCACCAGTCCACCCAAGCACACTTCCTGTGTGCCACGGGATTTTTGGCTACTGGAAGATTATTTCCTCTCCTCTTCCCCTAAGCTGGCTTCGTAGCAGACTTAAGCCACCCCTTCACTCCAGACATGCAACGCTGGTGCTGATTTGTCCCCGTGGAGGGAAACCTGCCACACAAGGCTCCAAGTAAAGTGCAGGACCCAGGAGATGCTGCTGTCACCGATTAACTTGTCCTGCAGGAGAAGTCTGGCAGGAACCAGAGTGCCGCTGGCAACACGGCCGGCCCTGCAAGACATCGTTGCCGGCAGCCGACTGGGATACCCTGGGCAGCAGCGTGGGCTTGTGCACACACTCCGGGAAGAGCCCAAACCCACCATCAGTCCAAGCGCAGCCACTTCCCTATGCAGCATCTAATGTATGGAGCTGCTTGAAATAGAATAAAAATGAGGCCTTTCTCTTTAATTTTCGATATTTGTTTTCTCTAACTACAGTTATGATTTAGTCCACTTTGAATGGAAACTTCTCTTAACGATCCTCAGCTAGACTCAAAAGCACCTTAGCTGCACAATGTTTAAGTAATGAAAAATAAAACAAGTGCCAGCAGAATTAACTTTTTGAAATAACAAAGCTTCCCGCACAACAAAAAATTCACCTATCAGGGTGCATTGCCCTATTAAGAATCGGAAAAGATGATCACATATATAATTTCTTCAATCATCACCAGACAATGTGATATAAAATTGGACTGTCAGCTGCATGAAGGAATTTACATAATTTCTCCATATTTTTTCCACAGTCTTCAGCCTGCGAAATGCTTTCCTAATACAGCATGAAAATAGGTATCGTCAGTGCATAGCAGTCTTCGTGCTACAAGCTCAGACAGAGACTGCCAAGGTAAGTAGCACACCTTTTTTTCTTCTCTAATTACACGACCATGCTTTCCCTAAAAGAAGACTCTCAGCCTACAAGTGGCCACGCTGCGCTAAGAATCTGTTACAGCTGTGACATTTGACCAAAACCAAACCAAAACAAAATAACACTCCAGGGCTCTGGCTCACACATTTATTACAAATTTTTAATGTTGAACGTGTAACAATTTTATAGCAGGGTTGAAAGCAGGTCATATTCTTGTTGAAAAATATTACTTCTGATTGCTGAAAAAAAACCCTGATTTTTGTGTAACAGAAATGAAGATGGTGAGCCCCTCCAGAAAAGTCACCATCAAAACAACCCCGCCCCGACCCAGCTCATATGCAGTAGTACTCAGATCAGAAAACTATCATGCTCATCTATCTAAGCACGACACACATCTTGCAATGTCAGACTGAGCAGATGGTAGGATTAATTCCACTGTTATATAAATTTACCACTCATTTTCACACCACATCACATTTCTAGTAGCAGTGCTGTATATAATACCTGAACGTGTAGTAGGCACTTCACAAAAGTATTTTTTCCTCCTGTAAGTTTACTTTAATTCTCTAATAATTAATGTACAGAAATTTGACTGCCACTAATATTAATTCTTAAAAATAAATTGTAGTAGAAGGACTTTTTCAGGGAAAAGCAATGAGTGAATTCTTTCTAAGTCACTGGTTAGTACTTGGAATAGGTATCTACTATAGGTATCTGCTCAAGAAGTCGTTACCTTCTCCTGTTACTAAAATATTACCTTTCCCTTCCAAAACTATCTTCACACCAGGTGGCTACCATCTTCTCAATGTCTCCCAAGTCCAGTTTATCACAGGAGAAAACCCTGCAGTGAAAGGATATTTTCAGTTGGATGTGGTGCCATCACCACATTTTGTTGACTTTGGGTGCTCTAAGCCCTAGGAAAGGTAGAAGACTTCCCAGCACTGGTTGAATGGACTACCATATTTCAGCTCCCAAGAAGACAAACCTCAGCATGATCGACACATTTTTTAATGAAAATTTGCTAGCCAAAATTAGCTCATGGGTTTAGCTGACGTGATTCTCCAAGGCGGAAAGGAAGATGATCTGGATAAGATCATCTTATCTGGTGAGGACCGTCAGACCAGGGCCTCGAGTTAGCTAAGTCATATCAAAAGGGAGACAGCAAACTGAATGAAGCCCTAAGTGTCACATTCCTGTTGACTCATGCCAAGCAGAGGGCTGTGACGCTGTGAGCCCTGATGTTGGTGAGGTGCCTGCCTCAACTCTGGGCTCCCTTGCGAGGCCCAGGCTCACACTGCCCACCCGCCCCTCGCTGCCATCCTACGCTCTACCCACTGCGCAGGGAGTGCACACAACGCGTCGAATGTAGGTGAAGCCTGAAATAGAACAGGCTGCTGAGCATCAGAGCTCAGTGTCTCTACCCACGTGACAGCAGGGAGAGCAGCCCCTGAGTAGGCAAAATAAAAAACCTGGGGTAGGAGAAGCACAGCTAGACCTTAAGCTCATATTGCTTTGTAGTGTCTAATCACAGCAATTCAGAGACAACTCTGCTTCTGCGATCCAGATCATCTGGACTAGCACAGAGAGAAGGAAGTTATGTATTTTAAATCCATCTCTCCTGCCATCAGCCCCTGCCCTGATACCTCGATGACAGCGGACAGAGAGCAGAATGCTGTCAGCATGATGCTAGAAATGGAAATTCACGTGGCAGCGCATGACAGGTCTCGGAGAGGGACAGAACTTGTGATGCCGATAGCACTGGAGCTGTCTTACTCAGAGGAACAGGGAGCCCAAGCTTCAGGGACAGCATTACATTAATAAATACTACACAAAACTGGGTGAAATAGCCTGCAGAAAACTTCACTATTTCTAACAAACACAGCATTAAAATTCTACCTTCCAACCAAAAATGAAGCCTCCGCTGGAAATCCCCGGCCCCAGACACAGACTCAGCAGTGCGCAGTGTCCTGAGCAACTAGGAGAGTCTCGGTTTTGGGATGATTCATGTTCACTTCAGGAATTACGAGCATGGGTATGAAGAAACACTAAATAAAACTAAAGGCTCTGAGTGTTTATCTATGTGAATTACTGGAATTTTTTTTTAGATTGTCTTGATTTACAAATTATTTTTTTTCATTATAGAAAACATGGATGTCACAGATTGAAACGGCCATCTCCAATTACACCACGCAACATGAAACCAAGAAAAGCACTGCTTTCTGCTTCCCTGCTGAATCCTCTGAAATCTAATAATGTCAGCACAGCACCAACAGAACTACTGGAAGACTATTGTGGTGTCAACACAGTTATTTCTCCCAGCATGCCTTGAGTTTCTGAAGCTAACAGATTTCTGACTTGACTAGACAGACGTGATGAGTTTTGACCATGAGATGCAGGAATAAACTGGAGGGGGAAAATGATGCAACAAATGTATTGCTCTTAGATGCTCCTTTGCTTCAGCTAGGAAAAGGCTCTGGCCATCCAGGGAAGTTTTAATACAGGTTGTTGTTTCCTGGAAAGCAGGACAGCGAGAAAACCTACATTGGTGAGGAGAACTTATTCACCAGAAGAGTCTAGAAGGGTTATTCCAAGATCATACAAACTGTATTAATAAATTTCACAAAATTTAAACTGTACAGCCATAGCTCCCTATAGTTATGCCATCTCTACCTACTAAACTACGATATCACAAAATGTTTTTTGCATTAGCATTGAGCTTGTGGAAGCAGATCAGTAAAAGCATATATTGTGTTGACGCCTCATTAATTTTTAAAATTAGATGATTCAAGTTTCTTTGAAAAAGATTGTAATTACATATAACATTCAGCTAAACTAGAGATGCTACAGAATATATAAATAGAAAGAACAAGAGTGCAACCGTGCCCTGCTTTATTGGGATTTTTTTTTTTTACCTAAATTTTTTCATCACTTTATTAACAGCAGATTTGTCATTATGCATTGTTCCCACCCATTGCAGCCTTTAGAGTTCAAGTTTGCCTCACACACTTGAGTGTTCCTTTTGCGTTAAGCCATTCCATAATTCACTGCTATCCCAGATCTGTGGTCTGAGCATATGTGCCTCTTAATTACTTTCTCCCTTCTTTTTGGGGTACTGAAAGAGACCTGCAGAACAGCCTGAAATTGCTTGCCACAGCATTCATGCAGATTACTACCAGGGCGGGAAGTTGCTCTCACCAGGTTAGCCTTGGCTAATCCCCTAAATCAAGAGAGAAAGGGAAACTTCCCCGAAGCCACTCTTAAGTGACCCTGTCACTTCTCCCACTTTCTATGCCAAATCAACTCGTCTCCCTCAGCAGAAAAGTTAGCCCTTAGATTATCCCCTCAGGGTCAGAAATTACTTCAGGGGGAACTGAAGACTGATGAGGACTATGCTGAAGAATGCAGGAGGGCCATTCCAGTTGTTCGCATTATTCACTCGGAAGCTGGCATTCACTTCGCATTGGCCTCTACTCCACAATTGCATCAGTCATGAGTTCAGGCATTGCCCCTACCCCAGCTCCTCCCCAGCTCCACCCATCAGGATGCAGTGGTACATTTTATCCACTTGAGCTGGTTCACCTGTTCATACAACCCATGGTCTGGAGGCTGCGTGCATCTATGTATGTATGTACGTACTCAACTTGTTCAGCACCCTCCTGACACAGCTGAGGCCACCACAGTACACATTCCTGCTCTTCCCCCCGTGCCTGTGATGGACAAGTTTTTATCACAGCTTCCTGGGAAAGGAACAGCCACCCAGGCTCCATGCCAAGTGCTGAACATGAAAGGCAGGAGAGCAGAACAGAGTGGAGACAGCAGATCTCCTCCAGGACACCACACAAGCTGTGAACACTTAGCCACAACTTGGCTGACACAGCTGTGCTCAACTTCCCTGCATCACACCCTCCCCCTTCCACACCTGGTGCCTCACCAGGACCTCACAGTATCTTGACACCAGTGTTGACAGGACAGAAGGATATTTCAAGCCCAGAGAAGTCACACTTGACAGACTAAGTTCTGTGCTTTCTATGCTGGCAGAAGGGAGGGGGTGTTTTACTCCTCTGTGTATTTTTTGTCAGAACGACCTTAAGCCAGGTCTGCTCAGTTTACCAGACAACTGAGTAGTCTCAGGGATTCAGTATTTCCTGGAGGCCAGCACATCTCCAAGGAGGACACCCCAGGGGAAGGAAGTATTCACACACAAGCTACCTTTAGGGAGACATAAGCTCAACAGGCTCTTCTGCGGTCTGGAGAGAAAAAGGACTCAGAAAACAGTCAAGGCAGAAATTAAGTTCCCAACTTAAATTGCCCTTCAGGAGACCTCTCCGTCCTTCTCCACACAGAGCCCCTAGGAAGATCTCCTTCAATAGATAAACATGTGGTGGGTTTTTTTTTTTTTGTGAGTGCTCCCGCAATTCAATAGTGGCTTTGTCACAGGTCTGATCTCACACACAATAATCAGCTGGCTTCCCTCTGCAACTCAGTTCCACCCCGAAAGAGGTTTCCATCTCGCAGGTGAGCCCTTCATTAGTCTAAAAAATACAATAAGTGCTACTTCCAAGTCTTCCATTTATGCCCATTGTCAGACTGCGTTGAATGCGATGTCTGAACACAGCAAGGGACAGAAGGACTTTACCTGAACGCAGGACACCCAGCAGCCCTAAGCAGTTATTGGGAATGGAAGAACTACTCTGAATTTAACTTGTGAAAAAACAGATTTGAAAAAAAGTCATTACCACTGCCTCCGCAGGAATGTGAAAGCTTTTGTTGCAGCTCCCTACAAGCCCAAGAAATCACAGCATTTAGCTTGTTCTTAGATGCGTGGCTTCCCAACAGTTCATTTGCAAAATGATACAACCCCTATTTCAAAGTACCTTTGCTGTCTGAACTGGGGCACGCTAGTTTTGAATGACAGAACTGGTCTATTAGAAACGTCTAATTTTTTTTTTTCCTTTATTGTCATTAATCATTCCTTTAACAGGTTAGAAAACAAAAATGACATTTCAATAACATTTCATCATAGTTTATACAGAACCGGTTGATGCATGGTGTCATTTTCTCATCCAAATCCACAGCCGCCTTCCAAATCGCAGAGTTTAGGAATTATAGTGCACGCTGGACTAAATTCTTTCACAATGTAAGGCACAACTACGTGATCACAAGTGGTAAACACAAACACTGAAAACAGAACTTAAGAGAATGGAACTTCAATTAAAAAGAAACAAAACCTAAACACACTCATGCAAAAAAATCTGCCTACACCTACCAAGATGGTGTGATCCAGTTTAAAAGAAGTGCAGTACTCTGTAGGTAAAACTGCAACATAAGGCTAGTATAATACATTACCTCTAAATACTGGGTAAGAACTTCAAAGTTTTTCCATTTATATTTTATACAATTATACAGAAATTAAGAGCAATATTCACATTCGCAATAATAAACCGATCATTAAAATTCAGAAAAGAGGCGAACAAAACCATGTTATTTGTGGCACACATCCATTACAGAATACCATTCATCAAGTTGACATCTCAAGTACTAAGGAAAAAAAAAAAGACAACTAAATTAACGGTACATTTGGTGAATGAGGCTATCTATAGCCAGATGACAAAGCTGCATACAAAATTGTTTTTACCCAGTAGACCATGATTATGAAAGCTTGTGGTTATGATTTATTTCCTGTCCAGCAGCTAGAGTTTGCAAGATTGAAACTACAGAAGTTAAAAGAATACAAGAGAGTTTACAATAACTTGAAACTATTGGATACTTTCAAACACATTAAAAAAAAAAAAAAAAAGACTTAACTTTTTTCCTTTTTGGTGATAAACTTCAGCAATTTTGGCATTCACTATAACTTTTACATAACATGACAGTGAGCAAACCTTATTAAACTTACCTAATGTTTGAATTTCACACTGAGAGGTAGTTCAAATGAAATCTGATGTAACGGCATCAAATGGTGGGGGTTTATTTTTTTGTGATTTTTTTTTTTCTTTTCTTACAAAAGTGACAAATCCTATACAAGCAGCATTTTGGACACATTACTATAAAAAATTCTGGTATTTGCTAACCCAGTGAGACACTCTTCCAAACACTGCTTTTGTGCCAGGAAGCAAGTTTTAGCGTGATACAACGGAGTACTTTGCCACAAAGCCAACAGCAGGAGCCTGGACCTGCCAGCACTGGCCTGTTGACATATAACGATGAACACTCTTTTCTAGCCTTCTTTACCCAAAAAAGGCAAGAAATACAGATGAATGTGGTTTTACTTTAGGTCATAGGGGGAGAAAAAAATGGAAAACACATCTACCAGGCTTCTCCTTCATAGTAACATTGATCCAAACGGGTTAGCAGGGCTTGAGTAATCTTCAAATGAGCAGATACTCCTGTATCTGCTGCACAGTGAGTGCATAGTATGTGGTGAGCTACAGACAAATGGCAAAGTTTATTATATTAATTAGTACCTATCCTCTTCATTATTGTGATCTTAAGTGGCATCTAATGTTCTCTCTAAAGATGCAAACCTCTTTATTTAGCCCCCTAAAAAAAAATTAAAAAATCCCAACATAACAAAAAAAAACCACCCCAAAACTGAGTTTCTGTGGAGGGACTTTACTATCCAATTATTGCTGGTTTTGAAAAGTACACCACTTAGGGCTTTTGGAGAGGCTGTGGTTGGAAAATATTTACACTTATCCTAGAAGGGCTGCTGAGGCTAAGACTTCAAAAATGAAGAACTGGACAACTGGCAAGACCTATGAAAATACAGAAAATTCATGTTTTCTCATTTTGTAATCTTAAAATGAAGCTCTACAAAGACAACGTGTGCATGACTACATGGTTTTTGTTGTTACCTGTGCTCTCAGACGATGATTTGGTACAAAGGAATTGAGAGTGCAATTCTCTTTACTTAACAAGGGGCCGAATGTAATACAGTGAAAAGTCCAGCTGAAGATACACGTTCTGCCCATTGATTACAGCGAACACAGGCAATGCCAACGATGCCATTCCACTTACTGTAGAATATATTCAGTTAGACAGCAAAAAGTGCATAGTGCAAATGACAGTGTTCTTTCCTAGTCCTCCAAGAATATGAGAGAGGGGTGGTACTTGGAGGAGTAATTTATCAGTTTCAACATACTCAAACCACAGTATCATTCTTCTTGGCATAGTTTACGTTCTGTTTGAACTTAGGCTCTAGCAGTTTTCTGTCTGCCACTGAGTACTGGTCATAAATTTTTAAGTTTTGCAAAAAGCATTTGTTCCCTCTTCACGTTTAACTGACATTTAACAATCCAGAAAAGTACTCAAGTTCTCCAGGTCCCTTCTTTAGGAATGTCACTTCTCTTACATCTAGCACGAGAGACTCAATTGTTCTTGTTAATGTAATGCAAATACAGCAAGGTTACTTCATGCTTCTGCTCCCAAGTCCCTTCTCGCTTCACTAAGAAAGCTTTTCCGGTGAGGATTCACAAATAACCCTAACCATCCCAAAACCAACAAAAATAGTTATTCATTGTTCTTGTGTACCTAGCACTCCACAATCCGTGGCAACTTGGTTACTCGACACGTTCCAAAAACAGAGGAAAAAAACCCTCACTGTACCCTTGAGCCTTGGACTCTTCTGCTAGAGTGAAGCCAGCTGAAAAATGAGATCCCTCTAAACCTCTTGCCTCTGCTGGAAGCTGCAGCACAAAATTCCTTTTGTCTCTTCAGCTGCAGACAGCAACTTTTCCTACTGTGACTCATTAATTTTATCCTCTTTGTTCAACCTTTGCAGAAAGGGGAAGGATTACCAGAGGGATGGAATACATGTGGAGAAGAAATAACAGTGAAGCACAGCCAGTTAAGATCAAAAGCCTGCCGCTGACCTCTGCAAAGTTACCTGCTTCCAGAGGCACTGCAGGACGGAAGTATGAAGTATGTATTGCTGACACAAGGCTGGAGTGGAACACTAGGATTTGGCATTTTGGAAGCAACAACCCAAGGGATGGTGGCTGTTTGACTGCGAAGAGAGGTGATGCCTCCAGGAAGTTAAAGAACCTCTCCCCACTCTTAACAAGACAATCCTTTACACTTTTCTGATTGCCTCCAGAGCTTGTCTCAGCCCACGTAGCAGCTGGTCTCTGATATTCCGCTCCCCCAGCGATTCTGAATGTGGATGGAGTGGCCTGCAGAGGACACAGTTTCAGGAAAAAAAAACCCACTTCACCGTCCAGTTCCTGATGCCATGGTAATGGCTAGTAATCAGACAGCTTGAGGATCCCACACACCTACTGGTTCGAGCGCTGGTTTTAACATTATTTCCACCTCTTGCTGTATAATGGCTTCTCAGTGAATCAGAGCAATATGGTTCTTCCTAGAGGCTGTTAAAACACACCACTGTGCATCCTCCGGTTCCAAGGCTCTAGGCTCTTTGGCTATTTTATTATTTTTTTCCCTCTGTTCCTCTGTTTGCAGTCCGAAAAATCAGTGCATTAAACTATTTTGTCTGGGATCCTTTAAGTCAGTGTGGTAAAAGTTACCAGGCTTTTTACTCAGTTTTCCTATTATTTATATTTGAAACATAAAAAAACCCACATTCCTACTGACAATATGCCCATCAAAAGAGTCAGACTCTGCAAGCAGATTTATAAATAAAAAGCTTTTCACCTTCCAGTTTCCCTTATTATGTATCTCCTAGGTCATTTTACTGAGCTTAAGCACAACTTCCAACTTGGCAGTGAGGCCAAGAGCTTTATAGGATCTGTTACACCACCAACTTGTCAACAAATACAGACCAGCACTAAGAATCCTAAGCACAAAAGAAAGAGCATGAGATTTAGCAATAGAGCCATAAATTTACTACAGTGAAAAGCTGTAGAAATCCTGACCTATTGCTGCAGATTCAAAGCATAAAAGCTTCTACCCCACTGCTCTTCCTCCAGATTTTAACAATCTCTCTCTCTACAAATATGTACTTGAAAAGCATTTCCATCCCCTCAAAAAGCTGGTCATATAAATTGGTCAGCAAGAAGTATGCTTCAGAAATTAAGCTGGTTTTGTCCCTGAAGCTGAGGAGTCCCAGACCAAGGTCTGATCTGCGGTCAACCAACCAGACTGCTTCAGCAGCCAGCTGCAGGAGGTGACTGCTTGTCTTTACAGAAAGGCATCCCAAAGCGCTGAATTAAGAACAACTCTATTATAGAGCTTCTAGGCCTTTTACAGAGCTCTCTCCTCAGCTTTCACAGGTTTCCACTCAAAAGCAAAATGCCTGAATACAAGTGAGTCTTTTAACCATTTTCCTAGCTTTCCTGAGAGATTTCCACCTTCCTCTCCCTCACGCATTTTGTCCTTGTTCAGTCTTGGGAAGCTTCTCTCTTTCCTCTCAAAAATCCTTCCACTGCATGTGGTCATCCTTCACTCTGAAAGTAGCAACAGGCTCCATGTGTTACACAAGACGACAGAGACTGTCACATCTTTACCCTTCTCACATTTCTGAAGTCACATGTCAGACAAAGCACGTCTCGAAAGCAAACTCTTCAGATTCTCTCAATAAATAAGTAAAAAAAAAAATTCCCAGAGGCAGAGATTCTGTTCATATTTTCTATTCAAAACATTCTTATGTCAGTTACACTGATGAGGAGAAACAGAGAGTCCAGAGGCTCCATTCACATGGAATTGTTGCAGGAATTGTTTCTTTTGAGCAACTCTCAAGTTTGAACCAGAAAAGCAGGTCAGTATTTCACATAAACCTCAGCTGTATCCCAAAGCATTTTACAATGAGGAGAACCAGCTATATAATTCAGCTGGCTTTTGGGAAATAAGAATTTAATTTTAAGAAAACACCTTGAGGAAGACTCCTTGTGACTGCAAATGTAGAACTAGACAGGTAAGCTAAGAAGGGATACAAAACATACAGATCTCTACTTTTTGAGAAGAAGGATTGAGAAGTTTTTTCACTTGAGACATGGAGACGAGACATTTTTCATAAAAGAGACTCTTCTTCATTCACATATAGAGCTATAGATAAAAGCAAACGAACCTGCCTAACAACAGCTAAGCTTCCATCATTGCGACAGAATTTGATTCCTTACCTCAAGCAAGAAGTAGAGGAATCCAGGACGCAGTCCGTTTCTCTGAACAGCTGGCACAATTTTGTAAGACACAGAAGGGCTTGGGGTCTGGGGAATTTATCAGGGTATTTAAGACAAAAGGTTCCTAAATATTGGAAGGCATAACCCCCACTTGGAAGAAATAACCTTAATGGTTTTCAAATAACAGGGAATACTAAGAGAAGAAAAGTTAGAGACAGGCAGGCAACAACAAACAGGTGTAAATAAAATCACAATAAAAAATAAGTTTGGAGCCTACATGAACTCCTCAAAAAACCTCTGTGGCAGGTACAGAAAATATTAATAAATATCTAAAGACTTATACATTGGCCTCTCATTTAGAGCTTTTTGGCTTCTAACTAAGCCAGTAGCAGGAGACTGACACCACCATTCTGAGTAGACTAAACCATTTAACTAACAACATGTAAGAGCCCCCAGTAGTAAGATGCAGCAGCAGTTCAGCTTCTTCCACTAAAAGCTGAGGGAAGGGACAGCAGAAAAGGTCAGAAAAACTGCAGCAGCCTCAAAAAATACTTTTTTTCTCAGTAGGATACCTAGTGTAAAAGGTCTGGATGTCCCTTAGAAGGACACAGGACCTTTCAGCACTCCCAGGGTATGGGCAGAGGGAGAGATGCGCAACAGGCTACCACCAGCATTGTTTGTTTGCTTTTTAAAACCCACAGATAATGGCTTCTGGAATATTAAAATTCATCCACTGAATGTGTGAAAGTGAAATCAGGCAGTATGGGATGGAATATTGTAATGTATCACGTAATATTCCTACAATGCCAGCTAAACTTTGTCTCATCATTTGTTCACACATCCTCTTTCTTAGACAGACACACACACACACAAACCATGCACTATAGTACATGTAAAGATGTTCCAGTCTCCAAGCACGGTAGTTGGATAAGGACTTGGGTGGTGATACTACAAGTTATAAGTGAGCAAATAAAACTGAGTTGGAGTTGAGTCCAGCCGTTACCCTCACTGTGGAGTTTGAACTTCAGAGAGAAAAGTCGAAAAGCCAGAGAGACAGAAAGCAAACAAAATCATACAGGGTTATAAAGAACATCAGATATGCAATCAAACGGAACAATTAGTTATGCTTTTACAGCAACATTTGATACATAAAATCCTCACAAGTTTTTGCATCTTCCTTTTTCTTTGAAGGAAACAAGAATAAACTGCAATATCACATAAACGCTGTTTCTCTTGAACAAAAAAATAAAAGATAAAAAAATACATTGTTACTCCTCTGTTTAAACTTTATTTACAAATAACCGAGTATTTCTAATCTAGACATAGAAGCTCTTTCCAGGATAAATGGCAATAAGCTATGGATGATCTGAGCCCATGTCTCACAAAAAATACAACAGTTTTACTTGGTATCAATAAACATTTTAAAATATACTAAATTTTGCCAAGTGTTACAATCATTGTCCAAACTGAATAGTAGTCTGAGTGCTGAACGAAGTGCATCAACAGAAATTACAGATTTTAGTGTAACATTTCTTTGTCACTCACGATAGCCAGTTATCCTTGCAAGTCATTAAAGCAAGTATCACAGACCCGGACAGGCTTCTTAGAAGAAGGAGTTAAGGCATTCTTAGCTGAGCACTCGGCACAAAAGATATTTCCGCACTGTCTACAGTGGTGCTGTGAAAGAGAAGAAATAGACATGCTGAACATCAGTGACAAGGAATCGATCACTAGTAGAGATCACTCTTAGGTCAAGTCAAATCTCAGGTTTCAGAAGTTAGTTTGAATTTTTAAATAGTAGTTACACAGCACACAGAAGGGCATAGGAGCAAATCCTTTCTAAAAAGGTATACAAGTAAAATATTCAGAAGCACTTCACTAAGTCTGGAGACCATACCAGCCTTGGAAGTGAACTGGTTGAAGTTCACCCTCCTCTTGAACTTCTCCTCTTAAACTTTTTTTTAGTCACATAAAACACGTTCTTTTTACATGTCACTACCCGCTTTCACATGGGAAGTACCATTGAGTCAAAGAATCCCGTAGGCCTTTATTCAAAGACTAGCCAAAGGACATCACTACGAATAACACAGGACAGAGAGAGACACCTAAAACCAAGTCAGGAAGCACTGCAAAATTAACCTCGTGAATACGCCTCAACTACTTCATTGCCAAGTCACTTGTTGGAGGGATGGTAATCTCTGGATGAAGGGCAGACCCTGTCAATTGAGGGATGCTAACACCTTAGCTGACCACAGCTGTTTTTACACAGAAGGTCTGATTACACACCTAAAACACATCCAGTTGTTTCTTCAGTTCCATATCTAGTCAGTGTTTAGAAATTAATAGTCACAAAGCACCAGATCATGTTGATGCCTCATATTTTCACATATATCCAGTTTCAACAAATTTACATACCTTTTACACGTGTAAATTCAGTTAAGACTCCTTATAAATAAGGGGTTTTTTTGTAAATACCCTTACGACAACCTAATTTTGCTTGCTTGCTCACAGGATTGAACAATTTTAACACTGTATAAACTGATGCTGTTAAAATAGCAAAAGAATCATTAATAAAGTAGGCTCCACAAACTTTATTTTTAAAGTTTAAGGCACTGCATGCAATAACTGTATTCTGAGATGCCCTGAGTATCACAGCACTATTAAGGCCATTTTCTGAAGGTCATATACCATCTAAGAGTTTGAAAACAATAGAAAAATAAAATCTCCACAG